>VOQZ01000101.1:0-360099 GCA_008079305.1 Phytophthora palmivora | reverse complement strand
CGAGTTACAAGATCTCAGTCCAAGATGCGATATTTCAAAGGCTGATGTTGGTGAACCTGGAATAACTACTGATGTTCAGGAGCGTCAACTCAAAGAGATCTTGAAACGCCATCGTAGTATCTTCCTAGGGGACGGTAACGCGGCTCCTGCTCCAGCTCGAGGTGTGGTTTGCGACTTGGATGTCGGGGATGCGAAGCCCGTGGCTCAGCGTCCTAGACCAGTCGCACCCCAAGTTGCCATCAAGGTGTACGAGCTACTCAAGAAGCTCCTGGAAACCAAGTTGATTGAACATTCGGAATCCCCTGGGCTTCTCCGATCGTGATCGTCCTGAAGAAGAACGGGGTTGATATTCGAATGTGTATTGACTATCGAGTGGTGAACAGCTTTATTCGGCTTTCTAACTACCCCCTCCCGCTGATCGACGACCTGTTGACTGGTTTTGAGGGCGCGATGTGGTTTATGAGTCTGGATATGGCAAGTGGCTTTTGGGCAGTCCGAATGACCGAACGGGCTAAGCTGATTTCTGCGTTTGTGTGTCCATTCGGACATTTTCAGTGGGTCCGAATGCCTTTCGGATTGAAGAATGCTCCGTTGGTCTATCAACACATGATCAACAATTGCTTGTGGGGATTCGTGAGATTGCCACCTGAAGAAGAAGTGCTTGTGGATCAAGATGTTCTCGATTACTTGAAATTGGAACCGCAAAGGCCAGAAAGGTCCGAAGTGGATCGCCATCAGACGGCCTTGACGGAACAAATGACAGTTTTCAGGCGCAATATTCCCGCGCCATCCCAGATGGGTCCTGTCTTGGGGCGTAGTTCTTACATTGACGATATAGCTCATGGTGCCAGGACTTGGGATGAGCTGTGTGAGGACCTGGATGCTTTACTCTATCGTTTGCGATACTGGAATATTTCGGTTAGCTTACCCAAGAGTGAATTCGGAAAACGCACCATACCTTACCTGTCACATGAAATTGGAGCAGAAGGTATTCGTGCTATACCGAAAATCGTGAAAGGCATTCAAGAACTCCCGTTTCCGTCAACCCTGAAAGGTGTACAGTCATTCCTAGGCAGCCTCAACTATTACCACAAGTTCATCGAAGACTTCCCAGTAGTGGCTGCAGTCCTCTACGAACTGTCTGATGAGCAAGTACGAGCTAGGAGAGACTTGTCTCGAGCCAAGGAGGCATTTGACATTCTGAAGCAGAAGATAGTGTCTACACCACTGCTCAGGCACCCTGATCGGACCAAGCCTTTTGTCATCATTCCTCATGCCAATCAGTGGGCAGCCTGCGCTGTTCTAGGGCAAGAACATGATGGTGTCATCCAACCAGTTCGGTTCACGGGGCGTGTCCTGAACGACGCGGAACTCCGGTATCACATTGCTGAGAAAGAAGTATTAGCCGTGATTCGAGTTCTCCATGTGTTCAAGACCCTGATCGAAGGATGTCCTCTCGTGGTTTATACCAGACACTCGGTGTTGAAGTGGGTGATCAAGTCTAAGACTGCCGATGGACACTTGGTCCCTTGGGGCGTTGCCTTGTCGCAATACGATCTAGAGATCCGAAAGGTCCAGCGGGATGAAGATGGACTTGCTGCCATCCTGGGGGCTGGTATCACACCGAGAGAGCACCTAGATAAGATCGCGGAAGCACTTATTCCGGCCAAGGGGCGTGCCAAGGCACCCCCGTGATCAGTATCGAGATGATTGAAGCAGATTACTCCGGAGTGGTCCTAAGTTTCGATGGAGCCGCGAAGACGTCGACGAGGATTGGCAGCTGTGGTTGTGTGCTGTGGCAACTTCCCGAGTGGAAGGTTCTGGACGCCCGAGGCTACATTCTGGATGGCGTTACAGTGAATGACGCGGAATACTTCGGATTACTACGTGGCTTAGCTATGGCTCGAGATCGAGGAATCCAGGATCTAGTGGTTGTGGGAGACTCGAGAATCGTCATACAACAAGTCCAAGGTTTGATCAACTGCAATCAACCCAACCTCCAAAGGAGACTAGCCGAATGTGAGGTGTTGAAGAAGAGATTCAACAGTGTGCGCCTGGTTCACGTTAAAAGAGAATTTAACCAGGCTGCTGACTACCTGACCTCCAAGACACTAGCATTGGGCAAATCCTGGGTGGTTGAGGAAGACGCTGAAAGAGAACACCTGGAAGTTGTGTCGAGAATTCGAGAGCAGCTTGTGAAGACGTCTGACAAAGAGGCAAAGTCGAATTTAGAAACGCCAAGGGACAGTCCGAATGTCGTAACCATGGGAGTCTTAGGAGACGGCGCTCTTCACGGACCTGAGTGTGAGCCCCTTCCCTCTGCTGCTCGAGTACTGGCGGCGTTTACCCGATCTAGAACTCGCACGAGAGAAGGAGAGTCCACTCCACCCATGGGACCCCTCGAGTACCAGGCTGAACGATGGAGACGGATCAAGTGCATCAGGAAGGAGACCAGTATCTCTCAGATATCATCGCTTTCCTGAAAGACGACCTGGAACGTTTCTCACCGAAGCGTCTCAAGAAGATTGCGAAGGTGGCTGATTTGTTCGCCCTGGATGTTCGAGGAGTGCTATACCGACTTGCACGGTCCACCCGAGGCCGACCGCGTGACGCTGGAGACGAGCTCAGATTGGTGGTCCCGGAATCACTCCGAGAAGACATGCTCCACTATGCGCATGAAGATTTCCAGGGAGGACACCAGGGGATTACCCGTACTCATGAAAGACTGCGCTCGGAGTTCTACTGGCCCGGGATGTATGCTGACGTGGAACGATTCGTGAAGGAATGTGTGGATTGTGCTAGCGGTAAGGGGTCACCCCCGAATGCCGGTCCTTCACCAGGCAATATTGAGCCTACACGACCTTTCGAGGCCGTCTCTATGGATTTCGTGACTCATTTACCAGAGTCAGTCCGAGGGAATACGTTTCTGTTGCTATTCCAAGACATGTTCTCCGGATATGTGATGTGCAAACCAATGGCGTCGACAACCGCTCAAGATGTCGCTGAAGCGTATGAAGAATCCGTCTTTCGAAGATTCGGAGCTTCCTCAGTAATTCGGCATGATCAAGATCCTCGTTTCATGAGCGAGGTCTTTGCAAGATTCCGAGATCTCATAGGGAGCAAGCAGAGAGCGACTCTCGCGTATCGACCCCAAGCGAATGGTCAGCAAGAACGTTCGGTACAGACGGTCATTCGGAGTGTCAAGGCGTATGTTGCGGAGGCAGACCAGTCAGACTGGGATGAACACGCCGAGAGGCTGATGTTCGCCCTGAACACGTCATTCGACGCAACCCGCCTGGACACACCATTCTATCTTGTACACGGATGGGATGCTCAAGGAACGGTGTCCGCTATGTTGGGACCCAGGCCTTCAACTCTCCCTGAGCGAACAGCCTATGAGTGGAGAAGGAAGTTCCAGAGGGACTACAGCTACGCACTGGCTTGTGCAGAGGAACTTCAGCGGAAAGCAAAACGTGCGCGTTCCGAGGAACAGACTAAGAAGTGGCGTGAGCTATCTGACCGCCTAAAAGCTGGTTTCGAGAAGGGAGATGCTGTTTGGTTGTATATTCCAAAGGTGCAACCTGGATTGAGCCGAAAACTGGCGCACTTGTGGCACGGACCGTTCAGGATTGAGGATGTTCGAGACGATTTTCGAGTGAAGCTAAAGGTTGAAGACTCGGGATATCGAGTGAACCCTTGGGTGCACATCAGCCGACTTAAGCCAAGGGCCATCTTCCCTAGAAGGCCGAAGGTTGAAGTCGAAGTTGAAGACGATGATGATTTTGACACGGCATTACTACCTGAAGATAGTTGGGAGCCAGACAATGCGAACGACGAGTACGAAGTGGAGAGCATTCAGGATGTGCGATGGGTGAAACGAACCCGAACGTCCAAGCGATCCCGAGAGTATCTTGTCAAGTGGAAGGGCTATGCCGATCCTGAGTGGATCCCAGTGTCTCAGCTGAGTTGTGGGGCGTTACTGTATGAGTTCAATAAGGGAGCGAGGGCCAAGGCGAGGTTCCAGGCTATGCAAGCTGGGGACGATCACCCGCGGGCCTAGGCACCCTACGAGAATGCAATCAGAACGACCCAGATCGTCGCCGTGTGAAGTGAAGGAATTGTTTTGAAACTGTTGATGAATTGAGGATGAATTTCGGGATGCCATGATGAGATGATATTTGAATGTGGATTTTGATTCCTGAATCTAGGAAGTGTGAATTGACTATGATGATGATGGAAAAGGAGCAAACAAGGAAGTTACGTTTCGAAATGGATTAGCTATGGTGTTAAGATGTAACATGCAGATGACTCGGATTAGGAGCGGTGTGGCGATCTTGAAAATCAGTCGAAGTCGGCCAGCGTGATCAGGTGCCGCTTGCGGTGCTCCACCGGAAGTAGCCTGTCGCGAGTCGCTTGAGGAAGGTCCTTGACGCGATCCGCGTCGGACTGACACGTGTTCCATTGCACGCGGCTGGGTTCACGTTGATCAAGAAGTGTCACCTGCTCTTCCAAAGAGTAAGGAGTTCCAGTGATGGTCTTGTAAGACGGATCCATGAGGATCCAGTGACAGCACTTTGAGGGATAAGTCCACACTCCAGGTTCTTCCAGGAGCGACTCCCTCATGCCCTTGTCAACCCACTTGTTGACCAGTCGCTTGTACGACTTCTTGACTTGGTCACACTCGGTTTCCGCTCCTTAGCGAGATTGCTGGAGTAGTCATCCAAGTTCTGATCTATAAAGATCCAATGACCGATCCACCAGAAAGCACGACAGTGATCCGACATGAACTCTACAATCTCATCCAGAGCGTCACGTGAAACCTTCGAGAGCTGCGTCCGAGTGTGCAGAGCGAGATACTTGGAGCGTTCCTGAAACATCTTGTCCCAGGGCTTTGTCTCCCAGAACACCATGAAGTCAGCGGGCTTCCAACGGAGTCGACTCTGTTCAGCCTCAGCAGGCTTGGAGAGATTCGGGGCGTAGTCCGGGAATCCATACGATTGCTCCAAAGCGTTCGTAGTCCCAGGGGCGAACTTCACTAGGATGCCGTAGTGTCTCCACGAATTGACGCCAGGACGAGGAGTCTCGATCAGTCGACGTTCCATTGGGAGGAGCTCCTTGTAGTCCTTCCGAGCGAGCTGTGACTGCTTACGCTCTTGAGCCGGACGTGACTTTCGGGAAGACGAAGCTGACGCGACCTTGGAAGACAACTCTTCATCGTCCTTGAGTTCAGCACTTGTATCTGGCTCCGAAGCAGACGCGTCTATGCTCGCACGACGCTTAGCCTCCCTAGGAGGTGTCGTCCGGCGAGGAGAAATAGGATTCACTTTCTTCGGAGTGAAGGGTGCGTCACGAGAGTCATCTTCATTGTCATCTCCGTCACTTTCGAAGAGAGCTTTGTGAATCTCTTCGTCATCCATGTGAACTTGTTTAGACAATGGTGGCCAACGAGAAGGGATGTTTCCCGTTTCCAAGTCCGCTTCCAGACGAGATTCAGCGTTCTTATAACACCAGCTTGGAACGAACTTAGTCCACGGAGTGTCATCCAAGCGTTTCCAATACATCATCCGGGATAACATCACGGAGAGCATCCTAGAAGGGATCCGGGAATGCACCGCTTGACCACTCCGGATTAAGTCCTCTGCCTGATCCAGTGTTAAACCAGAACGCATGAGAACTTGGACGTCTGTGCGCAGTTTGTCCCAAACTATGGGACCATCCAGAGATGCACACACCGCACTGACATCTAGGAGTGGCGAAGCGACGGTGTCCAGAGCGGGTTCACCATTTGGAGTATACGACGTGGGGCGCCACTGAACATCCTGGAGATCGGAAGTGCCACTCGCCGAATGACCCGAAGACTTGGTGTTCTTGAAGAGCGACGACGACAGTGGACTTGGGGGATCCTCAGAAAAGTCGACAGGATCATCTTTCGAGCCTGAACGAGGTCTCGAGTCTCCAGGATCTTGCTTTTCCTCAGAGTCGTCGTCCTCATCCGCGAACACATACGGTTCCGGCCGTAATGTGGGATCATCCAGCGTGTTGACGAAAATTTGGGTCTTCCAAGCCTCGGGAGGATCTTGGTGATCGCGAAACTTTTCCAGAAGCGCTTTCAGGCGAGGCCAATTGCCGTCTACCCGAGTGTCATGGCGATGGAGGAAGTTCATGAGCCTGGAGGGATCCAAGGCTGACGCTTTCAAGCGATTTTCCAGATCATAGACAACTTTCTGCAACTCGTCATGATCACTCTCCAGACGTGTGATGCGCGCTTGGAGTGCCCGTTCTTGACGCTCGTGTTCCTGAGCCTCGTGCTTGTAATCGCGAGCGTGCCTTTCCAGTTCGGAGATGATGTGATTTTTGGCGAGCTCGGCTTCTTGGTGCCAGTACTTCTGGAGCAGCGAGTAGTCCGCACGAACTTGGCGGACCTCTTCAAAGTCCTTCAAAGCACGCCGAGTTGCCTGAGAGCTCGAACGTTGGGTAGAAGCCTCCAAAGCTCGATATTTGTCCAGGAGACGCTTCATGAGAGTCGTCATCCCAAAGACTTTCCGAGCCAGATCTTGAGCGCCATAGTGACGCAGAAGAGAAGCCGTTTCCCGCTTGGTCGAGATGCTCTTCAGTGCCAAAAGGAACTCATAGGAGTCAGGTTCCAGCGTATCTGCTAAAGGAGTCAGTATTTCGCGACGGATGTCGACATCCGGACTCAATAGCTTGGCGAGGAACTGTACGTCCTCTTCCGAAAGTGACTCCACTCCCAGAAGACACTCGACTCCACCATAGCCACCGCGGAGAAAACTCCCGTTGGACAGATCTGCAGCTGCCGCCGGAACACCCACGAACATCGTGTTCGGACTGGGAAGATGAGAAGGAGGCGCAGCAACGCGTGTTGGAGGGACTTGACCCTCCAGAGAGGGGCGTGCCTTGACCGCAGCGTCTGCTAGAGCATCCAGCTTGTCCATATCATCCTTTTCGAAGACTTTGGCCAGCAGTGGCTGAAGTGCGCGCTGGATCAGGTCCTGAGCCTTGTCCGCCGCTGATGGAACACCCGTGGACGCCGGAACCACGTCTGGAGGCGAATTGCCGTCGGAAGCAGTCGCCGTGCTTGAACCCGAGCGATCTTTGCTCGAACTCCGCTTCTTTTTGCTGCCCGAGCGCTCCTTGGAGACGCTCCTGCTTCGTTTTCCCGTGGATTTTGCCGCGCTAGAGCTTCGGCTCTTCGGCGCCTTTGCATGGTTGTGTTCCGGGACTTGTGACGTCTCCGTCACCTCCTGGGAAGTTTCTTGAGCCGTCTCACCGCGCTTGTCAGCCGAGGACTCCAAGCCAGAGCCGGAAGTTGCACCGCGGTCGCTCTCAGTAGTGCCTGCATCCTGAGCACCCGCCTTTTCAAGCTGGGCGCTAGGGAGTGGCTCTGACGCTGAGGGAGGCGAACCGCTAGTTGGTGCCCGGTCTCCGGAGTTGCTTGGTGTCTCGCTCATCAGTTGCTGGATCGTTGGAAGTTCTCGTTGTGAGTGGAATCTTGGTTGCCACTCTGAATTGGGTACGACAGTTGGATAGTAGACGGGGCGCAGAAAAGACCCAATCTGGGGTAATCGCCTAACGGTTTTGCAATTCGGGATGTCTGGTCGCCCGGGATAGCTGCGTTCGTTTGGTCGGCTCATGTTCTGTCACTTCGATGGTAATTTCCTCAGTGAAAGACCGTGTATCCGAGGGGCGGTTGTGACGATGTGCCTCTGAATTTTCTAGGCACACCCGCAGCTGCCCAGCCGGGACAACCCGCACACTGATTCGGACTAAGATGATGGTTTTCGAGATGGGTATTGAGTGGGACTCCTGGGCGAATTGATGGTTTGGACTTTGGGGATGCAGATGTTCGGTTACGGAGAGGCTCACAGGTTGGAAGCGTACGCCCTGAATGGGTACCACATTCAGGATGCAATTACGACGCTCAGTCCGACCGCCGACTCCTTGACGGCAGGTATCCAAGAGAAGGAAGCAAGTGCCCTCGGAGAACGTATCCCGAGGTGCAGCCTACCTTGACGGAACCGAACATCACCCGAAACACCCTGAAACTCCAAGGTTTCCACAATTACGACCCTACCTACACATGTAAACCCCAAGACAGTCTCCCTCATCCTGAAAGTTCGATCGCCTACCGGATACGAAGACTCCATCCGAAGTTATGCCGTACAACCGGAATGTACATCCCGAATGACAATACATCCTGAATGACCAAGTGACTGTCGGAGAACAAGATCGAAGATCAAGTTGCCAATGATAAGTTCAGTCCGGAAGTCAGTTTACTGACATTCAAGCAGAGTCAAGACAGTACGACCCAAGAGTATCGCAATCAGATGATTACACCGTGCAAGAACAAGACCCGTGCTGCCGATCTCAGAAGAGCCGAGACATCGCTGATGAGTGTATGCAGACCCAAGTTCGACGTGACATTCCAAGTATAATGAGACCAAGTCTACCCAAGTGTGACCCCACGAAGTAAAGGAAGACCGCCAAAGAAGTACCAAGACTACCAAAACAGAAGAAGAATTTAGAATGCCAAAGAGGTAGAAGATAATTTTAAACAGAGTTTGATTTGTGTCGTGAAGCACAAGTGTCTTCGGGTTTTGATTGCGTTGTGAAGTACAAGCGTCCCTCGGAACACAGGCGACCAAGGGAGGTCACCGTGTTACCCTATACATCTCGTCGAGGAAGGACTACCTGGAGGACCGCTCATATTAGGAGGGCCCCAGAGTGAGGACGACCAAGGCTGCGCTAACCGCGTAATAACTCTCAACACGTTCAAGTCGAATTAACTTGGGGACCAGTGGGCTTGAACACTCGGAGTGATCCAGTTATTTTATTTGCTAAGTTGCTAGTGGACACTCCGAGTGCCCCTTGCATTTCATATTCATTTCCCTGCGATCTTAGGAGGTTTGGTAGTGATCACCCCTAGGATTTGACTGTTGATTACTGTGTGTTTAGGAAAGACATTCTATTGTTTCCCTCGAGCATTTCGAGGGTGGTGCGCGTAGGGCATCCCGAAATTTACCTGTATTCGGGCGTGCTAACTAACTGACAGGCTGCATATTGTATATTCAAACTCTGTATTATTTTAGGTTATCTTTTGGGAAGAAGGTCTTTACTCGTGATCTCTCAACCCACATTCAGGACCCCCAGGATACGTACAACCTGGAAGTTCTTACATTTTCTGTGTGTCTATCTTAGGAATACAAATACCCGGTGAAACCCGGTCCGCCGAATTAATCGACACCTATAGGGATTGCACAAGGTCACACGCCAACCTGGATCGAGTCTAGTACTTGATCCAGGACCTGTACTACCCGAAAAGTCGGTTCTTCTCTAAGGACCAACCCCCACTCTTCGGGCGCGCTATACTTTGGGCGGTAAAGTGTTCACCCACTTCGCCACAAAGTAAAGCAACGGAAGGACGGCCCCACTGATACCAAATCGAATGGGAAACAGGGAAGGAACGAACATTGAGCTCAGGAAAGACAAGATCGGGAAAGCGCAAACACTGGCATGGCAATGATGCAAAACGCTGGGCCGAGCGCCCGAAAGTATTAGAGCCCTCGAAAACTGCAGAGAAAAGCAACACTCGCTGCTTCCACTCCAAAAAAATAACATTGTCTGAGTGATTGCCCTGACAATGATGAAACCCGAAAGGAGGTGATACTGGCAGAACAGACCTCTAAGTCCCAATCAGCAAAGAGACACCGTGTTAAACGGGTTGAGTCTCGGGTAAGAGATACCCATCGTGTGTGGTCAATAACAACTATCAACGACGTACTTGAAATTCCCTACTGTGCTGACAGTGGCTCAGATTATAAAATTATTCTACTAGGGTATGTGGAGAAGCTCCAAGCTGTTGACAAAAATGTTGAACTAGTTGAGCTGACCGAACCTGTGTAATTAGAAGCCGTCGGAGGGGCTGTGCTCACAACAGAGAAATACTTCTCTGGTCTACCCTACTATGGCCATTACGATATAATTGGCACAGCAGACGAAGTGGATAGAGTTAGAAAGCACACAGCACAGCATTCGAAAGCTCACGATACACTGTATGATCCTACCGTGCTAGCTGGTCCAAAACGCGACCTTCTTTGGTATGGTAATCAAGCTTCACCCGGAGAGCTGTGAGGACATGCAAAAAATGTCGTAATTCTGTCAATTTTTAGCGATAATTCATCTCGTTTTTACACAAGCTCTAAGGCTAGCTTGGACACATCGCTGCACACAGGAATACTCCAAATTGATCGAGTCCAATCGAGGTTTTACTGTCCGATATAGCGATATCGCAGCAGTAGACAAAGAGGGAAATGACAAAATTGCCCAATCATCGCGTAGTATGGAATTAGGTGACGATTTATTGTTACAACTACAGGGAATTAGGTCCTACACTGCGATTACCGCAACGGTCTATAGCCTACTGATACCGCACTATTGGGAAAAAGCAACGCTATTGCTGAGATGCCATGACACTTGCGAATACGAGGGAGACTGCCTCCCTT
The DNA here is from genome assembly GCA_008079305.1 of Phytophthora palmivora. Lineage (NCBI taxonomy): Eukaryota > Oomycota > Peronosporomycetes > Peronosporales > Peronosporaceae > Phytophthora > Phytophthora palmivora. The sequence goes on along the minus strand of VOQZ01000101.1, from coordinate 349,579 downwards.
GCACACAATAACCGTACCTAATATTTCTGTAGCGTTAAAAGTTCTTATCTAACGTACGGTAGCTAACCTCTGCAAACGAGGGCTCCACAACTGCGATCAGGCCGACCGTGCCGAACGCAACGGCATCTTGACGTGTGGCGAGAGGTCGTGCTGGTTCTGGCGGTGTGGCATGCTGGGGCTGGCTGACGTGGCTTAGGAGATTTAAAGTTAAAAGAACTGTGAACTCAGTTTCGGGAGCAGCTCAGATAAATTGGTTAGTCGTGGTGAAAGCGCTCCAAAAGTTATCCTTGTCTAACCTTCAATTTAGGTGCCAAGATAACTATTATTTCTAACCAATCAAATGCCCTCATGTATATTATGTATTCCACAAGAAACCCCAACGGGTCATAATAGGGTGGACCAAAGAAGTAGATGCACCTGACGCTGACACAGCTGTCGGTCCAGTACCCCAAGCGCTGTTAGTAGTGGGTCTGATGATGATGAACTGGTTGCGGGTATTGTTCTCGTAGGAGAACAAGGAGTTGATGTTGTCCATTAGTTAAGGCAACTCGCAGCTAGAACAAACGGAGATGACGACGAATTTGGTGACCAAATGGTATTCCGTCACGTGGAGTGACATTGATAATAGTGTTGCAACTATAATTGATGACATGGTAACAGATGCAGTAAACCATTGGATGGTCTTGATGCTGACCGTTTACGACGTATCCTCGGTTCGTTCAGTGGGCTGTGCTTTGCTCTGGGGGATGACTCATCGGCAAGAGTACCACCACTAGAAATTAGACTGAAGCCAAATTCACGACCGTATCGCTGCAAAGTAGGGCAATGTAGCCCTAAGAAATCATAGGTTTTGGCGAAGTTCAATGCTGAGCTCCGTCAAACTTGGCTGGGTGTATGTGAACAAGCAGAGTAGATTGTCATGTGCCGCGCTTCCGGTGTGAAAACCTAACAGCCAAGTGTACCACCAGACCAATGATTACAGACCAGCCAATGCCATGACTGAAGGAATTGCAGGTGCGATGTCGAGCTATCGATTAGAGCACCGCAAAGACGAGAGGTTTTACGCAATTTTCGATTTTTTAAAAGGATTTCGGCAACTTCCACTTGCGAAAGAGCCGCAAGAATTTCTCTCGTGCATGAATGATCGTGGAGTCTTTATACCAACTCGTGTTCTTCAAGGAAGCACCGATGCTGCTTTGTACTTCCAGTCGACAGTTGAATAAGTGTTGAAAGGCTATTTACATGACTGTCTGTTAGTATGGATCGATGATTTATTAGCCTACACTGATACAGCAAGTGAACTATTTGACGTGATCAAAGGTATTCACACTAAGCTAAATGAGGTAGGTTTCCAACTCAACACAAAGAAGTGTAAACTTTTCTCACCGAATGGTGTGGAAGAGTAATAAATGACCATGGTATCGGTCATGATTCAGAGCGCATTAAACCACTACAACGCATCCCGGAACCAACTATGGCTTCGGATTGAAGCTGTTTGTCTGTGCAACTAATTGGATGCGAGATGGGCTAGTAGTTTACGCAAGAACGGTCAGACCTTTACAAGAACTGCTCGATAAGGCACTCCAAGGCAGTCAACGCATCAAACAAGCCGCAGCTGGAATTAAAATTGACTTTAGGGATGAGGAGAGGACAAGTTTCGAAGCTGTCAAGAACTATTGCCACTCTCAGCAATGTTGGCATTTCCAGACCCTACGAAGCAACTTTACCTCCTCACTGATATGTCTGACTCTGGATGGGGTTTAGTGATCACTCAGGTTAAGACATGGAGGCCCGATACTCCTATCCAACACCAATCTCATGAGCTTCTGATTTGCATGGGAGGATCACGGGATCAGTCCTACATTGGAGTGTCATAGAAAAGGAGTCGTACCCACTAGTACATGCACGCGAACGGCTCAAATACTTACTTCTACGACCCCAAGGTTTCAAGATATACTGTGATCATCGCAATACTATCCCCCTATTTGCTCCAAACAATGATCTGAAAAGCTGTTATATATGTTGCAACCGTGCGACCGGCGATGGCCGCAGTACGGTATGTACGCACCGACCAGCAACTTGTTGAAAAGCGTATTGGTAGTCAAGTGCATGCAAAGAACCGTAACGGACGTCAGAACGAAAAAGGCGGAGGCGTATCCCCAGCAGAAGAAGACGAGACACGACGCCCATGTGAAGAAGGCACAGGCAGTGCTCGGAAAAATATAAATAAAACTATAATCGTGTTATATTGACGGAATAACTTATTATTATAAAATCGAGATTAGCGTAATATACGAAATTATGTCTGTGATGAGTATATTAGTGGTAGTCAGAGTTGGATGCAAGCAGCGCCTCCAAGCCGCGAGTCCAACGCATTTTAGCCTATCAAATCACTTTAACTTTGACACATTTCCAAGCGCTTGGTCGTCCAAGCAAGCGACCAAGCGACCGTTCGCATAATCGCAAGATGCCGACAGCAAGTTTGAAGAAGCTGTTGCTGAAGGTCCTTCAAGCAGTATGGATAAGCCGAATGCATCTAGTTGCTGACGCCGAAGACGAGGCAGACTTCGTCTCTCTACGTTGTGCTCGCGACGCAACGCTACGTAACGAGCCGTGAACGAATAACTCGCCCGCCATCGTGAGTCAATTTTTACTTGACGAGGATGCCAGGCACCGAGTTCAAGCTGCAGTTTCGAATGACGCGACAGTACTTCCTTGCTGTGTACCAGCTTATTGCTGGTTATCACGAATTTCAGAGCGTGGATGACAAGATGCAGAGATCCAGTGTGGAGCTTCATTTGATGGGGTTGCTTCGTACATTGGGATCCCTAGACGGCCCAGGGCATTCCGCCGACTCTCTCTCTCTCTGTTGGTGCTCATACACCGGAGCAACTGCTGGCCAAGCGTGTCGTTCGCGCGCTGCTGAGCTACAGGACGCAAGTGGTGTGTTGGCCTGGTGATCGAGAGCACCGTGAGATATCGTTGCGATCACTTCCTCGCCACTTGTCGTAGTTAGCTTGGTCCGTCATCCAATCGAGCACAACCCGCAGTGAAGATTTTCCGCCGGCGACACCATCAGAATCCCAAAAAATGGGGGACTTCTTCCCAGCTCGAGTTGTCCCTCCAGGTGGCCTTGGCGCAGAAATCTTCTCTTTCTTCGTGTTCTTCTTCTTGGGCACAGCAGGTTCGCAGGCAGATGGGAAGTGGCTTTCACGATAGTCTCGACGGGCGCTTCGTCTTTCTTGGCCTCCATCGTGTATGGCGATCTTCCTTTTGTGTCTGCGGCTCTTGGATATTTTCTCTTGGAAACGACGCTTACATCCAACTTTGACTACCACTATTGGTATTTACCAGGCGTAAATCGAACGACTGGCTCAGGTCTTCTGCATGGATTGCTGCTTACAGTCACGTTGGTTGCCTCATTCCAAATCGTAAACCGCGGTCATGGTTTTGGCTAGCTGAACTGCCCTCTCTTCGTTCTTATTGGTATAGTTTGAACTGTAACAAAAGCCGAAAATGAGCTCTAATACAAATGCAAAATCATTCAGATTGTGGTTATGGAACTTCACTTCTATCCTCGGCTGCGAAACCACCGATGGACAGTGCTCCGAGTAACTTAAGATTTACCATGGTAGCGCAGGCACAAGCTGCGTTGTTTTATCTGATACCTTTTTCAATTAAAAACCAGCAAGCAAGTATATACATATACTATCGGACGGTATCAGATATAATAAACAGAAAAGCCCCGTCCACTGGTGATCTGTCTATTGCTCATTTTCGATTAGTGGAAGACTCAAGCCAGGACAATAGCCTTTCGACTATGTTATGGGGTAAAACGACTAGTTTTACTAATGAAGCTTATGCAGCTCAGTCCGATAAGGGACGAGGAGAGCGGTGCTCCCATAATTGGTCACGCATTTGCATCACTAATGAAACGTCGAATCACCCCGTTGCCCGGTCACCATACTCGAAGATATTGACGCAACTGACTCCTCGCGCAATCTTGTATACGTCTTGAATGCGTCTGATACCCAGCGACAGTGGAACTGAATCGTGAGCACGTCAGTTCCGGAGCGATACATGTGTGTTGCAACTGTAGAGCGTAACGAGTGCGAACTAAAGAGACGTGGATCGTGGCCGACCTCGGCGGTCGCGTGTTTGATTATAACTGACACATCTGTAGTCGAAACACAGGAGGGGGTTGCGCCTCGAGCCAAGAACACTGCTGCGGGGATATTCGCAGGAATGTTCTTCCGAGGTAGAGCGCACCAAACACTGGATACAGGAAAGTATGCCCTGAGCGAAATAGCATTGTTGTCGTGGGTACGCCATTTTGATTTGTCCTAGAGCCGATCAGATGCATACAGACTGACTGGGCTTGAGACAAAACCAAGATTGGTTGACCGGCTCTGTCAATGGCAACGATATCTTGCGTCCGAACGGCAAGCCATCTGAACTTGCCATTGCGGATCGCTACGATCTCCGACCGCCTCAAGAGAAAGAAGAATGGCATGTCCATAACGCTTGCTCGAAGGGATCGTTCAAAATGAAATCGCGAAAACAAGTTTCTAAGAGCTCCGTGGAAACAGGAGATTTACTGGTGCGCGGGGCATCAAGGCAACTGATACCTTTGAGTAGCATCCGAATGTGCGGGTGTGTAATCGGAAACTCGTAGCCGGCTGCAGCGAAGAAGTGACGGATGCCGTGAAGAACCGTCAAGATAGTGTCGCTGTGAATGGGACATCCTGATCCGTAGCCGAAATGGAAGCCGTGGAGCACGAACTCGGAAATATGTTGTACTTAGACAGCAAGTGGAACCATACAGAAATACCCCGACGCGAAGTCCAGACGTGTCACTTGTTTAGCGCTCGTTCGAATTGGTTATACGTGTAGTCGGCAACGGAGTGAGCGCGGATATACGTCGCCAGATATCGCCAGATATCGGTCATCCCTTGAACGTCCACCTTTACCGTTTCCCGCGCCCATCCCAGCGTTAGTGATGCAAACAGAGTAGCAAAAGACGGGTTAGCAGATATGCGGGTGCCGGCGTCAGCACGACCATTGTCAACTCTTGCCACGTGAGACGCTGAGAATCGAAGTCGATACGTAGTCTCCCACCAGCTAAGTAGGTTGATGAATACTTGAGCCCTCGAATTTCGCGACGATAGCTTATTTTGCCAAGCCACAGCGGAAATGTTGTCTACGCGGAAATGAACGTGAAGAGGGCGTTCGCCACAGTGACAATCTGCCTCCCAGCGGGGTGCTCACGTGTAAACGGCAACCGCGCACGACAGTAGCTCGCGGTAGCTGATGTCGAAACCGTTAGGGGATCCAGCCTTAATCTCGTTGATCAAGTCGGTCTCGACCATGGAGTACTGGTAGGTCAAAGCACGGTGAGCAGCTGAGTCCTGTGCACATAAACCAAAATGCGATGCGTCCACCTCTACGACGATATCCTGAGGTAACAATACGTTGAAAAGTTCTAGAGCGATTCCATCCACCTGAAAGTTGTGGAGAACAAACTGTCACTACACTTGCTCTTGCTTCATCTCGTCGGACACAGGTACATGCCGAAATCGACTCGTTGTCACTCTTCCCTAAATTACAGAGTTGCGGCGGATAGATGCGAGCGACCAAGTCTTCATATCGCGATGTTCAGCCCTCCATCTCGAAGAAACGTCCGTGACATGACTGCAGAACGATATGCAGATCAACCTTGCGGGAATTTTGTCAAGAAGTGGTCAATGAAATCCATGTGGTACGCTCTGGGATGATCCGGGTGCAACAGATTATCTAGAAACGCGACCATGCCATCCCCACCCGTAGCTAGTACGGTGGGAATAATTAAAGCTAACCGACGCCGCTTGGTGAGCAACCAGACGCACGTGAATCTAACATCCCTGCCGTTGGCGAGTCAACAGTAGCAGCATCGTAGAGGCGTACTGACCCGATATTCTCCAGAAAAATGTAGAATAGATCAGCGTTGGTTTTGTGATTCTTCACCATATTTTGATATTTTGGACGATTTGGCAAATCTCCAGCAAACTGACCAACTTTTTTTCATTGAACAACTAAACACGATCTTTTCCACGGCCGGCACGGATCGACTGCTTTAGTTCGTCACTACCATCACGGAGCAGCAGGTGGTAAGAACTAGCGCGTAACATTGCTGCTTGTAGCGTTCAGTGTTAATAAATATTAGAGTGTCACACATGAAGTCGTTTGCCCACATCGTCTCTGTCCGAAATGTTGCTGACAAACATCTTGCGGTTGAGCAATAGTGAGATCTCCGCTGCTGTTCCAGAACGATCGGGGCAAACTAGGCGTATGGATGCTGAAAGAAAATCAACCAGGGCTTGCGTCTTAGAAATAGCCACGCCATATTCGAAAATCATAAGGTCCCCGAATCAAAACTATTCGCCGACTCCCCGATTGCTCTGCCTTCGAACTATCGCCTAAGTAGAGATTCCTATGATACAATGTGACCTTATTCAGCAATGTTTCTTCAGGAGTCTCAACAGCCCCGTACATTAGAACCTCGCGTTGCTCTACCCTTTTCCACATTAGATTATGCTTGCTTAGGTGTCCGATGCATCGCTCCATATCGTAACGGTTCCGGCGTTCCTATATTTCCCGACCGCTCGGTTTAAAGTCAGCTGAAGTGACGTCGCATTACGTACGTTCATCACAAGTACGACTTATACAAGTACGACAAGTGTCAGCCAGCTTCCAGGAGCTACCAGGAAACGCGCTTTATAGGCCTTTAGGCCGAGTAAAAAATCGGTTTGTTCTTCTCAGATACAATTGTAGTCTTGTGACCGTTCGAGCCTGCTAAACTCACGAATGGAATCCGAAGGTAAGACTAGGTACAAATAATAAGAGCGGCAATATTTCAGAATTTATAACCATAACTCGTTGAAGCGAGGCTTCATCTATAAATCCAACGTTTTAAAATCTAAGCAAAATTTTTAGGTGACACCTATGAGAGTGCCACAAATAAACATCGGCGTACGTGTGACATAGGACCTAAGTCTTTATTGTTGTTTGAACCCTCAAATGTTTAGTGGCCTCTACCCACCCAACTCTGACAACGAAGTTCACGGGCTGAGCGCAGGACTTTTGGACCTTTCACTATTTTGGAATTGCATGAAACGTTGCACTACTGGATCTGCCTGCAAACCTGAAGCATCTCAGCCCGCGCTTCAATATTGACAAAATCAAGGTTTATACTAGCAATCCGGATCGCTTGACAGGTCGTGTCATTCCGAAGTCGACTCCAGTGGTCTTCGGCGAAGATGGAGAGCCGTTGCACATTGTAGAAGCTCTGATCCAGATGCGCATCTTCAATCGGCGTGATTTCAATCGACATGATTTTTTGAATTTTAGTGTGTCTAAAGTAATTGTTGAGAAGCGTGTTAATGGACACACTCGAGTGTGATTTGTATTTTATTTGGCATCTGTAACTCGAGCGAATTTACATTCGAAAGTGGTAAAAGACCGTAAAGCGCATACTCAACAGAGGGTTTATTTTGCCATCAAGAAGGTAAGTGTTTCTCGAAGTTTTTATTAGGGGGCACCGATTCGTGGCTGCGGAATTGCTTCGTGAGTCGGCAAGGCCAGCGCTGGACTTGTCGCATCAGCGCAGATCTCACAATTGTGATTATCAAAGGTATGCGAACGAGACTAGGTAGTAGTTGATGTGAGTGGATGAATGGAAATCCGAAAGTGAGTTCGATTTAGATTAGTGTCATCGCTACTTGCTACCTTCTACAGTTTTTACAGTCTTTTCAGTCTTTTAGTATTCCTACTGTTACGGTGCAAACATTTAGAGGTGCGTCAAACGATTTGAGGCACGACCAAATGATTTGCGAGATGCGTACATACGATACACATTATAGGATTCACCAAACTGAAGTTGACAGCCAATCACAATATACGATCCGAAAAGATCAACCAATCCAGTTGCTACATTCCCGTTTCTTCAACTATGGCCCACACAAGGCACACGCCCGGCACTCGCGTGCCGCGTGCCAAACGTAGAGACCCAGTCGAGCAGACAGCGAAGTGCAACTACATCACTAAGCGGATACTCATTAGTTTCAAGGCCGATTTTGGAAGGATATCTGACGGTGAATCCAACTGTGGTTCATTATATTCAAATCCCCGGTAGTGACCGGAACTCCGGGTATCTATTTCATTTTTCCGCTTTACAGGGGGCTGTTAATAGTCGCACCCTGAATCTGATCGATAGACTGCTATGTGATTTGGACTACGTTTGTAGAATCCGGATTATTTTTAGACTTCCGGACTGCATTAAAAAACTTGTGTTTTGGGTACCAAGCAGCAATCCGTAATGGCGCGCTAAGAAGGCACCGAGATCTTGCCAGTGTTCCGGTAATACTTTACTTGACCAACCACCACTAAAATCTCAATCGCGTCCACACTGTCAACGAGGATTTCACCTCATGCTCGAGTGTTCTGTCTAATACCCCGGCAAGAATCGAAAACGCTTTAGCAATTTAAATGAAGAAAAGAAGATCTTTGCGTTGTAGGAGACACTGGCCCTCGAGTATGCTGAAAAAGAAAATATAAAAAATCCCACCGGATATGGATGAATATCGTAGTCTTTCCGACATAAAGCTCTAACGATTTGCTTCGTACCTATTAAAATAGTGATTTTAGCCTATCACGTTGCAAATATAAAGCGTTACAGCCAATAGTTATTGCGAGGTTAGGTGTACAGGTTCCTACACGATCCAACGAATATTTGCCGAAACCCAGCCAAAATATGATTATCCAAGAAGTCAAAAATGGTCTGAAAATTTTCAAATTGAGCATAATCCTAGACTAGCAAGGTGTAAAGGAGATTGGCGGGTAGCGGTTCCTCGACCGTTTTACAAAATCGGAAAGACGAGCCCACTAGTCTCTCTGCCTTTGTTCCAACGAACATGTGTTCAAGCGATTGCTGGAGCTTGAGTGTGTTAGAAACTTTTCCATGCTGTCAAGACGAAGGACTGTTCCGTAAGCATGGTTTAAAACATGAAAATGTGGACTACCTAACGAGACATCTCCGTGTATAAATGAGACAGTCCAATACAAAATGATACTAATGCGCCATTTAGAGTTATCGAGATAATCGTGTTTAAAGTTAGGCCATCGATTTTCGGATTTAAACGAAGTTTCGAGAAATCAAGCAATTAGTGGTTTGAAAAACCAAACTGTCACTAAACTGAGCTCTCTCATTGTTCTAACAGACCCAACAACAAGATACTAGTCTCCAAGCAAGATGCTCGGTCAACTACCACGTCCGCCTTCGCCCTCTCAAGAGTTTGCTTCTCCGGAAGCTCCACTAGCCAGCAGCCCCTCTGGAACAGATGCGCTTACTTCTGTACTCTACAGCTGCCCTTCAGAGGGCTCCCAAGCTGTCCACATCCAGCTCGCGCAGGACACAGAACTCGAGCAGTCCACCCAGCGTGAAGACGCCAATGATGCAAGCGGAGAGGAAGATGTCGACGAGCCTGACGACAGTGATGATGAGAACTGGAGCGGCAGCGAGGATATCGAAGCGGATGATGTAGTGACTGGGGAGAGCGCTGGAAGTGAAGCTGAGGAAGAGGACATTAGCATCAATTTATACGACGTCGATCTTCAACAGCAAGTTGCAGGTCTGATTAGTGCTGACAAGTGCAAGCGGCGCTGTCTTGAGGGGAAGGCCAAGGAGCTTGAGTGGCTGACGTGTTCACTTGGTCAAATGACCAAGGCTGAGAAGACTACCTGCATCCTAACGCTAATAGGCGTCCTAATGCAGACGGATACTGCATCAAGACGTCGTGGTACTGGTGAGCGCGAGAAGTTCCACTTCTTTCTGCCGTTCGTAGGCCATGTTTGCCGTACTGCTTTCGCACACTGTCTTGGCGTACAGCCACTTACTGTGCAACGATACAAGCGCCGCGTCCGTGAAGGGAACATAGCAACAAAGGAGCACGGTAACAAGCTGAACAAGAACGCGTCCACCATCGACGCAGTGTGGCTGGTGCGGTGGTTCAAGGAGTTCGCTTCTGAAGTTGGCGAGGTGGTGCCCGTGAGAGTTCGCATGCAGAAGACCAAGGACGGCGTTGTGAAAAAATACTACAGTCGAGAAGACTACACCCTTCTACCACCTACCTTTACCTGGGACGTTCTCTACGATGAGATGCACAAGTACGTTGCTAAAGGTCTACGCGTCAATGAGCCCGCCCGTACAACGTTTAGGAAGCTTTTGTCCATCCACTGCCCTACGATCAAGATCCGGTCCGCACAGTCAAACGTCTGCAATCTGTGTTCCATATACCAGACCCGCAAGCGCCACGGAGCAACCGCAGAGCAAACTGAAGAGCTGGGTCAACACACAGAGTCTGCACGTCGCATGAGGTAAGTAGCGGCAGGTATAATTGTGTTTGGACACTAATATCAATTTGATTTACTATGAACATTAGACGAGAGTACAAGAAGGACAAAGGCGACGTCCACGAAAAGGGCGACATCAGCAAGGACTTGGCTGTGATCGTCATGGACTTCTCGCAGAATTTGACTGTTCCATCGGTCACGTCAACACCATCGCAGTGATATTTTTGTTCATTGCTTGCTGTGAACGTCTTTGGCATTTTTTATGAGAATGAAGGGACGCAGACGAACTATGTCTACGACGAGTTTGCCAGTGGGAAAGGCAGCGACCAAATTAACTCGATGCTACAGCACTTCATTCGTACTGTGCTGCTTCCAGCCGGAAAGAAACGACTTATTGTCTACGCGGACAACTGCTCCGGCCAGAACAAGAACAACCATGTTATCAAGTTTTTACTGGCGCAAGTCCACATGGGTGTCTTTGAGCGGGTCGACTACAAATTTTTTGTGAAAGGCCATACAAAAACGCTTGTGACCGTGGCTTCGGCCACATTAGGAAACATGTATCTCGTCAAGACTGTTGGATTTTAGACGACATCGTCTCTGCTGTGAACGATTCTGCTACAACCAACACTACGGTGCACATTTCGCGTGGAAATGCGTTTTTCAAGAGCTACAAACCATTGGCTGCTGAATTATACAAGACGTTGGTGGGGGTACATCAATATCAGATATTTACGGCAGTTCAAGACCAACCTGGTGTAGTATTGTGTCGCAAAGGACCGGACAATGAACCCGTGGTACAAGACCTACGGCGTAAAGTTGACGGACGCCTCACGGAGCTTGAGAAAGTGACACGGATGTTCGCACACTTCTTGGAAGACTTGAGTCCTCCTCCTCGCAATACGGAGAAAATGCTGGAGCTGCATAGCAAAATCGGACCCTACGTCCCTGAAGAGCATCAAGATAATTGGATCTACGCCGCACCAAGTGAACAGGAAAAAGTAGACGCAAAGACAGTCAAACAAGCTCGTCGAGAGCACCGTGCTGCTATGGCTGCCAGCGCAAAGGCGAACCAGGATCGACGTGGCAGGGAGACTGATATTGATGCTCGCCCTACGCCGAAGAAGTCACGCAAATGAAGATCGGTGAATTTGTAGCAGAGAGAGCTACTCGAGAAGGCTCAACCAAAATGATACTTGTGTTCAGGGTGAAAACAAAATGATACTTATCGAGACCAGTGTCACTATTCTGAAAATCTGTACGTAATTCAAAATTTAACAATGTTCTGATACGAATTTGAAGAAATCAGCATTACCATTGGCTCCGCCGTGCAATTTTACATCTAAGTAGTCAATAAAAAAATTCCGTGTTTTTGGTCTGGGACAGGAGATATATTTTTTAACAGGGTACTGCTCGGCTCGTATTTGGTTCCTGGAGCTCTACATCGTCTCAAAATGACGAAGAGACACCCTTCTTTCGAATGATACCCTTGAATCGCGATTCGTACTTAGGTTCATTAGTATTATTTTGTTTGGCGTAGTCTCAAATTAGGATTTAAAAGCATAAATTTGTATGTCTACAGCACCCGAGTTGACGCAGACTGCCATGATACCGCCCTTGTATTCTTCATATGACACTGCTTCGGCCGTTGTTCATATCTTAATTACATCGTGACGAAAATCGTGTCTGTGATCGCCGAAAGTGCCTTCTACCTGCGGCATTTGCAAATTGAGATGACCGAGAAGCAGGATCTCACCCTGTGTCCGACAAAGACGACTTCTTGGCGTACCCCTTGCTTACGCTGTCGATAGCTGTAGCTACTCGAGAAACCCCATGCGTTACCCATCTTGACCACCTCCTAGTACTGATAGCTGCACCCCTTGTCGCTAGCGTTTCTCTGCATAACTTGCTTGATACAGAACCTGCGTCGCTCCAAAATTCCCGTATACCTCCTCTCCAACATTCTATATCAACTCAATAGGCAATGTCGTTGCAAGTCCCATTTCTACGTCATCGCCTTCGAGTACAGACACCACGGTCAGCAGCATCCCTTCCGTGATGAAACTCAGCGGAAACCGCGCTAAACTGTGTGAAGGTACCGCGTCACCCGGATGCTCGAATACTTCGTCGAGCCTGTACGGCTTACCACCTACCTAACTTCCCACTTCTTTCGCCACTCAACACGTGAACGGAGACGGTCATCTTGTCTATCTGCGAATCTTCGACCGCGGGGGGTGAGATATGATCACCACAAGCTTCAGATTCGCCTTCATCACGAACATCGCACATGGAGATCGCAAGGCTACTCGCATTCTGAGCTGATGGAATGTCATCATGTCACACATGGTTTTTAGCATCTCAGCACAAGACCATGCGACGTACGAGCGGTTAGAAGTTTGCAGGTAATTCTGTTCAGTACGTACGTCGGGCTAAAGGACCAACAGCTCAACGGGAGTACCAAGGCGCTTAGCGTACTAACAAATGACCTCGGTCGGTATTTTCCGCAACTTAACTCAAGCACTTACCCTCGTAGAAGATTGACTGACAACCGATCAGATCGACCTGCTCGCGTGGTCCATGGCGCTGAGTGAAGAGACCGCTCTAACTGTCAACAGCAAGAACGCACCAACGACCCGAAGCACACATCTCGAGGCCATGATCATCTAGTAGCTGTCCATGACGGGGTTATCACTTTAATGAGGATCATGGTGAAAAGCGGCTAACGACCGTAGAATCGGGGCAGTTAAAACCACCATGAACACACTTCACTACTGAACAAGAACTAGTTCAAGCATTGTCAAACCAAAACATTCAAGACAAATCTTAAAAAAGCAAGCTGCAAACTTGTTTTCTGTATGGCACGAAAGTTTCTTCAAAGTGCCTCGCGTTTGGTGCTTTAATGATAGTCATAATAATCATAATTCCGTCATGGCGTCATCTTCACGGAGCTCTTCCTTAATCATGGCTTCTCTCTTGATCCTAAAGCGGTGGGCTACACAGATTAAGCCTTTGAATCCGGTAGCCGCACTGAAGCGAGAGCTATGACTTTATCGAATGGGCGAAGTACTAACACAAAGGGTGCGGGAAGCGTCCTCGCGTACTACGCCATTAAAAATTTAGGGCCTTGGACGACGTATTTTTTTACTACAAGCATCTCCTCGCGATCGGCCGTATTGAAGAGCCGCTTGCTGCTCCCTACACACAAATCCTGTTTGCCCCAGTAGGTCTCGTGTAAAGCACGCAGAGATCTTTACAGATTACATAGCTTAACATCCAGCATTATCTACACCGAGCGTATTACCTATAATTGCGAGCACGCCACCGCTTCCACGCCTCCACAACGTGCACCACTGGATAGCGCGCGCTTTCTGCTCTTCGCCATTGCCTTGTCATGTCAGGGGATTGCTATCCCTCCACCCGAAACTTGCTTAGCGACGACGTTCTCGCTCCTCAGGACAAGTTCTGTTCTGGCGCTCTGTCTGTCCGTCTGCTTGAGCACGATGCACCGTGGTCATGGCTGCTTTGATCTTCATCAAGCTAGTTAAAGTTGTCCAGAACTTAAAAGTAAACTTGGGATCTCGATCCGATATAACAGTAGACGGAATACCATAATAACAGATCCCATTCTTGAAGAACAGCTTTGCTGTGTCCTCTGCTGTTGCAGTCGTGTACGTCGGCATATAAACAGGCCTCTAGAATAGCTTGTCGACGACCACCATTATGAAATCAAATCCATCAGACGCTGGCCTGAGATGCGTGATAAAAGCAGTTGACACGACATCACAGCACGCTTCTGGCAGCGGAATTTTTTAATTGGCTGTAGCTTGCCTGGTTCACGCCCTGTGTTCAATTTGTACCTCATGCCCGACTCGCAACTCTACACGTAGTCGTTGATGTCAGCATCCATACCAGGCCAAACGTACCACTGCGCTGCAGCTAACTGCGTGCGGCGGACTCCAGGTTGCACCATGATAGCTGCATCGTGGACATTGTGCATGGTATCCAAGCGAAGCTGTCGCTGATTCGGTAAACGCAAATGACGCACGTTGTGACTCTTCAAGTAAATAAGGCCTTGACGCAACTTATATTTGCTACCTGCAAGCTTCGTTCTCCACATCTCTTTAAACATCGGATCCTTAGCGTACGCCTTTTGAAAACGCTGTCGCATTTCAGGAGACTGTTGAAGCGAGCTAATCGTTGTTGCGCGGCGACCGCTGTGGCGTTCAGATGCATGTGAACTTGAGCAGCACCACTTTGATGCGACGTGTCCACTGGAACTTTAATTTCTAACATAAGCTTCTGATCTCGGGAAGGGATGGTCAAGAGGCTGGTAGACCTCATCGCATGGGGCATATCAGTTTGAGCCAGTGTCGAGCAGGTGGCACACTTCATGCCGTCAAAGCACACCGACACGTTATTGGCCTCCACGTCATCATCACCATCACCCCCCACTTATCCAATCGCTCAGGAGGTCGGGAAAGAGCATCGGCCAACACATTCAGCACACCAGGTCTGTGATGAAGCGCAAACTGAAATCCAGCGAAAAAAACTAACCAGCGAGCGAGGCGTCCCGAGAACCGAGGACGGCGTAAAAACCACTAGCAGGCAGATTTGTCGGTGAAAACGTCGAAAGGAGTGCCTTGACATAGTGTCTCCAGCGCGTGAGGGCTTGCTTAATGGCAAACTGTTCCTTCTCGTGTACGGGCCAGTTCAACTCGTGAGGACCAAGCTTTTTTGCTGAAGAAGGCCACGAGCAGGTCATTACCATCGTGGAGTTGAGCCAGCACTCCACCAATGCACGAGTGGCTGGCATCCGTGGTGACAATTAATGGCTTGTCAAAGTCAGGCAGCTGCAGCACTGGAGCATGCTGTAGTGCAAGCTTGATGGCGTTGAATGCCTTCCGTTGCTCATCCGACCACACTCCATCAACACACGTCTTCGTGAGTCGGCTCAACGGAAGCACCAAGGCAGCAAACTGAACGATAAAACGCCTATAGTATCCCGCCAGTCCTGAGAACCGCTGGAGCTCTTCGACCGTCGAAGGTTCCGGCCATTCCGCTATGGCGCGAGTTTTGCGTGAGCCGACATAAAATAGTGTGACCACCGAACTTTGTCCAAAATCACACTTGTCAGGCCGTGCGTACAACGTGTTGGTACGAAGCACCTCGCACACCTGTCGAAGATGACGAACATGATCATCCACCGATTTCAAAAAGATGCATATGTCATCCAAGTAAACCACGACAGAACTGAAGAGCCACAAAACCTTGCGCATCAGTCGTGTCCACGTGCCGCGCATGCCAGCAGGGCCCATTGGAGCCACATTCCATTGATTTATCTCGTAGTTCGTCCGGAACGCCGTGAATTGCATGGAATTTGGCGCCTTACGCATTTGGTGATATCCTCTTGCATGATCCAGTGTCGTAAACACGACTGCCCCTTGTATCCGATCAAATAACTCTTCTATGTGTGGAAGAGGAATCTCAGCGATCTCGGACGCCGCGTTTTCTAGCCGATAATCAATAACCCACCGAATAGGCATGCTAGGGTTGTTAGAGTACAACCATTCCAGACGTGAAGGAAACCTGCCCGTGACGGGGTCTTTCTTGGGCACTCCGAAGATATTAGATACCCATGGAGAATCGGACACCTCAATCCAGTTTTGCTTCAGTGAGTCTGCCACAAAAACTTTCCAATGCTTCCTGCTCCACTTTGGACAGTCTCAACGGAGCACGATAACTGGGATTAGCCCCCGGCTTCAGAATGACTTCGTGTTCAATGGAACGAGACGGTGGAAGCTCCGGAGGTAGTTCACTTGGAAAGACATCGGCAAACTCCGCAATAACCAGTTGTAGCTGTGGAGATGTAGACTTCCTTTGAGGTGCCGTGTCCAGATTCACGTTGTACACTTTGAGGTAGCCGTCTTCTTGTAGCTTGGTTTTAAATTCATCTGCAGTCACCGTACGCAGCGTAGCTCCCACATGTTGCTCACACACAAGGGATGCGCCATAGACGCCACAGGCATGTACATGTACGCTAACGGTACCGTCTGTTTCCAGGCTAACTCCTTTGTCATGGTGGGATCTTGTTGGCAGATATTGTCTTCGTGCAGCTGTGCGGGAGACACGGAGCAACTTGTTGGTGCACTGTACAATTCACGACCATCCCTGACAATGCGCTGTTTTCCAAACAGCATGGTTCCTGAGTGCCAATCAATAATGGAGTTAAACTGAGCCAGCCATGTGATTCCGAGAATCACGTCTTGATTCGGAGACACATCCCACTCAAATAGCACGACATCGACAATGCTTTTTCCACCAAATGACAACCTTTTGCAACAGCGTCAAGCGAGCCGGTGTCATTGTTCCATCAAACCGTTCGGCTTTAACCTTGGTGGAAGCAATACAGTTGCGGGAAAATCCAGGACGCACGATATTTATGTCGACTCCGCTGTCAATCAAGATATTGATACGTTGACTGTTCATCAGACCCTCAAAGCGTAAAGTTCTTTCGGTAAGCTGCTTCTGGCGTCTACCGACACCATATTGAACTGCAAATGCTCCTCCTCACCATCATCACTTCATTCGTCATCTACTAGACGCTGAAATGAGCTATGGTTTGCTCAGAACGACAGACGACCTTGTGGTTGGTATCCTCCTCGTGCATATGGGTGAACAGGACGCTTACGACACTGCGCCAACCGATGGCCGGGTTCTTTGCATCAATTTATAGATGTCGGACAAATCTTCTACTTTACAGATGATTCCACGAAAGGCCGAGACATAGTCCTCCAGACACGAGAAATCACTCTGCTTCAGTCCCAAGAGCTGGTCACGGAGATGCTCTTGCTCATCAGGGGCCGTGAATTCATTCGAAAGTAGTTCGTTCAAGTGAGCGACGAAGTGCACCACGTTGCCGTCATGCGAAACGTACTCTCTATACCAGGCTGCTGCAGGATCGTGTAGACTAGCTACAAGCAACGAATGTGGACGCTGCTGCGGGTAATTGTTACCGTAGGTTATATTTTTCGACTCAAAATAAAGCTTGGCACTGAACATGATGTCGGCTACGTCTTCGTCATTCCTGCCACCAAATTTTGGCATGGAAATGCCTTCAGCTCGAAAATCTCTCATCTCTGGTTGTTGCGCAGGGATGGGATGTTGCTGCTGCAACGCTGCAGTCATCTGTCGTTGCAGTTCTGCACTCTGGGCCATGAACTGCTGCTGTTCCCTCATCATTGACGCAATCGACTCGAAAAGCTGCTGCGCGCTGTCTGCGTGCTGCATAGACGATTTCTCCATGTGAGTACAGGCTTGTATTAAACTTTAAGCGCCTACGCGTGAACGTCGTCACTAGATGGCCGAGACGCGCTGAGATCCTTGGCCAAATCAATCGCTGATGTTGCAGCTACTCCCTGGAGCACTGCTTCCGTCACCAACAAACGGCAACAGCGCAGAATATACACTCTCGGTGCACACGGCAAATCACTGACTGAGTGAAAGCTGGTGGCTATGTGCGCGGATATGCGCTACGGCGCTGCCAACCAATCGGATGGCACTAACGGAAGAGCGTGCGACAAATGCGCGCACCCCTCCCCCACAGAAAAAATCGGGCGCAAGCAGTCGTCGTGGAACTGCGCGAGTGTACGGAAGCTCGGACGGACGGAAGACTCGAAGATCCAGAGTATCGAGTAGGTAGGTAAATAGTGCAACAGCAAAGTCACTTACTTCCAGTGACACATGTACTTTCAACCATGTCATCTACGATATATGCACTCTTTACCTACCACTTTCCACTTCACTCCTCGCCAAACTTTGTCAATCCAACCTTACCTGTACAGTACACTAAAATTATAATGTGTAAACTGACGATACCTACAAGATTGCTGTTGACTACTATCTCGTGCAGCGCACTTACTCGGCCGTCTGAAGGACATGTTTGGCAGTAAACGAAAGCATATACAGCCTTCCAAATGAATACACACAGTAGAGTATTATACTGAAAAAATGACCAAAGAACGTGCTGTGCCCTCCTCTTCGCTGAAGATACTCTGCTTCTTCCCACCATTTCTTAATGTCCACTTCAATTAAGCTTACTTCGTAGGCGAGGCTGCAGCTGCGCGCAGTATCGGGTGTAGTTAGCCGTCTAAACCGCAATAAAACAAAACAAATCAATTAACCCTTTCGTGTTCGATAGGGGCGTTCTGACCTAGTCTTACTATGCATCGAAACCTGAGAATATCATGGTGATTCGTGCAAGAATCGATTTGGAGACAATTTGAGAGCCAGTTCCCCCAGATTGGTTATCACCTCCAGACGTAGTTTTACTGTAGAGTATTCTCTTAAGGACTACTCTATAGCCAGTGGTGTGGGGCATATCACTGACGCGTAGATCGAGTGGCTGTGAGCCACCCAATGAGATGCTACCAGATTTTGTATGAAAAAAATTAAAATTAGTTATTCGTATTACATGCCAAATTACCTAGTTAGCTACTAAATATAGTCTAAAATTTACTCTATTCTAGCTATTAAGTCCCCGGACTAGTGAACCGCCGTTCACTTAGAGTTTGTATACTCTTGATAGCACGATTCCTCAAGCAAGGTACTCGTGTGACCCCATCACAAGATATCTCACGATAGTACAAATCTACAGAATCATGAAAAGTTAACAATAAGACGCAACCTCCAGCGATATCAGGACTGTATACTTTAAAATGTCAGAATAGAGCACCTGCATGTTGAGTATAAAATCCAAACTGTATAACACATGTAAAACACATCTGTTCGTTTTTCGAAATTTATACGAGGAATTTCCATAATCCAGTAGATAAGTACTGGATTAGGTATCTGACAGTAGAAATTTACTGGCACAGTACTTACTAAATGCGCTGTGCCGAACTTAACAACTACTGGACTCATTAGTGGAGACTATATTTCAATTTATAGTACAAGGCACTGTAAATAAAGTGACTTAATATTAATATAGTTTACGGTGGGTATCGAACACTGTACCAACACAAACACTTATATAGAACTGGTAACACTTGTAATTAGGTCGAGGGTACCTCTAAAGTGGGTCGCGCGACTTACGGTGAGCGGTCGTCCATCGACTTCAGCTCGTTCTTGAAACAGCTAGTGAGAGGCTCTTTCGGCGATGGAAGTTCTCTTTCGACATCGCTGCAGATCTGCAGCAGGCTGAGTATTAGAACAGTACATGTAGCACTATTACCAGATACATTAGAGAAAAGCTTACCTAGCGGGCGCGGATGTTGGAGATCAATGCGTTGCGTTCTTCTCGCTTCTCGATTTGGATTCACAAACAGCAGAACTTCAACCTGTTCAACATACAATAATATTTAGTTTAGTAGGTCATCCATCAGAATCGATGCATCTTACTTTACTACGGTCCACGACTACGTGGCGTGAACTTGAAACAACTCATGAATGATCTACTCGTGAAGCGTATATATATGCTGTCATACTACACCTTTGTGCGGTCAAAGTCGTACCAACCTGCAATCAAACCCGAGAGTCGCAAAATTGAATTTGAAATCTTATCGCAAATATTCACTTCGTAACTGCAAATTGACATTCAAACTCGGAAAAAAGTGCAATCAAACTCGTACTACTTCAAGCTTACTTACCGTAGACCATATCCTTATTCCCCGCAGCGCGATTAATGGCGTCCCGGCAGTGTAACTCCATACTGGTCACTAACGCAGGTGTGATGACCTTCATGTTGTCCTTGGCAGCACGTTCCAAAGTGCGCATCTGACGCTCTGCAATCGAAAGTACTTCCCCATCGTCGTTAGGTTCGTGTGACCGATTACAGATATCGCGACGAGCACGGGCAAGGCTTGTCTTGATGTGTGCTTTCAGTACGCTGAAACACCCCTCGATTGGGTTGTACATGGGGGAGTAGGGCCCCAAGCGCAACAACTCCATGTCAGCATGTTTTGTGACGCGTTCCTCTGTCTGCCTATGGGCTGGTGCATTGTCAAGCACAATCACAACCTTCTTGTTGTTGTAGCACTGCTGAAACGTGTCCGATGCTTTGACGGCACGGTAAATCTCTTCAACGAAGGCAGCGTTCTTATCCATGCGGATGCCTCGTTGAAGGCGAAAAGCTACCAAACCAAGGAGGGACGACACCGCGCATTGTAGCTGTAAGTTGGCTCCCTTCGAAGGCGGGAGCTTGATGACAGCACGTTCGCCGCGTTTAGCGCGGCCACGAAGGCGTTTCAAATAGACATTATAGTTAGTTTCGTCATAATACACAATACAGTTACCTGCAGCATGGTGCTCCTTTAATTTCTCCGCAAACAACCGGCGCTTCTCCTAGTTCACATCGCTGTTGCAGGTAGTTGGCTCGACACGAACTTGTTTCACAGTGTACAGCATATTCACAAGATGACGACTAATCGTTGACGTGTCCACCTTGATGCCGCAATCCAGAAAAAGCATTGTTTTCAGGTTTGAATCGTGTACGTACAGTCATCATTGAGGTATCCCTCAAGACATATCATAGCCTCCGGTGTCATTTTAACGTGGCGAGCTCCACCACGGGGTAGGTTTTCAGCTCGTCCACGATTGACCAGATCGTATGTCGTAGTTGGAGGAATATTGTTACTTGCTGCCACTGTCAACCAGTTCTGGTTACCAGAGCGGTACGCATCTAAGACGCGTTGTTTCTCTAAGACGGTATGTTTCGTGATACGTGACTGAGATGGCATCTAGGCGAGCGTGGAAAAATTGCAGAATGATATGGAGGTCGTAACTCCGTAGCGCAGAAGGCGCGAACCTTTGCCTGTTTTTCGTTTTGGCGCCAGGTTGAAGTAGTACGAGTTTGATTGCACTTTTTTCCGAGTTTGAATGTCAATTTGAAGTTACGAAGTGAATATTTGCGATAAGATTTCAAATTCAATTTTGCGACTCTCGGGTTTGATTGCAGGTTGGTACGACTTTGACCGCACAAAGGTGTAGTATAAATAGGTGAGCATTCTGGAAATAGTCTCAAACAAAGTCTCAAAATATAGTCCTAAGTTCGCTTTTCGATCGAGTTCAATTTTAAAACGAACTTAGTTGATTTGTACTGTATCTTGGAAATTGTGGTACCGAGTCGGGGCAAATCCAGTACTTTACTACTGGATTATGGAAATTCCTCGGTAATCTAGGGTAAAGAAACCCACCCCTGGGACGAACCGAACCGGAACCACGGTTCTACTGTAATTTTTGAACCCGAACTGGGCAGAGAGCCCAATTCCCACAGAACGACGGCGAACCGAACCTGAGGGGAGAACCCGGCTCGTTCCATAAACCGGGGCCTCTCATTGGCCAAGTTACTTGTTATTCATTGGTCATAATTATGATGGCTACCAATGATTTAGATCCGCACAACCAGCATTTTGTCAACTTCAACGTGCAGAGTTTCCGATGGACGACCTACCGATCGTCGAGCTGCCTGAGCACTACCACATCGACAGCGAACGGCTTGGGTTGGCGCTTGCCCATGTGTCAGCTCAGGCCAACAGCATCGCAGAGCACCAGGTCAAGCTTCAGCACCGTCAGTCCCTCCATGAAGAAGAGCAGCAGCGATTCATCGAGCAACGTGTAGCGGCTGCACGAGAGGAGGCAGAAGCGCGAAGCAATGCGTTAGTTCTTGCCATCCAGCAAACCTACGGTGACCCATCTACATTGGAGCACCGCGTCGACGCGCGCATCCACGATGTTCTCCAGCAGCTTCAACATGGAGCCCAAGATCAAGCTAGGTCCATTGCCGAGAGTCAATTGGCTGAGAGGGTTGCACTACATCAACTGGTGGAGCAGCGTATGCAAGCTGCGCTTCAGCACATTGAACAGGAGGTCACCAAGCGCGTTGACCAGCGCATCCAGGATTTATGCCAGGACATCAACAAGCGCATTGAAGATCGCTTCCAGCTCGCACTTCAGCACGCAGAAGGCAATGCACGTGACATCGTGCAAGGTGAGCTGAAGGACCGCAGTGTTGCTCAGGAGAATTCTTTCGCTCAATATGAAGCACGCGTTGTCGCGTTAGTCCGAGGAATCCTAGATCAGTACGACAGTGCAGCACGGAAGCGTCAGGCGCAGCAGAGCGAAGAGATTACCGATCATGTCGAGGAGCGACTCCGACAAGTGGTGATAGTGGCCAAGTCTGCTGCAGAAACCAAGGCCCTCGATGTGGTTGCGAAGCAGGTGAGTGCGACGGTGCTGGCGTGCTCAAGCACAGTGACTTCGACAGCATCGACATGTACGTCAACGACAGATCCAGCCAAGAAAATAACCGCATCAAACAAGTCAAAACCAAGACCTGAACGACGGCTGGGGAGGAAGAAGCAAGCTCAAGTGGATGAAGTCCAGGAAGATGAAGTAGGTCGCGTATTGCGCCGTCAGGAGCGCAGAGATCGAGCTAAGATTGATCGGATTAAAAAAGAGGCACAGGCTGCTGTACGTGCCCGTGCAGCTACTCGAGCGGCGGAGCTGCTCGGCCAGAAATCCAAAGTTCGGTTTTTATGATAACACCATTAATGTCCATGTATTGTGTGCACTTACATACGTACTTCTCCGTAGCCTTCCATGACAGCTAGCCTTCGTCCACGCCATCAGTATCCGAGAGACCTAAGTCCATGCTTTCACCCGAGAACATATTTGCAAGCGACCCAAACTCATCATCCAGATCTTGTACCAAATTCACCAAGACGTTTGACGGCAACCGTTCTTCTGCAACATTAGGGGATAGCATTGGGCACTGCGTTATATCCACGTAGCTTCTGTTGCAGTTTAGAAAAGTCGCCATATCCACGTTGTATGGAGCCAACGAGCTGCGCTGTGGTGTAACCATCCTCCCGGCTGTTCCAAAATCTCTTTCAATTTGGGCCGAAGACGAGGGAATCGAGAACAAGATACGCGCGACCAGACAGAGAAGTCGAAAGTTTCCGTGTTCTTGTTGGCGCTTCCAGAAGCTAAGGACCGGTTCAGGTTCTCCTGGGCGTACCGCTCGCAGGGAGGTAGGGGTAGTTAGCCAGCGATCCAGCTCTTCGTCAATTCGCTGCTCGTGCAGTGCTGTCTGCGTATCCGCTGGCGGTGGCAAGACTTCGTCCGCTGTCTCGGCAAACAGGTCCATAACGTCTTCAGAAAAAACAACTTCGGGTGGTGGGGCAACGATACCAGGCGAAGTAGGCTGCGTATCGACTGCAACCATAATGTTTCGAACTCCATCGATCACTTTGCGCCTAACCTTGGCGTAGTGACGGTCGGCCACCTGCTGTGAAGCTCCTGCTTGCAGGTTAGACCTTAGGACCACCTTTTTCAAAGCTCCATCGGGATTTTTAAAATTGGGGTGCAAAAGCAACTGCATCTCGAAGGCGTAGGAGCAGGAGTTCATAACGTGGCGGTCAGTGTACCGTCGAAAGAACACTCGGTGGAAAGCTTTATGAAGAAGAGCACGTGTTGTCGTTGCCAAAATGGAGAGGTCATCCGGCCTGAAAAACTGTTTGTCCGTCTTGGTCGATCGGCAGTCCTTCAATGGTGTAGTGACATCCAACACAGAGATTCGCAATTTGTAGAGCGCGAGGAGCACATTGCACTGGTTGCCCGACTCGGCCTGGCCAATGTGACTGAGCATTGAAAATGGCTCAAGTAGTGACAGCACCTGGATAAGCTCCATTTTGTCCCGAGCCAGCGGGAAAGCTGCCGGTGGAATCACATTTTCGCGTCTGGCTTTGGTCGCTCGCTCTTCATACCAGGCCTCAAGTGGGTCCCACAGCAAAAGAATGCGCCGGATGACGCGCGCAAGACCCAGAAACCGATGAATGCGGAAGTTGAGTAGCTGTCTGGCGTGTATATCGTCTTCAGTCATGACACTGCATAGCTCCCTGAACAAAGTGCCCATAACTTCAACGTGTTGTGTCTGGTAGACCGTCTTCACTATTCGGCGAATCATGTCGGTCATCGCTGGATTCTTTGACGTGCTGTTGTCGGCGACGATACCAAACGCAGTCTTGGTGGCGGCGTGGGTAAAATGCGGCACGCACCACTCCCAACACAACTTCAGACCCGTCGTCATCATCCACTTGACGTCGGCCCCTCCGTCGCTTGTTGAGCCGAAGAGGTCATCGCGACTCAGGTCAAAGTCAGCTAAAACATCTCCAATCCACCGGTAAAAGGGTCCTCGTATTCCGCCATCGCGTTCTCCATACTGTGGGGCAAAGTGACGGATACCCAGTAGCACTGACTTAAACTCGAAAGATGAATCCACCAAGTACAGCCGCAACCCCAGGAATTTGGTGTTCATCACGGGTGCCGACCAAAAATCAGCAACAATGGAGAAACATTATGCTGATCCAATTCGATTTTCATTGATCATTGCCTTGACCTGGCGCTTTGTCGAGTCGTAGAGCTCCACGACAGAATGACGTATGACTTTGGCATCTATAGTCACTCGAGCCTCCTCCTTGAGCATCAGATCACGGAGTAATAGTGACTCCTCGTATTCCCCAATGCGGAAAGGGAGGTTGTTATTCACGATACGTAACGTCTCGATTAAGACGTACGCGCGGCCAGGGTCATCTCGAAAGAGTGGGCTCCGTCGCAAGATGGTTAGCTCTTCTTCCCGCGTTCTCTTCTTGGCCACTTCGCTGGCAGTCTTGTCAGAACCAACGCCATGAGCCTTACTCAGGTGATTAGTTGCTTTGGATGTCTTCCCACCTGACATCAGTATCTTGGTGCGTTGTGTGCGGCAAGTTTCACTGGCCATGCACATCCAGACGGCGGTTGCGCCTCTGTCGGCCGTGTTGATCACGCGAACGCCCCAGTCGTACACGAATGAAGTCTCGTTCGACTTCGCCGCTAGGACGTGCGTGCCAGCATCGGGAACAAAGGCCTGGATGGCGTCTCTGACAGCGATCGGTACGTCGCTCGCCTCGTCACGGCGTCTTCTTCTCTCGGGCTCCATGCCAACTGCTGAAGTGTTCTTCTCTCGGGATCCTTGAGCGACTGCTGAAGATCGCAAATAGCTGGAAGCAAATCAAATATTAGCTGGCCATGTTAGTAAAAAATTGCTAAAACGCACCGAAAAATAGCCAATGATTTGATTCAAATGGGAGAACTCTCGCCTCTCCCAACAGGGCCTGCCAGGGTTCCCTTTATTTACGGGGGGAACTTCGAAATTGGTTCATTACCGACGCTAAATACGGACAAGAACTAAAACTTTTACAGCTACCGGTTCTAAACCGAGACTAGTACGGTTTCCGATGAAATTTTGGCTCGTACCCATTTGGTTCGTCCCAGGGGTGAAGAAACCCATGTAAACCCACGCTTACGTACCTGTATGGTGCATGTAATATCTCGCAAAAACATGTTAACAACGGATGCCGGAAATGAATACTTTTAAGTTCAGAGCTCCGTTGATATATTTTCCGCCTAATTCAATCATACATGTATGCTGGCAACGGTATTTGCTGAACTGCTGAATAATTATGGGATGATTACGATAATGTACCGGAGCCTATGTCACAAAAGAGAGAGGTTATTTGTCATTCAGAGCTTTTATAGTGCTTTTTTAAATGTTTTATTCTTCATCCTAATCCATTCATATGAATTGCAAGTCGAAGTCATTCAGACATCGAGGTATTTCCTTAAGAATTCACCATACCAAACAGAGCTACACATCGTATCACCTTCAAACATATACAGTGCAGCTTGCTGTGCAGCTAGGATTCTTTGTGATTACTCGTGTTGCAATACGCGATGATCGGAACGTCCTTACGTATGGATCGCAATCATCAACATAGCTTGATTGGAAGGACATCACTCAAAGCCCATGCTAAGCACACAGAATTTGTCAAACGCCGGTCTGTAGGCACTTCACAAGTTGCCCTCAGTCCCCAACCTCCACTTACGACGCCCTACCTGCGAACAACACCATGCGTCTGATCTACGTCGTATTGGCGGCTGCTGTCGCTCTCTTCGTAAACAGTGATATTGCCTCAGCGACAACCGAGTCTCTTCGGATCCAGCCTTCCATAGATAATATCAAGGAGCAACATGCTGTGGAAAACAGCAGTCCAAGTAAACGACTCCTGAGGGTTGCGAACAAGTATAAAGACGGTGGCGAAGAGCGAGGTCTGCAAAAGGAGCTTCCTGGTGGTTTCGTGAAGAACTTGTTGAAGAATGCTGATCTCAGAATGAACACGTTTAACGATTGGGACAAAGCAGATATCACCGTAACAGGTCTCGCGAATTCGCTAAAGATATGGACGAGTAAACATCAACTCGCCGAAAAACTGATGAAACCTACAAAGAAGGATAAACTGGCCCTGCTCGAGAAGTATCGTGATTACTTAGCTGGTCCCTAAGTCCAGATACATGTAAATGATTTAATCATTTTGCTTAGCACTAGGATGGATAATGAATTTTGTCTGGAGATGCTCCAAATATACAAGGTTCCACCACGGCACACACAAGCGTTCATACTGAAGGTAGCCACGTTATTTGTCCGTAGGATCACACTAAAGTGGAAGTCATTGATCAAGATCATATACCAATGCCACGATTCAAGTTTTTCTAGGAGAAATGTCGAGGCAGATACAGAGAAGGGAAGTTATCGAATTTATTGTGGGTACAATGAATCGTCCTGCTGGGATTTCAGGATAATGTGAAATTAAATCAACTCGTCAAAATCAATTCTTGGAATCAGTTGGCAAAGGCTGCGTCACCACCAACGGCAACACTAACAGCTCCAATCTGTCCGAGTACGTCTTCAACAATGCGCGCGTATTCAGCTCCAACGCTTCGATGAATGGAACTGCCTACCTTGGTCGTCCTTGGTACCCTTACGCCCGCGTCGTTTTTCAGAACAGCGAACTCGGTGATGTCATCAACCCACTGGGTTGGCAGCAATGGAACAAGGACAACAACACTGCTAATGTCTACTTCAAGGAGTTCAACAATCGTGGTCCTGGTGCTGCTACTGATGAGCGAGTGTCCTTCAGTGGACAATTGGACGCACCTGTAAAAATTACAGACATCCTTGGTGACAACTACACGTCCGAGTGGTGGGTCGATACCACCTTCCTGTAACGCTCTGAGCAGCTTTCAGGTTCCCCTTTACTTTTCATTGCGTTCAAGTACTACAAAATAGATGTAAATCCATTTTTTCTATCGTGATTTGAGATATTTCAAGTTGGTTTGCGTCTCTGAACGAGCTACGCTCGAGTGCGGTTTAAACCGTAGAGATGATCTTTTTACTTGTGCTAAATAAGCACCTTCAAGTTCAGTCGACGATTTTCTAAGAAAAGTGTTCATGCGTTGGTCTTCGGGTACCATGAAAAACAGCATTGGCAAAACGAAATTTGCTCCAATAATAATAAACCAATACCATTATATTTACAGACCGCAACACAGAGTTCTTGTCGACACCTCAGTATGCATCCGTGAGTTAATTACCCCCATTAGCGTGCCGAACATCCATTGCGAATTCCTTATAGGAGCGAGTGGTTTGCCAAGCAACACGAATGCACTTGACATAGTCTAAAGTTGTTCGGTCTCGGGTTCTCGGGCGTCAATGACGTCCTCCCCTCGTCGCTCAACTCCTCCAACGTCATCGGCTGGTGCTGCATCTTCACATTCTCCTCGACCAATTCCGACGTCGGCAGTGGTCCAAACGACACTGAGCGACGTCGACTGTCCTTCACGGACGAACTGGCCTGCGAGTCGCTCTCGAACGACCACGCACTGACACTCGACTGCTCGCCACTCATCTTCTCGTCTTCCCGCTCCGTGTCCGACTGAGCCACACGGATCTTGGGATAGTCGTTCTCGCTCGCCTGCTCGGCAGCAGCAAAGTCCACGTCCATGTCAATATCGTCCTTGACCTCTGCGAAGTCACTCAGATCGTAGTCACTCTCACTGGCGCCACTGTAGTCGTCGTCCCCGTCGTCCTCGACGCCTCCCTCCTCTTCATATCCAAGCTCAGACGTCGACAGGAACGTGGTCTTGGAGCACGTGGCCACCATGGACTGGATGAGGCTGTTCTTGCAGTTGAAGACCACCATGGCCTCGTCCGCCGCGCTCTTCTGGTCCTGTAGCATCTTCTTGACGCGCACACGCGAGCGTACCGTGCGCTTGAGGTTGCGCAACAGCAGACCCTCGCGCTGGTCCTCTCGACGCAGCAGCTTGAGCTCGTCGGCCAGATCCTTGAGCAGATCCGCGTGGCCGAGTGTCTGCGCCTGCTCCAGATCGTCCTGCAACTCGCTCAGCTGCTCGATCCGTTGGCGCTGGTTCATGACATTCTCCACGATGTGAGCACGCAGCAGCTCCGTCTCGTCAGAAACGGCCTGCAGTCGCTTGGCCAGTCGCTCGCGACGTCGCCGCATGAGGTCGCCCACCTGTTTACTGGAGAAGGCCACGCATTTCAGCGCCTTGAGCACCTGTTTCGAGTTCTCCACTGGGTCGTCCGATGCTGCGAGTTGGGGGATGGCTGCCATGGGCGACATCCACGAGATGGCGGCGGTGGACATGGAAATCAATCAAACGACGCGTCCGAATCCCAATCGGATCAGGAGGCTCAAAAGTGAAAATGCAGTGTGCGGTCGACGGTTGGCCCCGTCATTCGGCTTAGTGACCTGCGGCTACAATAAACGCGCTGAAGCGGCATCTTTGCTGCTGGATGCCTCGATGACTTGCGCTTTGTATGGCGTCGAGCTCGTGTTTCGCCGGATCTTTTATGCTGTCATTTGGCTGAAAAAACACGTTAAACAAGAGCGAAATGGTCTGCTAAACGACCTCCACACAACTCGACTTGCTGCTGCCTCGTAGCTTGCGTTGCATCAAGGTGCTAGGGTTTTAACTGCAACCGCCAAAAATGGGCTTGGGTAGTTAATACCATCAACTTGATGGTACTAGAATCCCGGTTGAAAGATTTTTTGTATCAATCGGATGGAAGAACCGATATTCTCATACGGCGTGTTTGCAAGGCAAAGGATCGTCAAGTTGGCGGTCAACCTTCCCAAATATTTGGAAAGTATGTAACCCGCGTTTCCTCTACAGCGCCCCAGCGAAGCAAGTGTACGGCTGATATGTCGAGGGATGCCGTCGTAGGAACTAGGCTCGGGTGCATGTGTAGGAACGAAATTCCCAAAGAGTTGGTCTATTGGGAAGGCCATGACCACCTTGAGTCTAATAAGAAGGTCGTGTTTGGGCAAGCTAGCACTGTAGGAGCATGCAGTGTATTGTGAGCTGTCGAATGCTGTGTTGTGTACTTTCTACCTCTATCCACTTCGCCTGCGATGCCAATGATATCGTAATGACCATAGTACGGTGTACCATAGAAGTATACTATCTGAATCCTCAAAGAGATGTTTGTTGCTTGTGGTTTGTCATGTTCCTCTCGGTGGTGATGTTTTAGATCACTCGTTGAAGATGCGAATGCAAAACAGCAGTTTGGTCGACGCAAAAGAAACGCGGAAAGGCACGAGCCCACCCGAGACTAGAATGTCGACACCGACGACAACAGGGTAAAAAAGGCAATTCCGAACCAACATCAGTGTGGTTGCTTCCACAGAACCCGTGGTCAATGTCGACGCCGCGTTTCATGTGAAGCGTTTAACAGTTTGCCTACCAGTGAACACAGTCAATCTAGCATCAACCAGGCTGACGAAAGACAACTACCACCACCATTAGCCCGCTTAGCTTGCTTGTTGAATGACTGGTTAACTTGACCATTATCAGACACAATAACTTACAAAGATCTCTTTCAACCGTGGATCGTGGTCACCATCAACTATCCAAAGCACAAAGGCGCCCATTTCAGCTGCACCTTGCAGTTAAAACTCTAGCACCTTGATGCAACGCAAGCTACGAGGCAGCAGCAAGTCGAGTTGTGTGGAGGTCGTTTAGCAGACCATTTCGCTCTTGTTTAACGTGTTTTTTTCAGCCAAATGACAGCATAAAAGATCCGGCGAAACACGAGCTCGACGCCATACAAAGCGCAAGTCATCGAGGCATCCAGCAGCAAAGATGCCGCTTCAGCGCGTTTATTGTAGCCGCAGGTCACTAAGCCGAATGACGGGGCCAACCGTCGACCGCACACTGCATTTTCACTTTTGAGCCTCCTGATCCGATTGGGATTCGGACGCGTCGTTTGATTGATTTCCATGTCCACCGCCGCCATCTCGTGGATGTCGCCCATGGCAGCCATCCCCCAACTCGCAGCATCGGACGACCCAGTGGAGAACTCGAAACAGGTGCTCAAGGCGCTGAAATGCGTGGCCTTCTCCAGTAAACAGGTGGGCGACCTCATGCGGCGACGTCGCGAGCGACTGGCCAAGCGACTGCAGGCCGTTTCTGACGAGACGGAGCTGCTGCGTGCTCACATCGTGGAGAATGTCATGAACCAGCGCCAACGGATCGAGCAGCTGAGCGAGTTGCAGGACGATCTGGAGCAGGCGCAGACACTCGGCCACGCGGATCTGCTCAAGGATCTGGCCGACGAGCTCAAGCTGCTGCGTCGAGAGGACCAGCGCGAGGGTCTGCTGTTGCGCAACCTCAAGCGCACGGTACGCTCGCGTGTGCGCGTCAAGAAGATGCTACAGGACCAGAAGAGCGCGGCGGACGAGGCCATGGTGGTCTTCAACTGCAAGAACAGCCTCATCCAGTCCATGGTGGCCACGTGCTCCAAGACCACGTTCCTGTCGACGTCTGAGCTTGGATATGAAGAGGAGGGAGGCGTCGAGGACGACGGGGACGACGACTACAGTGGCGCCAGTGAGAGTGACTACGATCTGAGTGACTTCGCAGAGGTCAAGGACGATATTGACATGGACGTGGACTTTGCTGCTGCCGAGCAGGCGAGCGAGAACGACTATCCCAAGATCCGTGTGGCTCAGTCGGACACGGAGCGGGAAGACGAGAAGATGAGTGGCGAGCAGTCGAGTGTCAGTGCGTGGTCGTTCGAGAGTGACTCGCAGGCCAGTTCGTCCGTGAAGGACAGTCGACGTCGCTCAGTGTCGTTTGGACCACTGCCGACGTCGGAATTGGTCGAGGAGAATGTGAAGATGCAGCACCAGCCGATGACGTTGGAGGAGTTGAGCGACGAGGGGGAGGACGTCATTGACGCAGGAGAACCCGAGACCGAACAACTTTAGACTATGTCAAGTGCATTCGTGTTGCTTGGCAAACCACTCGCTCCTATAAGGAATTCGCAATGGATGTTCGGCACGCTGGTGGGGGTAATTAACTCACGGATGCATACTGAGGTGTCGACAAGAACTCTGTGTTGCGGTCTGTAAATATAATGGTATTGGTTTATTATTATTGGAGCAAATTTCGCTTTGTCAATGCTGTTTTTCATGGTACCCGAAGACCAACGCATGAACACTTTTCTTAGAAAATCGTCGACTGAACTTGAAGGTGCTTATTTAGCACAAGTAAAAAGATCATCTCTACGGTTTAAACCGCACTCGAGCGTAGCTCGTTCAGAGACGCAAACCAACTTGAAATATCTCAAATCACGATAGAAAAATGGATTTACATCTATTTTGTAATACTTGAACGCATTGAAAAGTAAAGGGGACCTGAAAGCTGCTCAGAGCGTTACAGGAAGGTGGTATCGACCCACCACTCGGACGTGTAGTTGTCACCAAGGATGTCTGTATTTTTACAGGTGCGTCCAATTGTCCACTGAAGGACACTCGCTCATCAGTAGCAGCACCAGGACCACGATTGTTGAACTCCTTGAAGTAGACATTAGCAGTGTTGTTGTCCTTGTTCCATTGCTGCCAACCCAGTGGGTTGATGACATCACCGAGTTCGCTGTTCTGAAAAACGACGCGGGCGTAAGGTACCAAGGACGACCAAGGTAGGCAGTTCCATTCATCGAAGCGTTGGAGCTAAATACGCGCGCATTGTTGAAGACGTACTCGGACAGATTGGAGCTATTAGTGTTGCCGTTGGCGGTGACGCAGCCTTTGCCCACAGATTCCAAGTCGCAGGACTCAAACCATGCCTTTGACTGAAGACCAAAGATGAAATCGACAGCACCACTGATGTAGGTGTGCGCGAAAAGTTCACGGCCCTTGTTGGCGCACAAGGTATCCTGGTAACCAGTGAAGTTGCAACCGTAGAAACCGTAATTGGGAGCGTCGATGTATGTGGCTACCGCCTGGCCGAGTGTTTTGATTTTACCGGTAGGGTTGGCAACGTTGAGGTTGTAGACTTTCACACCGCTTTTTGATTTGAACAACAGTGTGCTAACGAGTTGGTTGAGTGCACCGGTTGCATTGGCTGGAAGATCTCTCTGCGCCATCGTGTGGGTGATAGTCACCTCATTGTCTGCATACGACGTCGTATCACATGTGTAGCCTTGTAACACCAATGGACCATTAAACTTCGGCACTGTCACTTGTTCGTGATAAATGCCAGGAAACACGAAGATGGTGTGCTCTTCGGTATTGTTGGTCACCTGATTCACACCCTCCGACA
Organism: Phytophthora palmivora; assembly: GCA_008079305.1. NCBI lineage: Eukaryota > Oomycota > Peronosporomycetes > Peronosporales > Peronosporaceae > Phytophthora > Phytophthora palmivora. The sequence goes on along the minus strand of VOQZ01000101.1, from coordinate 316,696 downwards.
ACGTCCGAAAGCTGCCCTCATAGGCGCCGGTTGCATCGACGATGATAGCACCCGCTGGAGGCTCGGTCCGCGCGTTAGGTCCACTGCACGCACTGTTGATAGCGGCTAGTACTCTCGTGGAAAGACAGGCAATTGCCACAAGAGGAAGTGTAAATGCTCGCATTGTCGACTAAGCGGCTTGGGTAGCAATTGGAAAATGGTAAAGTGAACTGAGGATAGACTCCAGATCTACACGCCCGACTCACCGATAGGTAGTCCGACACTGTATTACATGCGTGTAGCCGTGGGTGAGCTTACTATGCCCATCTTGAGATTGTCTAAGGCAAGCTCAACTATACTGTAACATAACGGAAGACAGATCGCTGGGATCATGTTTGGGCTTCCTTGAGGGATTGAAAGGAAGAGAACCTTATATTCGTGCTTTCTGTTAGAGCGGCTGCGAACTTCTGAAGAGATTTGTTCGTACGTTTACAGACAATTCGACTGGAAAATCAACTGAATTGACCGGTGGTGAGCCCCTTCGGGAATTCCCGCCGGGGAATGACGGCATGCCAGATGATGATACAACTGCACCAGAAGTAAATGCCATCAAAATCTGCGAGGATATGAGCGAGAATACAATAGCAGCGTCGTAAAACAGAGAGTTTATATGAAACGGTGAAATCGTTAACCATTCGGGTGTGAGATACGATATCTCAGATAGTTCTGTAAGAGCGAAGGAAGGAATTGTATGCCGAACAACTCCAACACCAAGCAGATTTGAACCGGTAGTGGATCGAGTATCATCATACAATTCGTTAAATCACCACATTGAACACTCCCATACTGTAAGAACGCGTTAATTCAGCTCGTTAATACAGTATAAACGAGGTGTCATTTTGACACGAGAGCTGAAGTAATATTGGGGTGGTCCACCCAAACGTTAAGTAGTTCTAAAGGAATAGTCTCCAGTCACAATATTTCTACAATCCCCACGTCAAATCACACCGATTCGACCATATTCTACAATGGAGGAGAAGCCCAAGGCGATCAGTCGCTCGCATGGCGACGCCCACGTGACGTGGGACGAAGAGACCATCGCTCTGCACGACCTGGACCGTGGCACGCGCATGAAGATCGACGAGCCCAACACGCCGTATCATTACTACGCTGAGGGCGATGACGTCGGGGGCGTGTCGCCTGCTCGAAGCCTCTCAGGTCGTGAAGAAGCTCCAATTCAGGTAAAATCTTATTTTATTTATAAAATATTACAAATCAGAAAATATAATTGTAGTAAAAACTCTAACAATATTGTGGTAAACTTAAAAATTTCTAGTGGGACGAGCTGCAGTCCAAGTTGCAGGATGTCAAGGACAAGAAGAAAAGTGAGTGGGACAGCAGTGACGAGGAGAGCTCGAGTTCAGCCTCGGGGCTCAATTTTGCTGCTCGGGACGCAGAGGGGAAGAAAATTCACAAAGACCCGAACTTTGCTGAGAAACGCAAAATGCACTACAACGAGTTCGAACGCGTTCGAGCGTGGAAACAGCAACATGCAACTGAAGATGAAGATGACGAGGACGACGAGAAAAAGTTGACACCAAGTCAGTAAGAATGGGGTTAAACTTTTCTAATTTGTCTTTGAAAACTAAAGTGAAATCTAGACAACTGGAGCACGGGTGGCCAATGGTGAGTTGGCATACTAACAGAGCATGAGGCCCTGAGTGTGTCTTGCTTTTGTTGTTGTAGTGTTTGATATGTTAGTTTAGATATGGCTACCAAATTTAGTCCGCCAGACATCGAGACACCAGGAGCTGAGCGGAAAACGGATTCGTCCTGCTTGCCGAAGGAACTCTTGGGATCATAGTACTTATAAGAGCCGTTGTCACCAACATCCTTGCTACGTGCATCTGTGCCAAAGGAATAAGCTGCAGCAGACGAGTTGGTGGATACTGCTTGACGACCCACAGAATCGACGACGACTGAGTATTGACCAGGACCAACGTCTCCGCTGGTTGTGTGTAGCGGTTTGCGCTCTCCCTGGGCGAAGGATGATGCGGGGTTGGACTTTTGTGTCGATAGAACGGTGTGTCCGATGGTTGTACTTGCATCGTATGCACCAGGTCCAGGGACTCTCTGCTGTCCTTTCGTCGGAGACCATTTCTTTCCAAGAGAGTAACTGGGAGCTGTTTGTTCACGTGGATTGATTCCCGACGTATTGTAGTCACCCGGTCCTGGGGTTTTGGCCGAATTGGTGAGATCTGCAGTGGACCCGAATTTTTCACGTCCACTGATGGTGTAAGCTTGCGCTTGTCCAATCGATGACGGGATTTTGTACGCGCCGGGTCCTGGAGCCTGCGATCCACCCGTTGTTTTCGGACGAGAGCTGCTACCGAAGACCGCACCGGGAGCTGTTGCCTTGCGTGAGTCCACTTGTTCGCCGACGGACGATTTGATAACTGTAAACGATTCCTTACTAGGTGAAGTCATTGGACCATCCGACATGTCTCCCAATTGGCTACCGAACTTGGTCCGCCCAGACATGGTGCATCCAGGAGCCGAACGGTACATGGATTCACCCTGCTTGCCGAAGGAGCTCTTGGGGTCATAGTATCTGTAGTTGCCGTTGGTGTTGGGGGTCTTTCCGCGTGCATCTGTGCCAAAGGAATAAGCTGCAGCAGACGAGTTGGTGGATACTGCTTGACGACCCACAGAATCGACGACGACTGAGTATTGACCAGGACCAACGTCTCCGCTGGTTGTGTGTAGCGGTTTGCGCTCTCCCTGGGCGAAGGATGATGCGGGGTTGGACTTTTGTGTCGATAGAACGGTGTGTCCGATGGTTGTACTTGCATCGTATGCACCAGGTCCAGGGACTCTCTGCTGTCCTTTCGTCGGAGACCATTTCTTTCCAAGAGAGTAACTGGGAGCTGTTTGTTCACGTGGATTGATTCCCGACGTATTGTAGTCACCCGGTCCTGGGGTTTTGGCCGAATTGGTGAGATCTGCAGTGGACCCGAATTTTTCACGTCCACTGATGGTGTATGCTTGCGCTTGTCCAATCGATGACGGGATTTTGTACGCGCCGGGTCCTGGAGCCTGCGATCCACCCGTTGTTTTCGGACGAGAGCTGCTACCGAAGACCGCACCGGGAGCTGTTGCCTTGCGTGAGTCCACTTGTTCGCCGACGGACGATTTGATAACTGTAAACGATTCCTTACTAGGTGAAGTCATTGGACCATCCGACATGTCTCCCAATTGGCTACCGAACTTGGTCCGCCCAGACATGGTGCATCCAGGAGCCGAACGGTACATGGATTCACCCTGCTTGCCGAAGGAGCTCTTGGGGTCATAGTATCTGTAGTTGCCGTTGGTGTTGGGGGTCTTTCCGCGTGCATCTGTGCCAAAGGAATAAGCTGCAGCAGACGAGTTGGTGGATACTGCTTGACGACCCACAGAATCGACGACGACTGAGTATTGACCAGGACCAACGTCTCCGCTGGTTGTGTGTAGCGGTTTGCGCTCTCCCTGGGCGAAGGATGATGCGGGGTTGGACTTTTGTGTCGATAGAACGGTGTGTCCGATGGTTGTACTTGCATCGTATGCACCAGGTCCAGGGACTCTCTGCTGTCCTTTCGTCGGAGACCATTTCTTTCCAAGAGAGTAACTGGGAGCTGTTTGTTCACGTGGATTGATTCCCGACGTATTGTAGTCACCCGGTCCTGGGGTTTTGGCCGAATTGGTGAGATCTGCAGTGGACCCGAATTTTTCACGTCCACTGATGGTGTATGCTTGCGCTTGTCCAATCGATGACGGGATTTTGTACGCGCCGGGTCCTGGAGCCTGCGATCCACCCGTTGTTTTCGGACGAGAGCTGCTACCGAAGACCGCACCGGGAGCTGTTGCCTTGCGTGAGTCCACTTGTTCGCCGACGGACGATTTGATAACTGTAAACGATTCCTTACTAGGTGAAGTCATTGGACCATCCGACATGTCTCCCAATTGGCTACCGAACTTGGTCCGCCCAGACATGGTGCATCCAGGAGCCGAACGGTACATGGATTCACCCTGCTTGCCGAAGGAGCTCTTGGGGTCATAGTATCTGTAGTTGCCGTTGGTGTTGGGGGTCTTTCCGCGTGCATCTGTGCCAAAGGAATAAGCTGCAGCAGACGAGTTGGTGGATACTGCTTGACGACCCACAGAATCGACGACGACTGAGTATTGACCAGGACCAACGTCTCCGCTGGTTGTGTGTAGCGGTTTGCGCTCTCCCTGGGCGAAGGATGATGCGGGGTTGGACTTTTGTGTCGATAGAACGGTGTGTCCGATGGTTGTACTTGCATCGTATGCACCAGGTCCAGGGACTCTCTGCTGTCCTTTCGTCGGAGACCATTTCTTTCCAAGAGAGTAACTGGGAGCTGTTTGTTCACGTGGATTGATTCCCGACGTATTGTAGTCACCCGGTCCTGGGGTTTTGGCCGAATTGGTGAGATCTGCAGTGGACCCGAATTTTTCACGTCCACTGATGGTGTAAGCTTGCGCTTGTCCAATCGATGACGGGATTTTGTACGCGCCGGGTCCTGGAGCCTGCGATCCACCCGTTGTTTTCGGACGAGAGCTGCTACCGAAGACCGCACCGGGAGCTGTTGCCTTGCGTGAGTCCACTTGTTCGCCGACGGACGATTTGATAACTGTAAACGATTCCTTACTAGGTGAAGTCATTGGACCATCCGACATGTCTCCCAATTGGCTACCGAACTTGGTCCGCCCAGACATGGTGCATCCAGGAGCCGAACGGTACATGGATTCACCCTGCTTGCCGAAGGAGCTCTTGGGGTCATAGTATCTGTAGTTGCCGTTGGTGTTGGGGGTCTTTCCGCGTGCATCTGTGCCAAAGGAATAAGCTGCAGCAGACGAGTTGGTGGATACTGCTTGACGACCCACAGAATCGACGACGACTGAGTATTGACCAGGACCAACGTCTCCGTTGGTTGTGTGTAGCGGTTTGCGCTCTCCCTGGGCGAAGGATGATGCGGGGTTGGACTTTTGTGTCGATAGAACGGTGTGTCCGATGGTTGTACTTGCATCGTATGCACCAGGTCCAGGGACTCTCTGCTGTCCTTTCGTCGGAGACCATTTCTTTCCAAGAGAGTAACTGGGAGCTGTTTGTTCACGTGGATTGATTCCCGACGTATTGTAGTCACCCGGTCCTGGGGTTTTGGCCGAATTGGTGAGATCTGCAGTGGACCCGAATTTTTCACGTCCACTGATGGTGTAAGCTTGCGCTTGTCCAATCGATGACGGGATTTTGTACGCGCCGGGTCCTGGAGCCTGCGATCCACCCGTTGTTTTCGGACGAGAGCTGCTACCGAAGACCGCACCGGGAGCTGTTGCCTTGCGTGAGTCCACTTGTTCGCCGACGGACGATTTGATAACTGTAAACGATTCCTTACTAGGTGAAGTCATTGGACCATCCGACATGTCTCCCAATTGGCTACCGAACTTGGTCCGCCCAGACATGGTGCATCCAGGAGCCGAACGGTACATGGATTCACCCTGCTTGCCGAAGGAGCTCTTGGGGTCATAGTATCTGTAGTTGCCGTTGGTGTTGGGGGTCTTTCCGCGTGCATCTGTGCCAAAGGAATAAGCTGCAGCAGACGAGTTGGTGGATACTGCTTGACGACCCACAGAATCGACGACGACTGAGTATTGACCAGGACCAACGTCTCCGTTGGTTGTGTGTAGCGGTTTGCGCTCTCCCTGGGCGAAGGATGATGCGGGGTTGGACTTTTGTGTCGATAGAACGGTGCGTCCGATGGTTGTACTTGCATCGTATGCACCAGGTCCAGGGACTCTCTGCTGTCCTTTCGTCGGAGACCATTTCTTTCCAAGAGAGTAACTGGGAGCTGTTTGTTCACGTGGATTGATTCCCGACGTATTGTAGTCACCCGGTCCTGGGGTTTTGGCCGAATTGGTGAGATCTGCAGTGGACCCGAATTTTTCACGTCCACTGATGGTGTAAGCTTGCGCTTGTCCAATCGATGACGGGATTTTGTACGCGCCGGGTCCTGGAGCCTGCGATCCACCCGTTGTTTTCGGACGAGAGCTGCTACCGAAGACCGCACCGGGAGCTGTTGCCTTGCGTGAGTCCACTTGTTCGCCGACGGACGATTTGATAACTGTAAACGATTCCTTACTAGGTGAAGTCATTGGACCATCCGACATGTCTCCCAATTGGCTACCGAACTTGGTCCGCCCAGACATGGTGCATCCAGGAGCCGAACGGTACATGGATTCACCCTGCTTGCCGAAGGAGCTCTTGGGGTCATAGTATCTGTAGTTGCCGTTGGTGTTGGGGGTCTTTCCGCGTGCATCTGTGCCAAAGGAATAAGCTGCAGCAGACGAGTTGGTGGATACTGCTTGACGACCCACAGAATCGACGACGACTGAGTATTGACCAGGACCAACGTCTCCGTTGGTTGTGTGTAGCGGTTTGCGCTCTCCCTGGGCGAAGGATGATGCGGGGTTGGACTTTTGTGTCGATAGAACGGTGTGTCCGATGGTTGTACTTGCATCGTATGCACCAGGTCCAGGGACTCTCTGCTGTCCTTTCGTCGGAGACCATTTCTTTCCAAGAGAGTAACTGGGAGCTGTTTGTTCACGTGGATTGATTCCCGACGTATTGTAGTCACCCGGTCCTGGGGTTTTGGCCGAATTGGTGAGATCTGCAGTGGACCCGAATTTTTCACGTCCACTGATGGTGTAAGCTTGCGCTTGTCCAATCGATGACGGGATTTTGTACGCGCCGGGTCCTGGAGCCTGCGATCCACCCGTTGTTTTCGGACGAGAGCTGCTACCGAAGACCGCACCGGGAGCTGTTGCCTTGCGTGAGTCCACTTGTTCGCCGACGGACGATTTGATAACTGTAAACGATTCCTTACTAGGTGAAGTCATTGGACCATCCGACATGTCTCCCAATTGGCTACCGAACTTGGTCCGCCCAGACATGGTGCATCCAGGAGCCGAACGGTACATGGATTCACCCTGCTTGCCGAAGGAGCTCTTGGGGTCATAGTATCTGTAGTTGCCGTTGGTGTTGGGGGTCTTTCCGCGTGCATCTGTGCCAAAGGAATAAGCTGCAGCAGACGAGTTGGTGGATACTGCTTGACGACCCACAGAATCGACGACGACTGAGTATTGACCAGGACCAACGTCTCCGTTGGTTGTGTGTAGCGGTTTGCGCTCTCCCTGGGCGAAGGATGATGCGGGGTTGGACTTTTGTGTCGATAGAACGGTGCGTCCGATGGTTGTACTTGCATCGTATGCACCAGGTCCAGGGACTCTCTGCTGTCCTTTCGTCGGAGACCATTTCTTTCCAAGAGAGTAACTGGGAGCTGTTTGTTCACGTGGATTGATTCCCGACGTATTGTAGTCACCCGGTCCTGGGGTTTTGGCCGAATTGGTGAGATCTGCAGTGGACCCGAATTTTTCACGTCCACTGATGGTGTATGCTTGCGCTTGTCCAATCGATGACGGGATTTTGTACGCGCCGGGTCCTGGAGCCTGCGATCCACCCGTTGTTTTCGGACGAGAGCTGCTACCGAAGACCGCACCGGGAGCTGTTGCCTTGCGTGAGTCCACTTGTTCGCCGACGGACGATTTGATAACTGTAAACGATTCCTTACTAGGTGAAGTCATTGGACCATCCGACATGTCTCCCAATTGGCTACCGAACTTGGTCCGCCCAGACATGGTGCATCCAGGAGCCGAACGGTACATGGATTCGCCTGCTTGCCGAAGGAGCTCTTGGGGTCATAGTATCTGTAGTTGCCGTTGGTGTTGGGGGTCTTTCCGCGTGCATCTGTGCCAAAGGAATAAGCTGCAGCAGACGAGTTGGTGGATACTGCTTGACGACCCACAGAATCGACGACGACTGAGTATTGACCAGGACCAACGTCTCCGTTGGTTGTGTGTAGCGGTTTGCGCTCTCCCTGGGCGAAGGATGATGCGGGGTTGGACTTTTGTGTCGATAGAACGGTGCGTCCGATGGTTGTACTTGCATCGTATGCACCAGGTCCAGGGACTCTCTGCTGTCCTTTCGTCGGAGACCATTTCTTTCCAAGAGAGTAACTGGGAGCTGTTTGTTCACGTGGATTGATTCCCGACGTATTGTAGTCACCCGGTCCTGGGGTTTTGGCCGAATTGGTGAGATCTGCAGTGGACCCGAATTTTTCACGTCCACTGATGGTGTAAGCTTGCGCTTGTCCAATCGATGACGGGATTTTGTACGCGCCGGGTCCTGGAGCCTGCGATCCACCTGATGTGTTTGGACGAGAGCTACTACCGAACACTGTATGTGGTGCTGTTGCCTTGCGTGAGTCCACTTGTTCGCCGACGGACGATTTGATAACTGTAAACGATTCCTTACTAGGTGAAGTCATTGGACGATCTGACATGTCTCCCAATTGGCTACCGAACTTGGTCCGCCCAGACATGGTGCATCCAGGAGCAGACCGATATACAGATTCGCCTTGCTTGCCAAAACTACTCTTGGCATCGTAGGTGTTGGGTCCAGGGACATTATTGGCAGTAGTGCTGGACTTGCTACGTTGATCCGTGCCAAAGGAATAAGCTGCAGCAGACGAGTTGGTGGATACTGCTTGACGACCTACAGCTTCGACAACGACCGAATATTGACCAGGACCAACGTCTCCGTTGGTTGTGTGTAGCGGTTTGCGCTCTCCCTGAGCGAAGGATGATGCGGGGTTGGACTTTTGTGTCGATAGAACGGTGCGTCCGATGGTTGTACTTGCATCGTATGCACCAGGTCCAGGGACTCTCTGCTGTCCTTTCGTCGGAGACCATTTCTTTCCAAGAGAGTAACTGGGAGCTGTTTGTTCACGTGGATTGATTCCCGACGTATTGTAGTCACCCGGTCCTGGGGTTTTGGCCGAATTGGTGAGATCTGCAGTGGACCCGAATTTTTCACGTCCACTGATGGTGCACGCGGGGGCCTGTGCCATCGTCGATAAAACAGGCTTACCAATTGATGACGGTATTGTATAGTCACCGGGGCCTGGCGCCTTCCCTCCATGGCTTTCTTGTGAACGCGTGTCAGTGCCAAAGACTGGGAAGGGTGCTGTAACCTTACGAGAGTCGATTTGCTCACCGATGGACGACTTCACGTCAATAAAAGACACGTGCCTTGGACTTCCTGGACCCCTGGAAGGTGATCGATGTGGAGATGTTTTCACATGCTCATGTGACGCCATGACTCGGTCAACGGTTCTACAACGAATGCCAAATGTTTTGAAGTTTCACCTTCTCTACGCTGCGACTGGGGCTGCTTCAAATAGTTTTGGAACGAACGAAAGCTGGTTTCTAGCGGTGTCACGATTAGAATAGACTTGGCATTTTTGATTGAGTAGCTCTAGAAATAGCTAAAAAAACAGGGTTGCAGCCAGTGACAACTTGTACATGCAGCACCAGTCTCAAAATCATGTGTTGTTGTCAACTGGTTATTGTTTGCTGCCGGTGTGGTACATGCATTAATACATGCAGTCACAATCAACGGCGGAACCACCGGAATGATGCTGTTTGCTGACGTACGTGATAATCGATCGCGGGAATGATGGTTGTCATGCAACGCAAACATGACACTTGCTGTACGCTTGCATTTGTACTGCATTTCACTTTGCACTAGAAAAATGCCATAGAAACGGCGTTGCTGGACTCAGTGATCTTGAGGTCATTGGGTTGTGGACATTATCTGTAGACAAAGGTTTTATCTCTAATGTTTGACGTATCTTTGATCCATTTAGAAACGCCACGGCGGACAAGGCTCGTAACGGTCACTTTTCTAACCTCATTTCTAAGCAGCTTTGCAACTCACGTCAACAATTGGCTTGATGCACGGCGAACGCGTGCCAAGTGCGACTCGGATCGGCACAACCATTTACAGTGTAGTATCGCTGAAGCATTGAACAGTTCAGTATCGTTCTCTGGTATTGAGATGATTCAAATCACTGCACAGACCTGTCTGCAGACTGCGGATTCAGCATCCGATAATACCTGCACGACCAGCTGGTGTCTTTCAACATGAAAAGCGACGGATCTCCGTCCACTTGACATTTCGATAGAAAACTGTCCGTCACTCTGCTCCACCCGTTCCTGTTCACGCTATTGTTGCATGTCGTTGCATCAGTCAAATCTACTACAATGCAAATATTCACATCAATTCATCCTACACTCGAAACAAAGCATGAACTTCTATTAACCACCACTCAAGTTTTTCATCCGATTAAAAATCTCACTTGGTAGTTGCCTGTTTTTGTCATTTCTAACGTTTCTAAACGGACGGACCAGTAGATCGCTCACTCACGAATCTGCCTTCAAGCACACAGACCAGTCAAGCGAATCGCCTCCATGAGTTCCAACGGCAGCACGGGCATCTCCAGCAATGGCTCAGGCAAGAAAGACTACGGCAGCACAAGCTACAGCCAAGTGATGGTCGACGTCAAGGACGCATACGGACGTGGAGACGCCGAGAAGTCGCGGCTCTTGCATCAACTCAAGAACGAAATGGGCAGCCACACGCACGCCCAGGAGAACCACATGACGGGGGGTGAACACATTAAAAGTGCCGTATACGGCGGACTGGATGGCATCATCACTACGTTCGCTACGGTCACATCGGTAGCAGGCTCGGGACTACCCCACTCGGTCATTCTCATCATTGGTCTGGCTCATTTAGTGGCCGATGGCCTTAGTATGGGACTTGGAGACATGCTCAGCAGTCAAGCAGAAGCAGATCTAGCCAATCATGAACGCTCGAGAGAAGTCTGGGAGTTTGAAAACTACCCAGAAGGAGAAATTGAAGAGATGGTCGAACTCTATGAGAAGAAGGGCATCTCTACTGATGATGCACTCTTGGTAGTGCACACACTGGCCAAGTACAAGGAAGCTTTCATTGACATTATGATGGTGGAAGAACTCAACCTCATGCCTGTGGATGACGACGATTCGCCGCTCATGGGCGGCGTCATCACGTTCTTGTCGTTCATGCTCTTTGGTGTCATTCCACTGCTTTCGTACTTGGTCAACCTCATTCCGGGCATTGATATGAGCCCCGAGACGACGCTGTATCTGTCGTGCTTCCTCACTGTTGTCACACTGTTCCTGCTAGGTGCTGTTAAGGGAAAATTTGTCGGACAGCAGATGTGGAAGGCTGGAAGCTCCATGGCGATCAATGGCACCATTGCTGCTGCCTGTGGATGGATTATTGGCTACTTGTTGCAGCTTACAGGCATCAGAATATCGGATAAATGGTATTCCATTGCGTTGTGGACGCAAGTGGCGGAGATGTATGGAGTGGTGCAAAAATCAGACAAACCACGAACAGCTCAGGGTAGAAGAGCTTACAGGTAGTAGCAGTTGTATCTACGACTTTATATGAATGATCCAAACGGTTGTTTTTGCTGTCCTACGCTACATGGATGTTGAGTTCAAGTTGGCATTACTGACATGCTTGCTGAAGTGCGGATACGACCTCGTTATCAGCTTTCCATTTTGCAGGACGCAAACATGGGAACTGAAATTCGGGAGTTTCGCGAGAGTGAGGGAACTTCAGCTGGACACTAACCGGCGGGTGATTCTCTGGGACGTTCTTGTTTGCTGCCGCAGTTTGGGACCGGCGGAATGCACGCAATTGTTGTTGCACCTTTCGTTGAGCTATGTCCTGGCACTTGTCGTTTTTATCGTGGATTCGATCTAATGCTCGTGGTGTAAATGAAAAATAAGGCGAGAAGCAGTCGACGCGGTTTAGAGCTATTAGCTCAACCGCAGGAGAATCCGCCACAACAGTGTAGGCCCGCGTTTGCTGACCTTCAATGAACATTTCAAAGCCGAAAAAACCTGCGTCTTCCTCTGTGTGGAACGGGACTCGTGAGCGGACAGCATGAACCTGTTGCCTCCACTCATGCTTACCACACGGCCAGCGATGGCGACGTTCATATTGAATATCGACCTCGAGTCTTACACGTCCAGACCGTACAATGTAGAAGGCTCCGACAGACTCGCCCTGAGTATAAAGCACCTCTCCTTTCTTTACGGTACGTCAATCGACACAAGCTCGAAGAAGTGAAGTTTGCTCTCCACACAATCCCGAAACAAGTCACCTCAGTGTGCAACCAGTTGACAAGGTGTTTGCGTCTTCGTGTCTGACACCGCGCTAGCGTCTTGTGGTAGTCTTCGGCCATAATCATTAACACCTCACACCCTATTGCTGGAAGCGACGAATTTGATGTAGCATTGCTAGTTCCTGGCGCAAGTCCGGCCTGCACATCAGCTCCACGCGTGGCATTCTCGAGCTGAAGCGCAATGTCACCAAAGGCAGCGTTCTTAGTAACGGATGCTACTTTCTCACCGTCAATGAGGATATGTACCTCTCCACTCAGAACGAGATAACACGCGTCACCAAGGTCTCCTTTGCGAAAAACAAATTCGTGTGGGCGGAACGCTCGGTACCTTGCAAGCTTAGCAATTTCAGTGGCTTGATTCAAGTCCAAGAAGGTCGACATGGATGGAATATTCATGATCCAACGTGCAATGCACTGTAACTCCACAATGTTTCTTTCGTTAGGTTCTTTCGGGACTCCTTGTTGCAGGATTTCTTCATCAGTAACAACGTGATCTGAAAAGCGAGGAAAAAAGACCTGGAAATCCTTGCGTTCTCGAATCCATGCTGGGAAGACTTCTCGATCGCCAGTCAAAGGTGTTGCAGATGCAGGTGTTGTTCGTGGCCTCCCTCCCTCATGTTCTTCTTCTCGACTGGTTTTACCGTCGCTAGTACTCTCCCTCCGCTGAGACTGCTTTCGAACGGTAGGTAGTTTATTGTCTTGCACAGCACTCCCTCGAGGTGTGGTTGACGTATGGCGAGCCGACAATACTGGTACAGTTCGTGGTCGTACAATATCCACTAGACTCGCATAGGCGTGAGTTCTGTCTCGAGGAGTTTTGCGGCCGCTGCGTTCACGAGGAGAACTGAGTGCGTTGGCAGAGTTGTGCAGTGCCTTGAGTTCACTCACCCCAGACGAGTTGTTAGCCATCATCGCTGCTGCGATCGCCGTAGTCGCTCTCGCTGAAGCCACCACGAATTTGGTGTAGACATAGATGGGATTCGTTGACTGTGTGGTGGGACCTCCCGATGTCACTTGCAGGTTCGGTTGAGATGGTGTCATCCTCTCTTTCGATGTGCAGCTCATTCAGTAGCTCAATACTTTCACACACGAATAATGTGGTAAATCCTAAAATGAGCCCACGTCCTCGACCCTAATCTTCAACAGACCAAACTTGCTGACGTACTTGCTCTCTTCCTATTGGTCAATCCAATTGCAGTCACTTTCTCGAGGTAATTTAGTGCATTTAATTTTGTGCAAAAAGCAATAAAAATAATAAAAACAAAGATGTTGATGATCTTCTCGGTAGACGCGCGCCATCACGGCGTAGGACCCGTCAAGTACGCGTGGGACCCTCATGGCGACTACGTGGCGTCTTCTGGCACGTCTCGCGTTGCGCATATCTTCGGTCGACGCGGGAAACTCGTGGATCAGATCGTACCCCCATCACCAAGGTATAATAAAATAGTAGTACTATATCATTATTATTGTTATTACTATTTTCTAAAAATAATTGTTAGTATGTGTACGTTGCTAGAATGGAGTGAGAATGGAGACATTCTGGCGATTGTACAGGCCAATTCAGCATCGCTGGTGCTATGGGAACCCAAGAAAATCCAGCAACATCAACTCGTGGACCTCCCGTGCAAGGACATTAGCTTCATCAAGTGGTCCAAATCCCCACACTCACTACTGGTACAAATAAATATTTGTATAAATAGTCGACTGATATTAATTTTTATATGTTTTATTGGGCAGTTGGCAATAGGCACGAATCGAGGACAAGTGTACATTTACGACCATGCTACGGGTTCCAAGACACAAGTGGCGAGCAAGCATAAGCGTCGCATTATGTGTGGAGACTGGAACCTTGAAGATAAATTTGCTTTTGGATCGGAAGACCGACAAATTACAATTTGCTTGCCTTCGGGGCGCACTTTTGACCAGGTCAAGATTAAGGCATCTCCGCAAAGCGTCACGGTACGCTATACCATCTTGGTTGGTGAATTGATGCTAAACTTTTATGCTTTGGTGCTGTAGTTTGGTGGCAAGACGGAGGATAAAGATGCAATTCTGTCAGTGAATATGGGCGGAAAAACGATTTTATTGTACGATTTGAACGAAAGGGAGAATGCGCTGGAATTGGCATTCCAGGCGCGATACGGCAGTATCGTGTCGTATCAGTGGTTTGGGAACGGCTACATTATTGCTGGCTTTTCGTCAGGCTACGTTGTCATTATTTCCACACATCTTAACGAGATTGGGCAAGAGCAATACTGTGCTAAATTCCACGAGCACTCGCTCCGTGAGATCGTCTACAACGAAACTAATGGAACTGTAGCAACATGTGGAGACAACTGCATCAAGGTGGTGCGTATGAGTGACTGGAAAGAAATCGCTGTGGAATACTTGGACAGCGAACCGACAGTTCCATCCTCTTCAAATTATGGTGCTTCGGGAAACGGTGGATCTCCACCAACGTCGTCATCGATGCTAGCAGACATTTCAGGGCCTAACAGCTCGGGAAGTGGCTCAATGCAAGCACCCTCCTTGATCTTTGAAGATCTCCAGTGGACACCCGATGGCCGAATTTTGAGCGTTAGCTCGCACAATGGTTGTCTGCACAACTTTATGATTCTTAGCTCGGCCCTACGTTCTTCGTTGTTTGATCTCGATTCGCCATTTGCTGCTGTATTGAAGCCTATTGCTCCTTGGACGATGCTATTTACCATGGGCTTCATGGTCTTTGCAGTGCTGCTTGTGATCAGCGTACAGTTTGAAGTGTCGTGTTTAGATGTCATCCGCGCCATGACTGGCTTTGTCGAAGGTGTGTGAGCTGATGACAGCTTTGCAGTAGCACTCACCAGCATACCAACTGGTGTGGAAAAATACAAAGTGTTCGTATTCAATGGTATCAGCCTTACTATGATGAACCACTATGAGGTACGGCTAGGTTGAGATGAATCAGTAGACAATCATGACCATTGTTAATGTCGCTGTAACTGTTGCTGTCAGCAGAATTGACGAGCCAAATGAATTCGGAGTCGATTGTGATGTCGTCGTTGAAATGGATTTATCATAGCCATCCGTTGTCGTGGTCAAGGATGAATAGAACTTGAGCGCTCCGTTTTCACACGAGTGACTTGTGATTGACGCCTGGGTGATTTTAGTGGTCTTCACAGCTGTGTTACTACAGCTAACACCCCGATATGTCACGAATGTTGCTGATCCATCCACGGACAGAGATACTTTCATGCTGGATTCTCCGTTATCGGTGACCAAACAACTACCGTCGGCTTGGAATGCTGCACCAGATAGTAACTTCTTGCATTCTCCACCCGACTCGTAGATCTCCATCAGCACGTATGGCTTGTTCCCGTAGGCAGAAGCCGCTAACGAATCGTATTCGTTCGAGGCGCAAGCTCGATTCCAGAACAACTTTTCATTTTCGATGTTGACACTCGAGCATGTGGTGATAGCAGAGCACGAAGGTGATGGAGATTGTTGAAATCCGATCATGGTCGGCACCGAAGTGCAACTTGAATCCGAGTGTAGCTTGTAGACCGCTGACTGTGCGTGCACAAAAGCTTCCACAAGGATAAAGGTCAGGGATACCAAAGCTACTTTACGTAAGATCAGGGTCATCTATGTTGTCGCGACTCTGCAAATGATCTATGGATACGGCTACTCGCAGAGGTCACAGGTGACTAACCGAGATCTGTCTGTTGGTTCACTTACAAACAGTATTTTATTTTCCTCTTGTGCTTCGTTTTTGCTTTTGTCAAGGTAAGTACTCTACCAAACTGACAGTACCTCCGCAACGCTTATTCATACTCGAGAATAATCTCGTCGACCTTGAGTGAGTCACCTGCAGCGCGAGCAATGCTTTTGATAACACCTCTCTTCTCGGAGCGAAGCACGTTCTGCATCTTCATCGCCTCCACGACAGCTAGCTCCTGGCCAAGCTCAACTTGTTGACCGACCTCGACTGCAACTGAAACAAGCATACCGGGCATTGGACATAGCAGCAAATTGGACGTGTCAACCTCTGGCTTCGGCTGCATATGCTTGCCATATGCAGCTTCCAGTTCATTGCGCACAACCACATCGTGCACTGCGCCATGGAACTGAAGACGGAAGCCCTCCGGTAGTGTCTGCAGCATTTGCGACGCCAACGGCACATCTGATGGTCCATTTTGCTTGGCATACGACGCCTTGAACAGTGGACCATTCAACGACCAGGCTACATCGCCCACAATGTGCCATTTACTATCCACCAAAGCCAGCGTCTTCGTTTCGTTGCGGCGGCGCTTATTCTCCACTTCAACTTCGACGACAACAACAGGCTTCGACTCACCAAATGGACCATCAACGCTAACCGACAGCTGAGCACCCACGTTCTTGAGGTTGTTGCGTTCTGCCAGCGCAATCAGATCCTTAGACGATAGAGCAGGGGTGATTGCACGCAGACGCGGAACAACTCCAGCTTGATCAGAGACAAATTCCAATTCGTCTTCGTTGAGAGAATCAAATGGCCCAAAGCCTTCCACAGGTGTCGACTGAATACGGCCCGAGATCTGGCTACTAGCTCGTGCTTTCGTCAGGTGCATAATCGCACCGACAACCCTTAGATCCTCAATCTCGGGTGACGTCAACTTCACACCATCAAAGCCATCCGGGTACTCTTCCTCGATAAATTTCGTGGTGATTTTACCGCTCACGAAGCGAGGGTGGCGGTAGACATCCTGTAGGAAGGAAACATTATTTCCAGGTCCACGGATCACGTAATTGTCCAATGCCGTCTTCATGCGCTCTAAACACTCCGGACGATCCTTGCCATACGTAATGAGCTTCGAGATCATCGGATCATAGAACATAGAGATGTCACTACCTTCATTCACACCCGAGTCCACACGCACACCTGGGAGATGAACCGGTTCATCATACTGCAAAAGTCGCCCGATAGACGGTAGGAAGCCACGGAGAGGGTCTTCAGCGTACACTCGACTCTCCATAGCCCAACCGTGGATCTTTACAGGTCCATCCACCAACTCCTTGGGCAGTTCATGTCCAGCAGCTACGCGGATCATCTGCTCCACAAGATCCACGTGCGAAATGAGCTCCGTCACAGGGTGTTCCACCTGTAGACGTGTATTCATTTCCAAAAAGTAGAAATTCTTGTGTTTATCACACAGGAATTCCACCGTACCAGCACTCACATATCCAACCTTCTTGGCCAGCATAGCTGCCTGCTTGCCCATTGCCATTCTCGTCTCTGGATCCAGCAGCACACTCGGTGCTTCCTCAATTACCTTCTGGTTACGACGTTGAATAGAGCACTCTCTCTCAGGTAGTGGCACCACATTTCCATGTGAGTCAGCGATCAATTGGATCTCAATATGCCGCGGGTCTTCAATGAACTTCTCAAGGAACATCCTGTCGTCTCCAAAACTGCTGGCTGCCTCCTCCTTCGACAGTCGGTAGCCCATACGTACTTCTTCATCATTATAAGCCACTCGCATGCCTTTGCCGCCTCCACCCGCACTTGCTTTGATCATAACCGGATAGCCAATCTCCTGAGCCACCTTCACTGCGTCCTCGGGTGTGTCAATCTCCCCTAGGAAGCCCGGGATCGTATTAACCCCTGCATCCATAGCCAGCTGTTTGGACTCGATCTTGTCACCCATGGCTTGAATAGCTTCATGTCCTGGGCCAATAAAGGCCACTCCAATGGCCTCTAGAGCCTCGCAAAAGTCCTTATTCTCCGATAGAAAGCCGTAGCCTGGATGTACAGCCTGGGCGCCTGTGGCCTTGACAGCTTCCACGATCTTGGGGATGCTCAGGTAGCTCTGACTCGAGGGCGCAGGCCCCACACACACAGCCTCGTCAGCCATGCGCACGGCCACTGAGTTCACGTCTGGCTCCGAGTACACGGCCACAGTCTTGATGCCCAGCTTCTGACACGTGCGCATGACCCGCACGGCGATCTCGCCGCGGTTGGCTACGAGGATCTTGTCGAAGAGCTTCTCCTTGGACGCGGCGTGGAGCGCGCGCAGACCCGCGGGCGTCGGACGCCGCAGGAGCTCACGACGTAACACACGTGCAGACAGCATGGCAGAGTGATGGTCACTGGTTGAAGTGCGCGAGTGCGAGCAGAATGCGGAATGACGCCTTGTGTTGCTGGTGGATGCGAACTATAGTGAAAACAAGTGAAACGTCACCCGAATAGTGGACCCTGTGACGGTTGAAGTTGAGCGACTTGCTGCAACTTGAGCGATGTGTGGCACAAGTTGCTTATGAAATTGCCAAATTGGCAACGATATGCTGTTCTATACAGGATAAGACTTTGACGTGTTGACTGGTAATATACAACACTGTCCTGATAGTAGAGGAACGCTGTCCGGTGGTGCATTTGCAGCCAAAGATTTGAGTATCTACCGCTAAGCTTATACTGTAGCAAAGGCCGCTATGGTTGCGTTCCTTTGACGTCGCTGTGAGGATGCATTTGGGTAGTTGTTGTAAACAACTATAAACTCCTTCCTTATAAGGGACCTCAGGCATTATCGTTTCGGTGGCCCTGCTCGAGTAATCTCAAAGATTGGATGCAGCATTATCGATGTGCGTTTAACACGACAGAGTTCAATGTGCCGAGATTACTTCAACATGCTTCAGATGTCGTGTTAAAGATTGTGGTACCCTTGGTTAGAACTTGTAGTTCTATGCACAACTTCGGAGATTGCTACATGTACGACTGCATCGAGTTCTGTTGAGTGAACTTCATGAGCACCGTTTGCTGTCTGATGGCAATCAGTGCGGAAGTTTTTAAAAGTGTTTCACATCACCACGACCTTAATATAATAGTCCGAGTTGGTTAACCGTGTTAGATCTCTGCCAACACAGCTAATGCATGTTATCTTCAGATGCCCGAGAGTGTCCTTCGGGATAGGTCCATCAATTAGACTGAGGAGGCGGCGCAAAATTTGATGAAATGCGGGATCCTGAAGCTTGATCAGTCTTCGAGTACGACATGCACTTTTTTCGGCATCATCTCCATACTCAACCTGAGTGTTTCCATTACACGATAGGCTTCGTACTGCTGAACCAGTTCACGATAATATTTTGCACTTGTGTTGGTCATTTCAGAATAGGTTTCTTGCGTTCCTGATGGAGCCGATCCAATAGCACACCTCCGAAGTTTGCTCCATGGAATTTCTGCAACATAGGCGACAGCTACGTGGCTGCAAATTTAGTAGACCATGACAGACAGCGGTCTTGGGAAAGTGAGAGACCACCTGATGCTTCGAGTAGTGCTTTCACAGCGGTAGCGTAGGAAAGCATTTGGAAATTATGTGGGGCCCACTTTTCCCTTATTGTTTCAATTTGGTAGCGAGAACAAGGCTGCAGACTGGTGGGTTTACAGTTGAGCTTCCAATGCCGTACTGTAGGCCGTAGTGGTCAACTTGGTCTCGTTCGCATAAAATAAATCCAACCCTTGTAACATCAATCCTCAATTTCACGCCATGATCACTCCTTATAGACCCCTACAACTAAGCTGCGGATAAAGAAGTTCTGGTACTGAGTCATACATTTTGATCGCGTTTCTCAGTGTTGGGTGCTCGGAAAATAAAATACAAAATTGTACTGTTTTTAGAAAACGCGTAATAAGTTATTGCAATAACAGGACTTTCAATAATAAATATCGCAAAAATAAAAATTGGTAGGTCTGAACGGTGTAATACCCTACATCCATGCACTGGGGTTCGAGTCCCACACCCGTCAAGATGCTGGTGGCTGTCACTAGGGCTATTGTCCTGGCTTGGGTCCCCCGCCAATCAGAAATGAGCCGGCAACGGCAATAGACAGTTCACCAGCGGACATGGGTTTTTCTTTTATGTTTGACATCCTCCGATAGCTGGTATAAGTAGTAGCTTGCCCTTTTATTAATTCTAAAAGATATCAGATAAAACAATGCTGCGCTACCATTGTGGTGTAGCGGGATCAGCAAAATCTGCAAGGTTGCTAGATCCGACTTCCCACCAATGCCCGGACACCGACTAACGAAGGGGGTCTCCGATGATCCGTGATCTGCTGAACTTGCTCACCTTGTGTACCCGTCGGTTGGGCTGGATCTTCCTCTCTTGGTGACTGCTAAGTTGCTCGATCTGCGTTGGTTGAACGTCTTGGCGTGACGTTGGGGTCGTAGAGTAGCGTGGGAGTCTTCACACCACTCGCCAGTAGTAGATCCGGAGTCCAAGCGATTAGATCAAGCTTGGATCCGGCGGCCTAGATCTGGATCTGGCCTTGTAGTAATTCCTTTAGTGTCGATTTCCCTTTACGCGGGGTCCTTTGATTGCTTGGCGCTTCCTATAGCGTGATCTTGATCGTTGAGATACCGAAGATCTACCGGCTAAGCAATTAATACCGGGATCCTGGATCTGCACTTAGGGTAAAATACTAGGAGGTTGGATCTAGCCAATATATTATCTAGATATTAGCAACCACCCTAGATCTACACACCTAACTCGCTACTAATACCGTAGGGCCAATGTAGTTCCCGTTTCCAGGCGCGTAGCGAAGCACTTGTTTCGTACAATGCAAATTCGGTTCTGATTTAATGTTAAGACCTATCCCATCCTATATCCTATCCTTAACGACACATCGACTGATTACGCTGTCCTGATTCTTATCTCTTCTTGTTCCTCACCATAATACCTGTCGACATCCTTGCAGATCATGCCTGCTCTGAACTATAAACATCGGATCGCTAGTCGTAACGTCGTGATCTGTGCTCCTTCCTTCATCAACATCATAATCCAGCCCCGTGATGTCTAAATCACGCCTTCTTTATACCAGATCACACTTCGGCGGGACAGATCACATCAATCCAATTGCGGATCCACCAGATCGTCTTGATCTGGGTCTTCCAGGCTTGATCCAGCTGTGGTACTTCGTGGTAAGCATAATCATAATGTACCCAAGCATACCCCATGCTGTCAATCCTCAGATCATCACCCGGCCTTGACACATTGCCCCTGAATCCCTGATCATTCACATCTGTCCGTGGGTCCAGGTCCATAGGCCTTGATCTAAGTCCTCGGAGTAGATTCTGGTATGCAGGCGAATCTTGTGTCTGTGCAGATCATATGCCGATCCATCCGTCACTTTCGCCCACAATTCCACTTATCCCTTTTAATCTGGTCATTAATCTGGATCTGTGACTAGACCCGTCTACATCAATGTGTCATCAGGTCCAATCACGTCCTATCGGATATTTCCCGGATATTCCACTGCCAAATCTTTCAAATCCACTTCGCCACACCATGGTAAGCCTTATGCTACTCAGGGCTCTGCGCATTAGTGTCTTCGTAGCCGAGGAGAGACGGGGAGTCCCATAGTTGGCACGGAGGAAGACGATCATCTCGAAGTTAACTGGGAGCATGCTCGACCGGAGAGGGGTCAGAATAAGCTTGCACTGAGAGAAAAGTCTTGCTGATCGGTGGGATCATCCGGAGGATATCCACGTACTCGGTGTTTGTAGCATGTAGCGGGCTCTTGGTTTGACGTAGCGTCGCCGTCGCATAATCCTCTCGGTCCGGTGTTGCTGGTTGCGCATTGGCTGCAACGGCGAATCGAGCAACTGGAACCTCTTCGGTAGCTGTCAGGGTTTGGCTGGACACGAGTTTCATCACGGCACTTTCAAACACCGGCGAGTGGGTAATCCTCGCCTTCAGCGGCTTTAGGCACGTATGCCGCTCCAGTTCAGCTGCGCTGTTGGGGTAGCGAAGCTGGGTGAATAGGGCCTGGACCTGGTCGATGACTGATTGGTACTCTCCAAGAAATGACACACAGCGAGGTTGAAACGGTGACTAGCACACCCGACAGGAGGCACACCCAACCGAGTTGGGATCACCTGGTTGGTTGCTCAGTTGTCCTCGACGATGAATAGCACCATCGCACCGTCCCTGTGCTAGAGTTCCAGAACCGTGCCGATCATTACGATGTGTGCGTCGTCCGTCTGACCAAACTCCGCTGGGGAGACTGCAAGCAGGATGTACTGCAGCTTGCTTTCTTTAGCAAACACGCCGAAAATTGCAACAAAGTGGTGCGTTCCACAAGTCTGGCCATCGAACATAAGTCCAAGCGCATCACTCATGTCCTGAGAGATGCGTTCTCCCACTTTGACTGCTACGTGACGCATGTAGCGCACTAAAGGCTTCGAGGAGACGGGCTTGATGGTGGCTAAAGCACGAGTCAACGGGTCGTCAACTTCGTATAGAGCGTGGTTACGAGCGATCACACATTCCATCCACTTGACAACCCCATTCTGCGCGAGTCCACAAAACCATGAACTTCCAGCGTTTGACTAGCGTTTCGCTAACTATACTCATATATTTCGTTGTAGCCCGGGTGCTTAATCTTGAGGTGGCTGATGAGATTCGTGTAGCCGGTCCCTGCTGTTTGCTTGCGAGCCTCGTCACACTGCTTGCAGGAGAAGAGTCCGTCGCCACAGTCCGTGAAGAAGAGGGTCGAAATTGCGCGTGAGGTCGGCATGGAACTTGTCAAATGTTGAAATGAGGCAGCCAACATGACTGGAAGCAGCAATCCATGCAGAAGACCGGAGCCAGTCGTTTGACGAAGACTGATTCCCTTCCTGGTAAGTACCAATATACTTATTACGGACACAATTTAGTATTTCACGATAATTTCGATTTTGCAATAATAAATTATTCCGTCAATATAATACGACAATTATTGTATATGTATTATTTTTTTCGAGCACTGGATGACACTCACCAACATCACACGTAATTGCGTAATTTCATTCGACCCATTCTAAAACACTTGTACCACGTAAACTCACTAACTTCTGTGGTATATTGGTGTTCTACATCACGTCTGATAGTTGTCAAGGTCAACCAAAACCGTGACGTATGAATTATCATACTTGTGGCGAAGTACGCCTCCGTGTACTCTTTAAGGTGATCTGAGCAATATGTAAGCCGTCGATTGACAACTGATAGGAACTGACGATTTCGTACCCCAGCATCAACTCATTCCGAATTGGAAGATCATCGCAGCTGACAATGCGGAACTTATGCAAGAGGCATGCCAAATAATGAAGCCTTTTGTATACTGGTGGGATAGCTTATGCGTGAATATGACAACACAGGAAACAGAGTGGAGTTGAAGAGTACAACAGTGAATACCGTACCAAATCGAAATTTAAGCTCAGGCGTGATGCGTAGTGGTCGCTGTCAGATCAGTTTTGTATAAAGATATTCATTCGGCAATACACAACAACTCCTGAACTATAGGTCTCTGTTATCGAGTCTCGGCAACTAAATGTATTCGAAAGTAATGATATCGGCGTGGCCATGGACTGTGTATTTTCATGGCAGAGTAGATGAAAATAGTTTTTCCGGAGCAGGAATGGATTTTCCACGAAACCAACGCAGACCAGGACGTAGGGTTAGTTTCGAATTTGCTCCTAAAGCACATTAACCCTCCACGCCACACCCTGGCAGCGGAGGAGCTGCAATGAATTAATCAATTGGTGTCCTTGCGGCACGCCCCCAACGATAACAACAGCGATGGAAATAAGGTGTTCATTTCAGTTTATTGTTCGCCCACTCCATTAATGCCTGACGATACTTGAGGTCCTTGTCTTGATCCACGACGGTACGGGGGTTGTTAGGGTTGTATTTAGCCTTCTTCATTTTCGCGAATCCCTTTACCATGCCTCCATCATCCCCATTCTGCGCTCTCTTGACCGATGCCAACATTTCATTGAGCTTCTTCGTCACATAGCTGATGGCACCCGTTCTTTCTTCTTCGCCAACATTATCGTCTTCGTCCTCCTTTTCAGTGCGATCACCGTTGTCATGGTAGCGCAATGACCTCTTCTCACTGCCAATGACTTGGCCGATACCAGTCAACTCTGGAGACGTCATTGCTGAGACACCCGTGGAGCGGCTGAAGGCTGTGGCAGCACTGCTGCTTCCGAGAAGGGTGACAGCAATAGCTAGAAGGAGAGTGTATGAGAGGTGCATTGCTAATCGGCGTTGTTCTTGATCGGAAACGTAGGTTACTGGTGTTGAGCAAATCGTGGAATGAGTAGCGAAAGGAGAGACGATGCCTCAGGTACTCCTTGCGAGTTGGTAAAAAACATAGGTTAGCCGGCCGCATCACCGCTGCTGATTATAGTCAGACGGGATAGAAACTTTAAATCATGTGGGGTTTATTGGTATATATCGACACTGAATACAAACACCAATACTAGAATAAATGTCGATATATCGAGTTGTACTTGTAGCCATACTCATCCAAAGATGCTGTAGTCGCGCAATCTAGGTTGACATGTAACATTGTAGTCGCGCAATCTAGGTTGACATGTAACATTGTAGTCTTGCAATATTGGTTGACACAGGATTGCTTACAGTTGCAGGTACCGTAGTCTAGGTGTTACTGTAAGTGAAAGGCGTCACCCCCTCGACAGCCCAACCATAGCGAAGAATGACGTATCAGATTTGACTTGTGAACTGCCATTCACTAGGAGTTTGTATACCCTGATAGCATCTTACAGTATTTGCTGGGGAGAGCCGTACGAGGGTGCAAGATTTACACAGGCTCTTACATAGATGCAAATGTACTGAGTTAAGCTGATCTAGGTGCATTAAAAAATTCAACTCGAGTACCGTGTCCGTCCGTCAGCTTTTTAGCGAGCACCTGCCATAAGTACGATTTCGCAATTGGCCTTGGATACGCGCGGCCCTGATTGGCTATTTTGTAGCCGAGCGAAGCGA
Organism: Phytophthora palmivora; assembly: GCA_008079305.1. NCBI lineage: Eukaryota > Oomycota > Peronosporomycetes > Peronosporales > Peronosporaceae > Phytophthora > Phytophthora palmivora. The sequence goes on along the minus strand of VOQZ01000101.1, from coordinate 291,741 downwards.
AGGCGGCCCCGATTGGCCAATATTTAAAAGATGTGCTTAACATAATCGTACTTACCGCAGTCATTTGGTGTGGTCAACATATCGCACTTTAGTGAGTCCTTTCTAAGATAATTGTCAATGTTTCTAAATAGCAAGCACGCGACGTACGAACGAGAACACCGTGCACTGCGAGAATGCAACACGGTAGGCAGACCAGGTGCAGCCAACACACGAACACGGTTACGAACACTGTATACAGTGTAAGGCCAATTTTAGTGTGAGGAAACCGGGTAGTTCAGATATGATTGATGGAGAAGCCTATGATTAGTCAAAATAAATCGATTGACATTTCTAAAACGGATAATACCCTTTTACTGCTTTGTACACGACTATTTGATCAAAATGACATAATTAGTTTACAATTGTTACACAATACAATAATAGCCGAAGTTAGGAAATAGAGGCGGGCAGGCCAAAACAACTGTGCAGGATAGACAAAGATTAACGTGATACGGGTTGACCAAAACGATACAGATACAATGGCTATGTGATACTTTGGGCTACCAGAGAAACAGAGATGTCAGTAACATCACGATGCTTCTTAACACTGGGACAGGGAACGACGAGGAAGAAGTTTTAATAAAGGTTAGGTATATAGTTTAAGTGATATCTGTGCTGAGAGAAGAGGCAAATGCGGTAGCTGATGGAATCAACAAGATAACAGGATAAACATTGAAGAGCCCAACACGATACGTGGTCGAGCATCATACACAACACACCATACTGGGACTACAATACTGAGTCGTGTACGATATACGTGGACCAACCTTCAGCTACAAGTAGCAAGCAACACGATAATGAGATCGAAAAATTAGAGACGAGCACAATATTGATATTATTCCGCCAAGACACTGGAATTAGGACTAGGCGATACTATATACTATAGCAACAAAAAGCAAATATTAACACTACATGATGCTGGTACAATCGAACGGTGGAGACAGACAAAGCTGTGATCAACGCGATACAGGTCTAACATGATAGACGGTAGAGAAAACTACACGTGTCAAGACGGAAAGCGACACGCTATACTGGCAAGCCTAAACCAGAATCACGTATGATGCACCTATTACGAAACGTAACACGATACTATATACCCTGTTTGCTCCGGGACTAAATATAAAGAAAAGACTTCATGTGTGACGTAACACTAAATATAGCGAAGCGAGGGGAACGAGGGTGATAGTTGCTAAGGAGACCAACCCAAGATCGAGTGAGATGTTGTCACGGTGGACAACATTGCACATGGATTCTAAGAACAACCCTCGATAGAGGTCAGCTGTACACCAATGGAGACTAACATATTGGTCAGAATAGATCAAGTGGTAATAACCGTTTGCCGTCACGATACTGAACCCTCGCAAAGCGAGCGAAACAAGAATTACTATTTACAAGATAGTGCAGCGAGCGCGTAGCCGCGAGCGGAACGTATTCAAGGTATCACGTATATTTTGTGTGAAATTTGGTGGTTTTGGGCTTGAAATTATACGTGGTTGGCAGATTGTATAGCGCTTAGGTAAAAAAGACAAACCAACCTGTAGTGAAGCTCGCGCAGCGAGCGGAACGATCGGATTTAAAAATGAAGCAACGGGTGGGTAGTTTATATAGTAGTGTAGCGAGTACCTAGAACAACCCTCGACAGTGGTCAACAGAACACAATATGGATACTGACACGTTGGGTGAAATAGCCAAAGTGATACTAACCGTAGTTCAACACGATATTTAGAATAAACATGATACTAGACTTCACAAGTAGTGGAGCGAGCGAAACAATGGCGACTACTTCTGCAGGGTTTACGATAGTGCAGCGAGAGCGTAGCCGCGAGCGGAGCGAAATCTACCCAATTATTGATACAAGCTGTAATTGATAAAGATTAGGTTGGAAACTCTGCATGATCAGTGGACAAAATAATATTTATATTAGGATCAGGATATTGTGTAGTGGAGCTCGCGCACCGGTGGTTGTTAGATATAAAACAAAGGATGGGCAGTAAATACAAAGTGTAACCAGCACCAACCAACCATTAAGTACCGCCACGTAGCGGCGGCGCTCGGGTAGTCCAAGTAACTCGAGTCGAGTCTCGACCGACAATACCCTCCAAGTTTGCCCTAACTAATTACATTCTATGGTATACAATGAGCATCAGTACGTTTTGTGCAAGATACATTGCTTTATGCAGCTGCCCGTACAGACGGGGACTACTATAAGTAGAGAATTTAGTGACAATTTGTATTTTTAATTACCGAGGTGGTTATTCCTTGGACGCACGCCTTACCGTATTAGTAACTAAATGTTGAATCATTGTACATAACTTTGTGACATGTGAATCCGGTCACGCTTGGCCCTCTGGATGTGAGAATGAAATAACTGGACTAATCGAAATCACTTCGTTACTTTCTTTAGTACGCACGAACCGGCAAAGCGACCACCTCGCAATTGTTCAGAAAACCTTATTTCCATTCTCTCACCGGCTACTTTCCATTTACGTAGGTTCAATTGCATTCTCTGTAGCTTCATTACATTCTCTCTGGCTCAATTGCATTCTTTACAATTTATAAATCAAAGTGCGTGTATCACTTAGTCTGTTGTCGAAGATATCTGAATGTATGCTACGCCAATTCGAACACTTATATTTCTAGTGCATGTAACTTATGTAACCTAATATAGAAGGTATCTGGATTGATCAATCCATTAGAACAACAAGTGCTACAACTGAACTTTATTGATATATACATAGAGACTAGTGCAACGCGTGGTCGACGGTCACAACTGCATTTACCATGCAGCCCCCAACCAAGCGCGTCCGCTACAGCGAAGACTTTCGCCTCCAAGCTCACTTGGAGGATCGACTTCGGGAACGCCGTCGCCAACGGGACTTAGTGGAGACTGAGATGACGGCTTTGCGTGAAGAGGTAGAATTTCTGGAAGATATGTGCAACTTCATCCAGCGGTTCACCCAGGCCACCGCGGACGCAGACTCACCCCATCCACACTCACCAGCTGTGTCTGAGAAATTTCTGACCAAGGTCGTCAAATACCCGTGTCGTGTAGTGAAATATGCGCTTCTGAAGGGTCTAGCTCGATTGCAAAGAACCCAGACAGTGAATAGGTCAAAATGGGAGTGTCTTAGGCGTGACGGGACCTACAAGTTACACTTTGGTGGGTGGCCACTCGTTTCCCTTGGAATATTCGGTATACGTTACACTGCTCGGCACAAGAATCGGCAGAAGTTCTATCCCATGGCATTTATGTTTGTCCGAACAGAAACAACGTTTGGCTACGCCCGAATGGTTTCCGTTTACAAAGAGCGACGTCACGAGTTTTTCGGAGGCACCATGAGTATGCATTTTGGCTCTATGGATCATTCTGATGCAATCGCTAACACTTTCCGGGAGGTGTTGCCTGATATCAAGCTGTTAAATTGCTGGTCTCGCCTTGAACGAAAGTCACGAGAGAAGAAAGCCCTTTTGTCAGGTCGTGAGCGATACAGCGACATCATCAGACCTAAAATAGGATACTTGAGCCAAGCAAGATCATTAGACCAATTCATGGTTCTTTCTGAGCTGGTCACACAAACCTGGGCGGATTTGGAAGAAGATGAATATGTGGTGTAGCGGGATCAGCAAAATCTGCAAGGTTGCTAGATCCGACTTCCCACCAATGCCCGGACACCGACTAACGAAGGGGGTCTCCGATGATCCGTGATCTGCTGAACTTGCTCACCTTGTGTACCCGTCGGTTGGGCTGGATCTTCCTCTCTTGGTGACTGCTAAGTTGCTCGATCTGCGTTGGTTGAACGTCTTGGCGTGACGTTGGGGTCGTAGAGTAGCGTGGGAGTCTTCACACCACTCGCCAGTAGTAGATCCGGAGTCCAAGCGATTAGATCAAGCTTGGATCCGGCGGCCTAGATCTGGATCCGGCCTTGTAGTAATTCCTTTGTAGTATATTTCCCCTTCCTTGAGGTCCTTTAGTTGCTTAACGCTTCCAATAGCGTGATCTTGATCGTTGAGATACCGAAGATCTACCGGCTAAGCAATTAATACCGGGATCCTGGATCTGCACTTAGGGTAAAATACTAGGAGGTTGGATCTAGCCAATATATTATCTAGATATTAGCAACCATTCTAGATCTACACACCTAGCTCGCTATTAATACCGTAGGGCCAATGTAGTTCCCGTTTCCAGGCGCGTAGCGGAGCACTTGTGTCGTACAATGCAAATTCGGTTCTGATTTAATGTTAACCCCTTGGTTCCCAAGATTTGGCCCTGGGAACCGCTAAGAGAAAGTCGTAACTTACGACCTTCCTCGTATCATCCTGTTTGTATGGTCGTGTACTATCCACATCGGCCCAGGTCCATAGGTTTTCACAGGTAAGTTTCCAATTTAGTCGTAAGTTCCATAGCTTACTTTGATGTTCCCTGGTGGCTATGTAGTAACTTCGCGCTTTGCAGAAAACCCAGAGGCAGCGACAGTTGGATTGGGGATCCAATCACTCCTGAAACTGCGGTGCAAAAGGTACGTTGACTCAAGGAAGTTCATTTTATAACAATACTGATATTGCGTTTCTACAGATCGAACTCACTATCGTCCTCGCTACCATCGCTACTACGTTGACGTTGCTCATTATCTGCTTCGCCCTCTTCTTCACGTAGCAGCTCTCTCCGGGTCTTCTTACGCTGTCCGGTCTCCTTCCCTGGTCGCCGGAGGACTACGCGCTTTCCTAGCGAAACTGGAATGGCAAGTCCGGACTCGAAGTCGTCGTGCCAATCTGAAAGCATGTTTTCATCTCACCCTTGTACTCACGTCTTGCCTTTGGACACACGTAGCATTTTGCATCATCGATGGAGCAATGTTCGCAGTAGGACGTGGTTTGAAATGACTTCTTTCGCTCTCCGCGAAGCAGTGCGCAAACTTTACAAGATCGTTGCCGTCGTTTCTGAACGCCAGATACCGTTACCCAGTCGTCGAACTGGATGAGGGAGTGGCCTACGCGTCTTCGTCTGTGCTTCTTGCTTCCAGGAGAAGGTGTCGACGATACTCCAACGAAATCTTGCTCTTTCAGCTGGAGTAACTGCTTGTGTAGCAAGGCGTACCATTCTCCACGTTTCATCGCCGGTTTATTCGTCAAGGTACACACCGCTTTGTGTGAGATGTAGGAATTCACCATGACCATATCAATGAGGCCTAGGAATAGACTCTTATAGTACTTTGAGAAACGAACGGACGTCTGGAGCGAAAAGGACTGGAGACGGAGTTGGTCATGCACATCCACTCCGCCCATCCAACCCTGATAATCGTTTACTGCCTTGGGGCAGGGCACTGTTGTTGGTCCTTCTCCTTTCAAGTTGCGATTGATCATTGATGCTGTCATCACAGATCCTGTACACAGGTAGTGGACCGGTTTACGGTCCCACCAGTGGAACGCAATCATACTTGGCACAGTCAGAGAGCGGGAAAACGTGAACGATCCTCGAAGAAGGCTTCTAGGTCGAGTCTTTCGTCTCTCTATGACGTTGCGGTCGAACCCGAGGCGCCCAGTCATTATCGTCCCGATGACGTACACGTGCATTGACAGCAACTCAATGGCCAGCGGAATTGGCGAATAGAAGAGGTCGATGGTGACTGCGTGGAATTCTCGGTGATCATTTGCTAGTACAATCTTCAAATTGCGGATTACCGCTGCAGCTCCGGTCTTATGGTCGAATGCGTCGGCCTGATCTTCGCGAGCCTTCATCTTACCAACGTAAATCTCGAATCTCCAAAGTGACGACATTAAATTACGAGGTCAGTTCCAAAGTAGTAACTTACAGCATTGAAATTTCAACGAGAAAAAGAGCCTCACCTGTGGCAATACGCAGTCTTGCTATCACAGGTCATGAACATCTTGGAGCCGTATCTATGCGATTTATCGGGCATAAACATCCGTGTGGTGTTCCGTCTTGATGCAGCTGGTAGAACTCCCTCATCGAATGAGAAAACTGCAGGCAATGTCCAGCCGGCAAGAAAACGCTGTTGAATCTTGTCGACAACTGGTCGTAGCTTTCTCAACTTGTCTCGTGTCGGGTCACCTTTATTATCCACGAAATGAAGATCTCGTAAAATGTCTTGACAGCGATTTCGTGGCAAATATTTGCCGAAGGTCCCAGCAGGAACAGCGCCATCCTCGGTCATGGACCAGTGCTGAGAAAATCGTCGTTGTGGCGGGCACAGCATGTGCGCTACTAGAAGCCCCATCACATGGAGAAGTTCGTGAGTTTCATATTCTGGCTTCAATCGAAGTCGGCGCCTTATTTGCTTCACAGTTTCTGTAGACGTTCCTCGACGTTCTTTCTGCTTCGCATGCATCCTCTGGGCCCTTGGGAGCGTCTGCTGTGAGCGATAGCGGTTCGTTTCTTCGCCATATCGATCCACATAGACTTTGGCGCAAAGTAAAAGAAAGTGTCCAGGGGCGAGTCACAGAGGCTCTGTAGTTCAGCGACTGGTCGTGCTTCTTCAGCTGTAAGGCCGGGGTATCCATCGGCAATTTCAAAGTTCGATGAAGGCTGGGTCCAACACATTGACCGAAGCGCGTCTTGTCTTCTTGCAAGGGCTTCTCGGCCTAGTTCCACATTGTCTCCTATGCTAAGCGAAGCCATGAAAGCCTCATCCAGCTCAAGTGCGTCTGTATCTGAAATGGCATCTTCGGCCTCATCCGTGCCACGTGGTTCCACATTATCGTCATCAATATCGGCTATCGCGTTGCCGTCGCTTTCACCCGAGCTCAACTGATCGTAATCATCCAGGTTCTCATTCTCCTCCACAAAATTCACATCACGCTTGAACTCTCGCCGTGGGCGTAGTCGTCTGGCCACAGGTGCATCTGATTCCGCACTTTCGGCTCCTGAAGCACCCGACATGTGCTGCAATTGAGTCGCTCCTTCCAGTACATCCGGCTCAGACTGACTGCCACCTTGCGAGAGCTCGAACGCACGATCTACTGCTCCTTGTGATAACTCCTCTTCACTGGGCGGTGGCGAGCCGAACATGGCATCCATGGTGCGCTGGGATAACTCCACGGTGGTGTTGATCTGCGATGCTCGCACTACGTCCTCAACTTTTTCTCCAGCTTCACCGTCTTCATCATGCTGCATCTCGTCCCCATGTTCGCTATCGTTCTCTTCAGCCGCCTCATCCTGGTACATTGATTAGTTAGTAGTAATTCCCACTCAGCATCGCATACAAACGGCTCACCTCGTTGGCAGTCGCCAGCAATCCAGAGTCAATGACGTAGGCTACTACAGCAGCCTTACCAACGAAGATGTCGGCTCCAACCGTGCCGTTTGTCGAGGCACCAGGTTTCAAGTACGTCCAGTTGTTCTCGAGGCCCTTAGGACGTCTAGATCTCCATCCCGCCTCTCGTAGCTGCCTCCAGAGATGCCGGAAGTCGACATCGTGGGAGGAAACGGCAGGTTTCTGTCGGCCAGTGGATCGGATGCGCGCCATGGAGGAAATTCTGGAATGAGCGATCATCAGCTGCGCGACGTGCGCCATGCCTTTACATTACCTATCCCTGTCCGATTTTTGTAATTGACCGAAAGACCTCCATCATCTTATGCTTTGGGCGAGAGAAAAAATGACTTGATTAAAGTATTTAATTTCTTTATCCGAGCCATTTTCTATTGTTCGACGTTTTTCGTCGTAACTTACGACGTACGATTTCGTTAAGTCGTAACTTGCGACGTTGGGAACCAAGGGGTTAAGACCTATCCCATCCTGTATCCTATCCTTAACGACACATCGACTGGTTACGCTATCCTGATTCTTGTCCTTTCCTGTTCCTCACCATCATAGCAGTCGACATCTTTGCAGATCACCTTGGATCTGGACCATAAACATTAGATCACTAGTCGTACCATCGTGATCTGGACTACTGCTTCCACCAATATCGTAATCATGCCCCATAATATCCAGATCAGGCGTCTCCTGAGTCAGATCACGCCTTAATAGGCTAGGTCAGGCCGATCCAATTCCAGTTCCATCAGATCTCCTTGATCTAGGGCTCCCGGGTCGGATCCAGTTGTAATACTCCGTAGCAAGCGTAATCGTAACATATCCCAGATTATTCCATACTGTCAATCTTTAGATCATCACCCAGCTTTGTCATAATATCTCTGGACTTCCAGTTCACTCGGATCCGCCTATGGATCTAGGTCCATAAGGCTTGATCCAGGTCCCCTGAATGAAATTTAATACGGGAACCGTCCGAGACTTCACAGATATGGACTTTGATCTGGGTTCGTGCCTCTAGAGCTAGATCATCGGTTTCCATAGCATATATAGACGTACCGCCGCACCCATCTTACAATCACGCCAGTCCCACATCATCCATATCCACATGTGATCCTCCCAACTTCTCAGATCCGGGTATATGTGTAGATCGTATGTCAATCCATCTATCACGTCCCACCTAGGGTACCACTAATCTCCATCAATCTTAGTCATTCACTTGGATCGGTGGCTAGATCCACCCACATCAGCTCGTCATTCCATCTAATCACATCACGTTGGGTCCAATCACGTCCAATCGGATCTTTCCTGGATATCCCAATGCCAAATCTTTCAGATCCTCTTCACCACAAATATGCACAGTGGTTGGACAACGGATATCTCACAGATCCATGGGATCTTTGGTTTTACACGGCTAGTGGATGTCCTGGAGTGGTACCTAATCAAAACCCTATCGAAGCTCACCATCGAGCAATTAAATCAACCGCTGTAAACCATTTACGTGCTGCCACGGGTTACGTCCTAGCGTCGACTTTACCAAAACCCCTAGTTGAATGTGCCATGTCCCGTTGCGCTACCTTTTGCTGCATTGCGTTGAGGTTCGAGAGCGCATCGCGTATGCGCATGACTGGAACTGTTCGGCTTGGTCTCACGATGCCGTGCAGACTATCTTGAAGAAATTTCGTCGCGACTGTAAGGCGTTCTATCATACTGGGTGGGTGTGCGAGCACGTATTAGCTTGCTTACATCTCGTTGGTGATCTCAATTTGGAGGTCATGCTCCATGAATTGCCTGCACGCGAACCACCCGGACGACCTTGGAAGAAGAAACAATGCCTTGTGAGAGACGGGGTTCGACAGTACTCCGTGGATGCTCTGATTCGGAGACTAGTCGACAACCTACCAGTGTCATCAATGGGAGTGTGTTGGTGGTGAAAACCACCGCAACGGAAGATGGAGAAACAACAGAGCGTTCTTACGTCGCGAAGATTAAGCCTTCCTTCCAACGAGGTGGGAAGCGCTACTGAGATGTGGCGTATGAAGACGAAAACGAGATTACACCGCTTGAAACAGAGGAACTTGCTCGAGTAATCAATTTCTCCTTCCAGCTAGGCCATACCATCGTTCCCTAAATTTCTGCACCTTCATCGCTGGACGGTTTCTTTGCAGTGGCGTAAAAATATTTGATAACCAAACGTACGACATAAGGCTAGATTAGTGAACACTTTGGGTGTTACGAACTAGGGACTGAGTAACTCGTACGCTTTTACTTTACTTTTCAGTGAATGCACCTCACTAAATGCAATGAAAAGCAGCCAAAATGATCAGGAATGGAAAAATAGCCGTTAAAAGAATGAAAAAATCCGCACCCGCAATTGTTGCTCTCCAGTTAAATTTTCAAACCCCACTTTGCAATTTGTGTGCCAAGAAACACATTCGCATATGTCGAAGTTACGTCATGTTGGTGGTTGTGGCAATTATCTTCATTTGCTGTGAAGGTGTCTTTGCTGTCGGTGAAGCAAATCGTTGCCTACCCTTAATGAAGAACAATTGCTCACTATTCGAAATGCACATCAACCTACTAGCAGCAACAAACGACTTTTGAGAAAGCACATTGTTAGTGATGATTACACAAAAGCCGGCGAAGGAAAGTTCGGCAAAGAGGACAGAGTCTCCCCGAGGATTTTTTCTGATAAGTTTCTGTCCAAGGCAGCTACCACGACTTCACCAGGCCAAAGTCTTTACCTGGCCTGTCAAAAGTAGACGACTTACCAACCTTCGATAGTGTCCAGATCATCAACAACGCCCTGTTCCATAAGATCGAACACATGGGATTCAATCCAGATCAAATGTATAAAATTTGGACACGGCAAACCAACTCGTCCCTGGTAGCAAGCTATACGACGAGTCTCAATATCAAATGTACTCAGAATACTGGGTGAACAAATATCCACATTCATTAAAAGTCCCGCCCTGCTAGCGTTGTTGCAGTCGTCGCTATCATGATAAGCCTTAAACTACTTGGAGCTCTGTCCATTGGTGTCGTCGAGGAGAGAAGTGAAGTCCCACAACCACAGTCTGAAAGATCTTGTATTTGTATTTAGAGTTCATTTTCGGCCTTTGTTACAGTTCAAACTGTACCAAAAGATCTAGGAGAGAGTAGCTCATGTTGTAATGCGCGTCCGAGACGAAAGTTGAAGGTCAGAATTGAGACCCATTCCTGGAATAAGACTAAGTCGTGAATAAGCTTCGAGAAGCTGAGTGTTGTGGGTTACTGCATGCCAGTCAGTGTATGGCTTTAAAAGCTGGTGAGAGCTTAACGAACTAATCTAACTTTCACTTTTCCTTTTTCTCTCTGGAGTACAAGTCTGCCTAAGAAGTCGGTGCAATTTCCATTAACTCAGCTAGCCAAAACAGTGACTGCACGGAATGAGGCAGCAAACATGACTAGAAGCAACCCATGCAGAAGATCAAGTATTTATGCCTGGTATATACCAATATATTTATTACGGACACATTTCGTATTTTACGGTAATCTCGATATTGCAATAATAGTTTATCCGTCAATATAATATGACAATTATTGTATTTATGTTATTTTTTCCGACTCACCATGACAAATTGTAGACGTCATTTGGACTCAACTTCTTGGCTCTTTATCGTGGTCAGCAAGTTCCACGCCAATCTTTGTTGACACGAACATTCAGCAAAAATGACCCACCCACCTCTTTGAGTTGCACAAAAGATGTGAGCAATGATGACGTTCCGTCATGAATGGTGAGTTTCAATCCCTGAATCTCGGGCATGAGTTCCTGACGTAGAGAAAGAGGTAGAGGGGTATGACCTGACGAAGAACTGTGGACGACACAGCAACACAGCGAAAATGTCGACCGACGAATGCGTGAGGGAAACAACAGTGAAATCGTCTAGTGGAGACGGATCATTTACCAGACCAAGTCACCACGGAGCCAGAAACAGTTTAAGATTAACTGGAGGGCGATCAAAAGCTGACGATGAATCATGGAAAAGAAGTTCATCGCATGGTTTACTGAACCAGGATCCAGGACAGGCGAACTGCTGTTAGGTGAAAATGCTCAGCGCTTACATAATATTAATGTGGAGTGCTATCGACAGCTCATTCGTGATGGCGACATGCTCGAGGCAAGCAAGATGTATGTGCTTATGATGCAGAACAATACGGAAGTTAGTGTCGACGATTGGCGCAGGGCACTCGAACTTACGCTTCAGCTTCCGGATCGTGCGACGTACTGGGAACCCCGGAAATTGCTACGACTGCAAGGAGTTCCATTGAGTGAATTTCGTGAGCACCTTTTATTGTTTGATGACAATCGCGAAGGCGATACTAATGCAGCAAGGTCGCAGTAGTGTTCCATAGGTAGAGAAAACCTAATGAAGTAGTCGTGTTTGTCAACTAATAAATACCGCTGCACACGTCCACAGCATGTCATTTTACATGACAAAATGTTCTTGTCAACAACAAAGGTTTTAATGAAGTGGTGTACATTTGTTTAGCTTATTGGTGCTGCAGTTTACTAGAAGTACCTCAGAAGAAGCAGATTGAACGCAGCAAATTACTTAGTTTTCCAGCACGACGCGGTAGCGCACCGTGCCGTTACGCACCATCTGAATCCCCTCGTTCACCTTGCTCATGGGCATTTTCTGGATCACGGGGCGAACGTTCTTCTTCGATGCCACCTCCAGCATGTCCTTGATGTCCTGGATGCTGCCGATAGCGCTACCCTTGAAGTTGGCACCCTTGGACACCAGCAGGTATGGTTTAAACTTGATCTCGTCGTTGGGAAGACCCACCATGATCACCGTGCCGTGCACCGCCAGGAAGCTCAGGAACAACGTGTAGGGCATATCATTGGCGTCGGCCGTGATGAGCAGGATGTCCACCGAGTTGGCTGCAGCAGCCGCCTGCTTCTCGTCCGTGTACACGACGAACTCGTCGGCGCCGAGACTACGGATCTCCTGCTCCTTGTTGGCGGAGCGAGAAAAGCCCACTACTGCAGCAGCTCCCATGGCCTTGGCGAACTGGATGCCCAAATGACCCAGACCGCCAATGCCCACAATGCCCACGCGGTCGCCGGGCTTGATCCCTACCTGCTTAAACGGCGTGAAGACTGTGGTGCCGGCGCACAGCAGCGGCGCGGCTACATCCGACGGGATGTTGTCCGGGATCTTGAAGGCGTATTCATGTGTGACGCGGATGTAGTCGGCGTATCCGCCGTACGTGATGGCACCGTCCGTCTTGCGATACTTGGAGTTGTACGTGCCCACGTGGTAGCGGCAGTAGGCGTCCGTGCCGTTGGCGCACTCCTTGCACGGCTCGTCCGGGAACTTGTTGAGGCAGGCCCAGACCTGTGCGCCGACACCCACGCGGTCGCCCACTTTCATGTCCTTGACCTGGTCGCCGGCGAGCGTCACTTCGCCCACGATCTCGTGCCCCACGACGCACGGATATATGGTCTGACCCCAGCCGCTGTCCATAGTGTGGAGATCGGAGCCGCAGATCCCGCAGTGCGAGATCTTGATCTCGACGTCCTCGGGGCCCAGAGAGCGTGACTGGTACTCCCACGGCTTGGCGTCTTCGCCCTTGGCGAACGTGGCGTACGCGTGGATGGTCCTAGGAGCAGTTGACATGGTTTCTATTGTGGCAGTTGTTGGTAGTGGTCGACTTGTTAGGTGTCGATCAAAATCGGAAATGAGCTCTGTCAGGATCGAGAGATTTTAAGCCAAGCGGGTTTTCGATGCTGCTGCACACGTACGTGGCTGGACTCACCGTCGCATAGCGGACTTGCTGGCAGACTATGGTTGTCATTGTGGCAGGTGATCAGCGCCTTGTCTCTTGTGCTTCAGCTTCAGTAACCACATCGGTTTACAGATCGAGTAACCATACAAACGACAAGTCAACTGCTTGGGACACTCTAAATCGGACACTTCGCAGGTAAACCTCCCGGTGGTTGACGCGCCACATGGACGAGAGACAGGTCGAACCTGATCACGGACTCCGATTGTTTACAGCAGATGCACACCCATCCGAGACGACACTGTTTGTCCCAGTGCTGGTGATCTCCAACTACTAGTGTGGACACCTTCGAGGTGGATCGTTGCAATGAACAATGAGTTCCAGCGAGCTACTTCGCTAGGGAAGCGGCATGACCTGTCAGACTCAATAACTAGCTCAACCTCATTGCACATAATGTGGTCGCAATCTACCGACAGGTTCTAATGCGCTGCAACATTCAAGTTGTACTTGTCCATTCCAAACGTCCAAAAGATACCTTTGAAAACAAAATGGCTAATTGTATTTGTTGCTGAGAGTGCAGTCATCGGAGACGGATGAATGCACCCCCTCTCTAAGCTTACAGTAGTCGCAGATATGAACAAGCTACACCTAGTTCTCAAGCACCACGCGGTAGCGTACAGTACCGTTGCGCACCATGTCGATGCCCTCGTTCACCTTGGCCATCGGTAGCTTTTGGATGACTGGGCGCACGTTGTGCTTGGATGCCACCTCCAGCGTATCCTTCATGTCCTGGATGCTGCCCACGTTGCTGCCCACGAACTTGGCGCCCTTCCCCACGACCTGGAACGCGTTGAACTTGATGTCGTCGTTCGGCAGACCCACCATGATACACGTGCCGCGCACGGCGAGGAAGCTCAGGAACGTGCTGTACGGCATGTTGTTGGCATCGGCCGTGATCAGCAGGATGTCCACAGAACCGACGGCCTCCTTGGCCTGCTTCTCGTCCGTGTACACGACGAACTCGTCGGCGCCCAAGCCGCGCACCTCAGCTTCCTTGTTGTTAGAGCGAGAGAAGGCCGTCACGGAGGCAGCACCCATGGCCTTGGCGAACTGGATGGCAATGTGGCCCAGACCGCCAATGCCCACGATGCCGACGCGGTCACCCTTCTTGATGCCTGCCTCCTTGAACGGCGTGAACACTGTCGTGCCGGCGCACATCAGAGGCGCAGCCACGTCCGACGGAATGTTGTCTGGGATCTTGATCGCAAACTCATGCGGCACGCGCACGTAGTCGGCGTAGCCACCGTACGTGATGGCGCCGTCGCTTTTGTACTTGTCATTGTACGTCCACACACGGTGCGGACAATATGCGTCGTCGCCGTTGGCGCACACAGAACACGGAGCCTTGGAGTCCTTGTTCAGGCACGCCGACACCAGTGCACCGACGCCCACGCGGTCGCCCACCTGCAGGCCCTTGACATCGGGACCAGCCTGCGTTACTTCACCAACGATTTCGTGGCCCACCACACACGGGTACGTGGTCTGGCCCCAGCCGCTGTCGAGGGTGTGCAGGTCGGAGCCACAAATACCGCAGTGTGAGATCTTGATCTCGACGTCTTCGGCTCCGAGTACGCGCGATTGGTACTCCCAGGGTTTGATTTGTTCGCCTTTTCCGAACGAGGCGTAGGCGTGCACGGTTCTCGGGGCAGTAGACATCTTGACTGTCGTTTTCGTCGTTGTTGTTACTTGGGCTTGCTGGTTAGTGAGAAAAATGCAGAATGAACTCAACGGAGCTGAGTACATGCTGTCGACTTTTGATAACCAACATCGGCTGGACTCCGTCTGATGTGGCATATGTCGCTGTTTTTGGTGCAGCTATCCCTCGTCATGTAGTTCTCGTATGGCCACTGAAGTGCTGGTATCGCGTGAACAAACAGTGTTTACAAAAGCGTCAAACTGATGTGGGGCGTCTATAATAGACACATGTCACAAAGAGCTCTGACGAATTTGATGGTGGGCAGATCGGCAAGATTCTCGTGACAGTGATCTATCACCAATCTTGCATTCGCTCCGTTGAGTTCATTCTGCATTTTGCTCACTAACCAGCAAGTCCAAGCAACAACAACGACGAAAACGACAGTCAAGATGTCTACTGCCCCGAGGACCGTGCACGCCTACGCCTCGTTCGGAAAAGGCGAACAAATCAAACCCTGGGAGTACCAATCGCGCGTACTCGGAGCCGAAGACGTCGAGATCAAGATCTCACACTGCGGTATTTGTGGCTCCGACCTGCACACCCTCGACAGCGGCTGGGGCCAGACCACGTACCCGTGTGTGGTGGGCCACGAAATCGTTGGTGAAGTAACGCAGGCTGGTCCCGATGTCAAGGGCCTGCAGGTGGGCGACCGCGTGGGCGTCGGTGCACTGGTGTCGGCGTGCCTGAACAAGGACTCCAAGGCTCCGTGTTCTGTGTGCGCCAACGGCGACGACGCATATTGTCCGCACCGTGTGTGGACGTACAATGACAAGTACAAAAGCGACGGCGCCATCACGTACGGTGGCTACGCCGACTACGTGCGCGTGCCGCATGAGTTTGCGATCAAGATCCCAGACAACATTCCGTCGGACGTGGTTGCGCCTCTGATGTGCGCCGGCACGACAGTGTTCACGCCGTTCAAGGAGGCAGGCATCAAGAAGGGTGACCGCGTCGGCATCGTGGGCATTGGCGGTCTGGGCCACATTGCCATCCAGTTCGCCAAGGCCATGGGTGCTGCCTCCGTGACGGCCTTCTCTCGCTCTAACAACAAGGAAGCTGAGGTGCGCGGCTTGGGCGCCGACGAGTTCGTCGTGTACACGGACGAGAAGCAGGCCAAGGAGGCCGTCGGTTCTGTGGACATCCTGCTGATCACGGCCGATGCCAACAACATGCCGTACAGCACGTTCCTGAGCTTCCTCGCCGTGCGCGGCACGTGTATCATGGTGGGTCTGCCGAACGACGACATCAAGTTCAACGCGTTCCAGGTCGTGGGGAAGGGCGCCAAGTTCGTGGGCAGCAACGTGGGCAGCATCCAGGACATGAAGGATACGCTGGAGGTGGCATCCAAGCACAACGTGCGCCCAGTCATCCAAAAGCTACCGATGGCCAAGGTGAACGAGGGCATCGACATGGTGCGCAACGGTACTGTACGCTACCGCGTGGTGCTTGAGAACTAGGTGTAGCTTGTTCATATCTGCGACTACTGTAAGCTTAGAGAGGGGGTGCATTCATCCGTCTCCGATGACTGCACTCTCAGCAACAAATACAATTAGCCATTTTGTTTTCAAAGGTATCTTTTGGACGTTTGGAATGGACAAGTACAACTTGAATGTTGCAGTGCATTAGAACCCGTCGGTAGATTGCGACCACATTTTGTGCAATGAGGTTAAGCTAGTTATTGAGTCTGACAGGTCATGCCGCTTCCCTAGCGAAGTAGCTCGCTGGAACTCATTGTTCATTGCAACGATCCACCTCGAAGGTGTCCACACTAGTAGTTGGAGATCACCAGCACTGGGACAAACAGTGTCGTCTCGGATGGGTGTGCATCTGCTGTAAACAATCGGAGTCCGTGATCAGGTTCGACCTGTCTCTCGTCCATGTGGCGCGTCAACCACCGGGAGGTTTACCTGCGAAGTGTCCGATTTAGAGTGTCCCAAGCAGTTGACTTGTCGTTTGTATGGTTACTCGATCTGTAAACCGATGTGGTTACTGAAGCTGAAGCACAAGAGACAAGGCGCTGATCACCTGCCACAATGACAACCATAGTCTGCCAGCAAGTCCGCTATGCGACGGTGAGTCCAGCCACGTACGTGTGCAGCAGCATCGAAAGCCGTTTGGGCTTAAATCTCTCAGTCCTGACAAAGCTCATTTCCGATTTTGATCGACACCTAACAAGTCGACCACTACCGATCAACTACCACAATAAAAACCATGTCAACTGCTCCTAGGACCATCCACGCGTACGCCACGTTCGCCAAGGGCGAAGACGCCAAGCCGTGGGAGTACCAGTCACGACCTCTGGGCCCTGAGGACGTCGAGATCAAGATCTCGCACTGCGGGATCTGCGGCTCCGATCTCCACACTATGGACAGCGGCTGGAGTCAGACCATATATCCGTGCGTCGTGGGGCACGAGATCGTGGGCGAAGTGACGCTCGCCGGCGACCAGGTCAAGGACATGAAAGTGGGCGACCGCGTGGGCGTCGGCGCACAGGTCTGGGCCTGCCTCAACAAGTTCCCAGACGAGCCGTGCAAGGAGTGCGCCAACGGCACGGACGCCTACTGCCGCTACCACGTGGGCACGTACAACTCCAAGTATCGCAAGACGGACGGTGCCATCACGTACGGCGGATACGCCGACTACATCCGCGTCACACATGAATACGCCTTCAAGATCCCGGACAACATCCCGTCGGATGTAGCCGCGCCGCTGCTGTGCGCCGGCACCACAGTCTTCACGCCGTTTAAGCAGGTGGGGATCAAGCCCGGCGACCGCGTGGGCATTGTGGGCATTGGCGGTCTGGGTCATTTGGGCATCCAGTTCGCCAAGGCCATGGGAGCTGCTGCAGTAGTGGGCTTTTCTCGCTCCGCCAACAAGGAGCAGGAGATCCGTAGTCTCGGCGCCGACGAGTTCGTCGTGTACACGGACGAGAAGCAGGCGGCTGCTGCAGCCAACTCGGTGGACATCCTGCTCATCACGGCCGACGCCAATGATATGCCCTACACGTTGTTCCTGAGCTTCCTGGCGGTGCACGGCACGGTGATCATGGTGGGTCTTCCCAACGACGAGATCAAGTTCAAACCATACCTGCTGGTGTCCAAGGGTGCCAACTTCAAGGGTAGCGCTATCGGCAGCATCCAGGACATCAAGGACATGCTGGAGGTGGCATCGAAGAAGAACGTTCGCCCCGTGATCCAGAAAATGCCCATGAGCAAGGTGAACGAGGGGATTCAGATGGTGCGTAACGGCACGGTGCGCTACCGCGTCGTGCTGGAAAACTAAGTAATTTGCTGCGTTCAATCTGCTTCTTCTGAGGTACTTCTAGTAAACTGCAGCACCAATAAGCTAAACAAATGTACACCACTTCATCAAACCTTTGTTGTTGACAAGAACGTTTTGTCATGTAAAATGACATGCTGTGGACGTGTTTGCAGCGGCATTTATTAGTTGACAAACACGGACTACTTCATTAGGTTTCTCTACCTGTGAAACACTACTGCGACCTTGCTGCATTTGTATCGCCTTCACGATTGTCATCGAACAATAAAAGGTGCTCACGAAATTCACTCAATGGAACTCCTTGCAGTCGTAGCAATTTCCGGAGTTCCCAGTACGTCGCACGATCCGGAAGCTGAAGCGTAAGTTCGAGTGTCCTGCGCCAATCGTCGACACTAACTTCCGTATTGTTCTGCATCATAAGCACACACATCTTGCTTGCCTCGAGCATGTCGCCATCAACTTCCGCGTAGTGACGAATGAGTTCTCGATAGCACTCCACACTAATATTATGTAAGCGCTGAGCATTTTCACCTAGCAGCAGCCTTGCCTGTTCCATTGAACCTTGTCGGATATGAGCCATCACAACAGTGTGGCACATCAACGGCGTCAGTTCAATACCGCGGTTCGACACGTAAGTGGCCAGCGAAATGACTTCTGAAAATTGTTTTACTTCGAGCAGTGCGATCAGCGCCATTTCGTACGGGAAAGGTGTACATGTATCCTTGTGATCGTTGCAAATGGTCACGATACGCATTTGCAGCTCTTCGCTTTCTGCTTGAGAATGCGCCAAGAGTACCGATCCCAAAGCTTTCGCATCTAGAAATGGTCGACGATCGTCGGGCATACCATGGTACACTTCAATCACCATGTTCCACAAGTTACTCATTCCGCAACCAATTAACAGCGCATTGAACGTGTCGCTGGGAGGTTTCAATCTCTGCTTTTGCATTGCAGATAATATGGTAAGCGCCATTGTCCACTCTTTCGCTTGTGCACACCCCTTGATGATTTCAGTGTAGTCGTAAACAGTGATCTTAACACCGTGATCTTGCATGTGACGCAGGATTTCAGTGACAGACGAATATTTCTTCAATTTCGTCGCAGCATCTAATGCTCTTGAATAGGCCCACGCGCTCGGAGCTGCTTTTTCAAGCATTAAAGTTTTGAATATTTTCAGAGTATGATCGTACTGTTTTTTGTTGCTCACAGTAGTAAAAGCAGCCCAGCGGGCAAATGGTTTTGGGAATACTCCTCGCTCTTCGAAGAAATACCACATTTCCAGGCAACTACCAGCGCGGTCGTGTTGGGCTACAGTTGCCAGGAGTGTCGATGCCACATTCACTGTAAGACCTTTCCCATTATTCCTTTGGATCTCCTGGAAGCTCTTCAAAGCCTGTGATAGATTGACAGGCTCCAGTGTCGCAGTTTGTGTCTCTTTTTGTTTAAACGCGTAACTTTCTAAACCATCAAGATCTGGCAAAATCAAATGTGCAGGCAATTGATCCCTAACATTGCGATCATGCAACCACAAGTGCTTGCGAATACTCCAATAAACAGTCTGGTCTGAACATTGTAGTGCGAGTTCAAGCGCATTGATCCAGTCCGTAGCGGTTAACTGCTGCTTATTCCGTATCATCTCCAGGTACAGTTGACAAGCCGCTTCGACATCCCCATTCGTGTTAGCATAGTGTTGGATGAGTTCATTGTAGCATGGAACACTATCGTCTTTCATGAATTTGACATTCGTGTGAAGAAATATTCGTGCCTTGTCGATGGATCCGCTGCGAATGTATGCCAGCGCTACAAATTTGTAGACAGACGAGTCCCACGTCATTTCACAGCGTTGCATTTCATTAGCAAGTGCGAATAATACATCCAACTGGTTAGTCTGCAGTAATCCCTCCATTGCCGCAGCATGTGCCACTTTAGTACACTTTCCTTTGTATTTGCCAAAAATTTCCAATCCTCGCTTTGTCAAGTCTTCATTTTTGCTACGAACGTACGCCATCACAACTCGATCAAGAGCCATAGCGGTCAGTTGATTGACCAGATTTTCAGGTATTTCCTCAAACACTTTAAAGACATCGTTCCATCGCTCATTTTTGCCACTAACCGCCAACACAGACGAATACACATCAGGTGTAGGTTGGAACCCTTCCTTCTGCATCATAGATAAAACCTCCAGCGCCATGTCTGGCTGATTGGACTTTTCCGAAAAAAACAATAGCGCATGAAATGCAAACTCCGACACTTTGGCACCTCGTTCACGTACGTCCTTCAACATTTCATATACTCCCTCTCCACTCACTTGAATCTGCTCCTCAGTCTTTAATAATTGCAGAAAAATCTCCTTCACCACTTCTTGTCGCTTCAATCTGGTTGCTGCATCGAGCGCGCCGCCGAATACCCAAGGCATCAATTTTATCTCTTTTTCCTTGCATAAATGCTCAAATTCGAGCAGTACCATCTCCGATTTCTGTTTTAGACACAAAACACTGAAAGCTCTCAGTCGTGCAACGGGTTTCAATTGCACTTGATGTTTTTGAAATATTTGCAACAATTCCTCACATTCGCCGAGCAGTTGGTGTTTGACCAGAGAAACCACGAGTTTCGATGCTTGATTTTTGCTTAATTTAACTGTATCGGCATCTTGTAATTCGTAGAATGTATTGAGCGTTGTGGGTAGATTCATCAGAGAATTATTTGCCAACTTTTCATGAAGTCCATGGTTTCGTGAAGTTTTTGAGAATGAATGGGAAAGTGAAAATTCCAATGGCAAATGTGCTAAAAATGCATGTGAAGGGAGCAATGGGAAGTTCTGAACGTGTTGCGACCGCCGGATGGAGAGACGCAGCAACGAAGACGTCACCTGCCGTACTGGGAGCATCGAGCGATGACAGCCCCACGATGGGGTTTGGCTTTCGTACTTAAACGAAATGCAAATGACACTTGGCTTTCCAAAATCGATTCCACTTTTTTAGAATTCCCACCATGAACAAGTTTGAATAGTTGTTGTAGTTGCAAATTGCAAATGCAATGGCACGTTTGTGCTACATGGATGCTCATGCAACACGATAAAGTGTCGTATTTAGGAAACTAAGCGGCATATTATTGCTAGATGAAGTGCAACATGCAAAGTGAATGAACAACATTGTTCTCGGCAAAATCCATCAACTCGGTAGCCGATGTCAAATTCTTTAGTCGTGGTCTCACAGAAAGCAATCACAACTTGGCTCTCGGCCTTCTTGGTGATAGATACATGTATCCAGTGCGCTGGCACTGTTGCACTACATGATGTACTGCTGTCGCGTCTGACCACGTCTTGAGCACTACCCAACGTCTTGACCCGCAGAACCGTTGTGGAAACAACAATCTCCGAGACCTAGAGACTAGTAGATTACTATAGTTATTACGACATTACATTCGGGACAACTGTGCAATTACATATCGCGAGGCAAGATTACAGTTATCCTCGCATCGGACTACGTCCGTGAAACGTGACACGATGATGTGAAAAACATCGCTAAATGCTCAAACGTACCGCTGTATTAAGTCGCTAGATTTTGGATGTCGTTCATTGCCTTGAAGAAAACCTAAACGTGCACGCACATGCCGAAGTACTTGACGAATGTCTTGCTCATTTTGATCCTTCGGCATGTCGGAATCGGATTCCGTGAAGACGCCTCTTCAAGATCACTTGATACTCATCCAAAAAGCGCTTCCGAATGGCAGTTGATTTATCCCAAGGGGATCGGTTGTCTACTTCCTTGATGCAAGGCTATCAACATTGGATTTTACTAATAGCTTCATCTCGAAGTCAACACCACCGACTTGGAATGTACATGTATCACTGTCTTTAAGTCTAGTCGAGAGGAAAGTATCCAGCCATTTGACAAGACGGACCAATTGATGGTAGCTCTCAAACACGATTTCTACCCGTCAAACGAAGTGAAAATCTACTGGTTGGTGGTCAGAGGATCCACAACATTGATTTGCATGCAGCAATCCTCACTTGTATCAATAGTTGTTCGATGGTCGCGGTACTTGAAATCGTAGGTTGGTACATATCATTTCGCGTGTTGCAGTTCCCAACGTTCATTTTCCATTCCACCATCTCGACCACAAGTGTCCAACTTTTATAAACAAACAATTATTGCATCTTTGGACACTCAAGTCCTAATACCATGAAAAACAACGACAATTCCTCGTCTTTGGCGGCCAACCGCACTATGGTGGCTCATATGCGAACATTACTTTGGAAAAACTACACACTCAAGCGTCGACACTTGCGTGCTACAATATTCGAGATCGCACTTCCCTGTCTATTCGTACTGCTCCTAGGTGCATTAAAACACCTCGTGGACGACGTTGACGTCCCTGCAGGATGGAGTGACAGTACCAATCCAGAAAATAATGACACTTCAGGAACGTCCTATAATCTCTACGACCCCAACGGATTTTCACTTTCGACGGTACCAACGGAGCTACCCAAGTGGACTCAACACGAAACTTCAGTCACGGGGTTGCTATGGTACATGGCTCGCCAATCCGTGACGGATGGGGTGAGACTCAATGAATTGTCCTCGTCGGACTATGCCACCTGCTCTACTGGAGTAGGAATGTATGGATATGTTGACACCAATTCATCCTCCGACTCCAGTGTCCCATCGGAATGTCACGGTCGCATTGTGCCGTACAAAATCGCAGTTGTTCCAGACAATGCATTCACAAGGGACTATTTCATGCAGACGATGGAACTTTGGTACCCTCGTGTGAATTTACTGAATGATTCCACGTCATTGCAATTTGCCAGTTTTCGTGAAAGTGTCGCTTACTTTGATACGGAAGATGCACTAGAGGAGTATGTGAAAGGGAAGAACTACGGCTCGAGTTTAGAGAATCCGAGAATCTACGGAGGAATCGTGTTTGACAAGTATCCAAGTGGAGAGAACATTGGCACATCTTCGTCAATTGAGTATACACTCCGACTGAATTCCACCGAGACGACAAGTGGTGGACTTGGTCTCATTCCGCCTACAAATGGCAATGCTGCAGCACTTTACCCGTCGAAAAAGTCCATCTCGACAGATTATTACACTCGCTACACACTGACGGGATTCATGACATTGCAGACACTCGTGACTCGCTTTGTGACTTGCATGCCCAATTGGGATGCCATGACGCAGACTACAACGGGGGAGTGTCAGCGATCACAAGCCACTGTAGCAACATCGAACGAACTCGACGATCGTCTTTTGCAGTCTTTGGAGAACGACGCCATGTTGAAAGCTGCTCTCAGTGAATTTGCCACTGCAACGGGTGCTAATGCCACAATGTCAGACACTTTGTCGCAGTTGTCATCTACGACGAAGGAAGCGTTGTTGACACCTTTGCGTCAGGCCCCTCAACCATATCTCGGAGCGTCAGTAGCGCCATTTCCCATTGAAGCGTACACGAGTTCACCGTTCTACGACGACATCTCTGGAGTTTTTGCCCTCATCTTCATCCTGTCGTATTTGTACATCACTTCGAGGATTCTGGTGATTTTTATCCAGGAGAAAGAGCTCCGTCTTCGGGAGTACATGAAGATTTTGGGTGTCAAGGAGCGTGTGATCATCGCTACTTGGTATATCACGTACACTATCATCCTGTTCTTTGGTGCTGTACTCGAAGCACTCATGGGTCTCGTTGGTCTCTTCGCGAACAGCTCAGTGATCGTGATCTTCCTCTTCTTTTTCTTGTTCGGACTCAGCGTGCTCTGCTTCGCCTTCTTCATCAGTACAATCTTCAGCAATGCTCGAACTGGTTCCTTCGTGGGTATGATTGTGTTTTTCTTGATGTACTTCGTTGCTCAAGCATTTACGGACGACTCACCCGAAGACGACATTGCCCAAGCTTGTATCATGCCCCCGGTTGCTCTCTCGTTTGGCCTCTCCACCATTGCGGATTTCGAGACGTCGGGTATTGGCGCCAACTTCAGCAATCTGAATACACTCAACGTAAACTTCCGTCTTGGCACGGCACTGCAAATGTTCTTGCTCGACTGTGTGTTCTACACGCTACTGGGTCTGTACTTTGAGAGAGTTATCCCGAAGGAATACGGCACAACGCTTAAATGGTACTTCCCATTTTCTCCATCATATTGGCGCGGACGCAAGAAATCGGTTCCTACTACTGAGACTCCGACAGACTCGCTTTTGGACAATGTTGCAGTTGATTTGAACCCGAACATTGAGCGTGTTAGTGTTGAACTTCGCGAGCAAGAACGACGAGGTGATGCGCTATCTGTGCAGCGATTGCGAAAGACTTTTGAAGTTCCTGGCGGCACGAAGGTGGCAGTTAAAGGTCTCGACTTGGTCATGTACAAGGACCAAATTACTTGTCTACTTGGCCACAATGGTGCTGGTAAGTCCACGCTGATTTCGATGCTCACAGGTATGGCAGCACCATCAAGTGGCGATGCCACATATCATGGACTCTCGCTGAATCAAGATATGGAGGAAATTCGTGAATCGCTTGGTATTTGTTTCCAGCATGATGTCCTTTTCGAGGATTTGACAGTTGAGGAACACTTATTGGTGTTCGGACGGGTTAAAGGGTACCGGAACGAAGAACTTCAGGAGCTAGTTGCCTCACAAATTCGTCAGGTTGGACTCACTGAGAAGCGTCATGTCTTCTCGAAGGACTTGTCTGGAGGCATGAAGCGCAAACTCTCAGTAGCGATCTCTCTGCTTGGTGACAGTTCGTTGGTGTTCTTGGATGAACCAACTTCCGGTATGGATCCTTACAGTCGTCGCAGCACTTGGGAGATTCTGCTAAACAATCGTAATGACCGTGTCATGGTGCTGACAACACATTTCATGGATGAAGCTGATATCCTGGGAGACCGCATTGCAATTATGGCGGAGGGAGAACTACGCTGCTGTGGGTCGTCATTGTTCTTGAAGAACCAGTTTGGTGCAGGATACAATTTGACTTTAGTGAAGGACGACGCCAAATGCGACGACAAGGCCGTGACGAACCTTATCAAGTCGTATGTTCCGTCCGCTGAGCTGCTCAGTAATGTCGGCAGTGAAATCGCGTTCCAATTGCCTCAAAAGAGCTCGCCAATGTTTGCCCCAATGTTCACGGACATGGACAACAAGATGGGAACGCTTGGTTTGCTTTCGTACGGAATTTCAGCAACGACATTGGAAGAAGTTTTCATCAAAGTAGCAGAGGCAGACGACGTAAATCATCAGCACACGCTTGGCCATCGAGCACGTCCGGATTCGAAGGAGCTTGATGCTGGTGTGGTGTTGCAGACGAGTGGTCTGTTCTTCTCGCACTTGCGTGCACTACTTCTCAAACGCTTTCACCATGCTAAACGTGAGAAGAAGATGATTATCTATACAACATTCTACCCAATCTTGCTCCTGTTGGCGGGCTTGGTGATCTTGAAGAGCAGCAGCACCACATCGGATGACCCGAACCTGGTGCTGAACACGAATGACTACAGCTCCGACAACTCGACGCCGACGCCGTACTATTGTCAAAACAATGATGCCTGGTGCAGTGCAGTTTTGGGATCACATTTTACTGGTGGTAAAGCTCAAGAGCTTACAATCGAGTCTCCAGCTTACGACTCGAGTGCACCAACAGTGTTCGATGTGACGTACTCAGATCCTGAAATCAACACGACCGATTTCACTGGGTATGGTCTTCGGATGGGCCAGGAACTGTACAACCGAGGCTACGGAGGAAACAACACCGCCATGGTAGAGGATCAGTATGGTGCGTTCTTGGTCTACGGTGACAGCAGCGAGCAGATTTTCGGCTACAACTTGTTCATCAACACGACGGCGACTCACGCGCCGGTGATCTTCAAGGCGCTGATGGATCAAGCGATTTATCGATTCTTCGCATCCAACTCAAGTGATTCGGACGTGGATCTCACTGTGAATAACCACCCACTTCCTTTGACTGCGGCAGCTAAGGCACTCTTCGGTTCCTTCTTGGCGTTCAGTGCCTGTGTGTTCGTGTGCATCTCATTCTCGTACTTCCCATTGCCAGTTGTGGTTTACTTGGTGAGAGAGAAAGAGGCAAACCACAACTCGAAGCACCAGCAATTGGTCTCCGGAGTTTCGCTGACAGCGTTTTGGCTTGCAAACTACCTCTGGGATCTCATGATGTACGTTGTGCCATGCATTGCGGCTATCATTCTCATCAAGTTGTTTGACATTTCGGCCTTGACTGGTAATTCGGACTGCACGAGCTGTACATCGGACACATTTTCCGCAGTGATGCTTTTGTTCGTGCTGTTTGGATTCGCGATCTGCCCATTTACCTACTGTCTGTCATTCCTGTTCAAGGAGCACGCGGCGTCACAAACATTTACCATGAAGATCAACTTCCTCCTGGGTGTTGTGCTGATGATCGTGTCATATATCCTGGACGTGATTGAGTCAACGAAATCTGTCAACTCGGTTCTCAAGTACTTCTGGAGACTTTCGCCACTGTTTGATCTGGGCAACGGCCTTCTCTCGTTGGTGTTGAACGAGCTCGATGCCCTAATGGACGGAACAACGGAGAAGAAGAGTCCATTTAGCACGGATCTCATGGGCGCGGAGATGATTTATCTAGTCCTCACGACGCTCCTCTTTTCAGCGCTAGTGCTTGCGATCGACTATGACGTGAAGATCCCGGGTTTTCGACACAAGAATGATAATCAAACGGCAGGTGACGATGGTAACTTTATCGTCGACGAAGATGTTGCGAGAGAAGCTCAGCGTGTTGCAAGTGGTGACGCTAATGGTGATGCTGTGAAGGTTGCTGGACTGCGTAAGGTCTACAAGGGTGGTAAGGTTGCTGTCCGCGACTTGGCTTTTGGTCTGAAACGCGGTGAATGCTTCGGCTTCCTCGGCATCAACGGTGCTGGCAAGACAACAACCATGAAAATGCTGACAGGTGATGTTCTTCCCACCAAAGGAACTGCTACGCTTGGCGGCTTTGACATCTTGACACAGCAGATTGAAGTGCGTCGTCAAATCGGGTATTGTCCGCAGTTCGATGCTCTGTTTGAACGCATGAGCGTGCGCGAACATTTGGAGTTGTTTGCAGCGATCAAAGGCGTCAAACGAGCTGACATGGACGCTGTCGTGACGGAGAAAATTCAGCAGCTGAATCTCGCCGACTTCGAGCACAAGTTGGCTGGAAGTCTGAGTGGAGGCAACAAGCGGAAGTTGTCTGTGGCTATTGCATTGATCGGAAGTCCGCCGATTATTTTCCTTGACGAACCATCCACCGGCATGGACCCGGTGTCTCGTCGGTTTATGTGGGACGTGATCGCCGATATCTCCACTCGAGGCAAGGAGTCCACAATTGTGTTGACAACTCACAGCATGGAGGAGTGCGAGGCACTGTGTTCGAAAGTAGGCATCATGGTGGGTGGCCGTCTTCGTTGCTATGGAAGTGTACAGCATATTAAGTCTCGATTCGGCGATGGACTCGTGTTCGACACGAAATTTGACGCTGTCAACGCGGACGAACTGGAAAATCTACGCCAAAATTTGTTTGATGAGAGTGAGGGATACCTCACACCGGCCGATCTGGAGGACAAGTGCCGCGCGTTTGGCAACGTCGAGTTTGCTCAGCGCATCAAAGCTTCACATCCGACAGGTTACAGTCTTGCTGCCGCGATTGAGCGCGATGGGTTTGTCCGAGCTGAGGCATTCTGTTCATGGTGCATCGAAGAAACTCGGTTTGATGCTCTCAGCGACTACCTTCGCCAAGCATTTGGATTTGACGACGTTGTTGTGTTGGAACGGCAGAATGACTTTTGTCGATTTAAAATTCGTGGCGACGTCAAGTTGTCGAGGATGTTCGCTCTGGTCGAGGAAATCAAAACCACGATGCACATCCGAGAATACAGTGTTTCACAGACAACACTCGAACAGATCTTTAACGCATTTGCGAGTCAGCAGGAGGAAGAGCAAGGTGCTGTACGAGGAGTGTTTCAGACAGCTTAAACTGGATTAAAGAGAAATACATGTTGCCCATTACATTAGAAGCACTAATGTTGTGTACCAGTTAGCTTCGTAGTTGTTGTGTCGTCATGGAACTAACGATATCGTTTTCGTCACGCGATCATCATGCACATTTAGGATTTTCGCATCATACGGTGAGCGTATGTTTATGTCGTTATTGCTCTTCCATTCCGCAGTTTAAAAGTACATTTCGTATTCTTGACGACCTTCACGTTTTACTGATTCTCTAAGGCTAGCCTAGCTTGTTTATTGTTCAATCTCCGAAAGACATTTACATCCTCCATCAAAAATGAAGTTTGCTATCCTCCTCCTCGCCATCGCTGCCACCACTTCCCACGCTGATAATCTGCTGACATCTGGTGAAGAATCAACTGGTTCCTTCTGTTCTAATGCGAACCGATGAAAACGGAAACACATACTCAAACGAGTGCTACATGCAGGCGGTGAAGTGAAAGGATAAGAAGGGTGTCGATCCCTTGGAGCAGTACAAGTGGCTCTGTGGTAAGTCGTGGAGCTCGCACGACTGTGACGGTAATTCCAAGCCTAGCGACCCTAATAAAGACACATCAGCGTCTGAATCTACGAAACTACGCTTTAATGCAAGCCCAATGTATTGAAAATTGAAAGAAAACTGTACAAATGGGCCAGTCTTCGTCCTCCAAGACGTTGAGTGTTTATGCTGTAGCGCTACTACAAGCTCACAAAATGAGAATTCCCAGGAAGACTAACAGACCTTTGCTGACGCTAACAAAACTTGCGTTGCGAGTAGCAAACAAGGCAAAATAACACTAGGTGGTGGTTCAAATCATTGAATACAGAGCTCCGTCCCCATAAGCGCAGGGCGGAGAAGATAGTATTGAAGATATTTGTGTAGAGAGGTGAGACCTCTGTGGCACGGTGCGACTCAGACTGTGGATGTTGTTGAGGCAATCTGGAGCTGCGTGCGTGTAAATCACCTACAGTCAATGCAGGGTGAGTTCATAAGCGATTGTGATAAAATAAAGAAGATTGATTAAACACTTCAATCGCGCGTTCGTTAGCAATGTCCTTCTCAATGATACTGTTGATTCCCATCAAAGGAAAAGAACCCAAAGCTGAAGTGTGGGTGATTTTCCTGTATCATCAACTGTGATTGCCCTGCACGGTCATGTCGTTTTGTCTCGTGAAACCCTAGGAAATGATTTGTTTTGCGCGAAGCAATTTGAGTCAAGTTTAAATGATCGAGCTTGTACATGTAGCATACAGTACGACTTGTCGTCTCGTTTAGATTATGGCACGCGTTCGTGCCATAATCACTTTTTATATACTGTTTCTGTTGATAATCGTAGCATGTGAGTAATACAGTAGAGTGTGAACAATCGATGTTGATGGAACGCTGTGTCCGATAAACCCATTGATCCGTCGCTTTAGATCGTTTGCCACTTTAATACTGTAGTGCGTTGCTGGCCCACGCTGATTGTGGTTCGTCCGACCTCATTTCCAAACTTTCAGCTCACTAACACTACGACACTCCGAACTTTTCTACCAACGTGTCAATGGGAGATCACAACGAGTCCCCCGCAACCAAACGGTTAAGCTACGAGTCTGGTGCAACGCTGATGGCTGAGGGACCTGAGGTGCTGCACGACTTGATCGCAACGAAGATGGAGGCAGCCACAGGTCGAACTCTACCTGAAGTCAATGTGCACTTCGATAGTCTTTCCGTGACTGCTGATATTATCGTAGCCGACAAGAACGACACCAAGAATGAACTTCCAACAATGTTCAACGAGACCAAGAAAATGTTCACAGTGTCGCAGAATCACACCGTGCGCAAAGAGATCTTGAAAAACGTCACCGGTGCATTTGAACCTGGAAAGCTCACGTTGTTGTTGGGTCAACCTGGTTCAGGCAAGTCGTCACTGATGAAAATCCTCAGTGGTCGATTCCCGGAGGAGAAGAATATCACCGTTGAAGGTGACATCTCGTACAATGGAATCTATCGGGAAACACTGCAAAATCGTCTACCACAGATCGTGTCGTACGTGAACCAGCGAGACAAGCACTACCCTTTGTTAACGGTAAAGGAGACGCTAAAGTTTGCTAACGAAGTCGGAGGTGCCGAGTTCTTGCGTGAAGCGGAGGAGAAACACTCGAACGATCCCCAGCAAGGCAACACAGATGCGCTTGAAGCAGTCAGAGCCATTTCATCACACTATCCCGATATCATTGTCCAGCAATTTGGACTTCAGAACTGTCAGGACACGATCGTGGGTGACGCCATGACACGAGGTGTCTCGGGGGGTGAGCGAAAGCGTGTTACCACGGCAGAAATGGAGTTCGGTATGAAAAGCGTCACGCTGATGGACGAGATTAGTACTGGTCTGGACAGTGCCGCGACATTCGACATCATCAACACACAGCGCAGTGTAGCGAGAAAGCTCCGTAAGACTGTGGTCATTGCTCTTCTTCAACCATCTCCAGAAGTTTTCGCGCTGTTCGACGATGTAATGATCCTGAACGAAGGCGAAGTGATGTATCACGGACCATGCGACCGCGTGCAAGGGTACTTCGAGGAGATTGGATTCTCATGCCCATTGGAGCGTGATCTCGCAGACTTTTTGCTGGATCTAGGGACTTCACAGCAATACCGCTACCAAGTTGATTCGTACCAGAGGAATCACCCACGTCTTGCAAGCGAGTTTGCAGAGCATTTCAGACAGTCACAGATCCACCAGGAAACACTTCACGTGTTGGCAACTCCACCGGATCCCAAAGCGCTTGAGATGGCCGAGCAACGTCTGACTAAAGTTCCTGCATTTCAACAGTCATTCCTCGCGAGCATGCAAACGCTGCTTCGGCGCCAGGTTATGGTCTTGTACCGCAACAAACCTTTCATCATTGGACGAGTGATCATGATTCTGATCATGGGTCTATTGTACTCGACGGTCTTCTATGATTTCGAGCCGACAGAAGTTTCAGTTGTCATGGGTGTGCTTTTTGCCACGATTCTCTTCCTTTCCATGGGGCAGTCGTCTCAGGTTCCGACGTACATTGCAGAACGCGAAATTTTCTACAAGCAACGTGGTGCAAATTTCTACAGCACGAAGGCGTATGTCTTAGCGACCTCCGCAAGCCAAATTCCGCTGATCTTAGCCGAATCTATCATCTTTGGTGTGATGGTTTACTGGATTTGTGGTTTTGAAGCAGATGCCATGCGATTCATCATATTCGAGATCATCCTCTTCTTGACGAATTTGTCTATGGGAATGTTGTTCTCCTTCTTGGCGGCGATTAGTCCCAATGCAAACGTTGCGGCGCCACTGGGCATTGTGTCACTCTTGATTTTCATCATTTTTGCAGGCTTCATCGTCACGAAAGACAATATCCCCGACTTTCTCATTTGGGGACACTGGATCAGTCCAATGAGTTGGAGTCTTCGAGCTCTTGCCATTAATCAGTACCGTGCCGATACGTTTGACGTTTGTATCTACAAAGGCATCGACTATTGTGCGACGTATGGAGTCACGATGGGTGAGTACAACCTGAAACTTTTCTCGATGCAGACAGACAAGGTGTGGATTCTGTACGGCGTCATCTACACGTTCGGGGCTTACCTCTTTTTCATGTTCCTCTCGTATCTTGGACTCGAGTATCTCCGCTATGAAGCTCCTGAGAACGTCGATCTATCCGAGACAGCGGTTGATGATGACACGTATGCACTAATCGAGACCCCAAAGAATGGACGAGCAAATACTACGGATTGTACTGTCGAGATCGAAAATCAGGAGAAACACTCGGTTAATCCCGTGACGGTGGCATTCCAGGACTTGTGGTACTCAGTGCCCGATCCTCACAACCCAAAGGAGTCACTCAATCTGCTCAAAGGTATCACTGGTTTCGCACTTCCTGGGTCGATCACGGCTCTAATGGGTTCTTCGGGTGCTGGTAAAACTACGCTCATGGATGTGATTGCTGGACGAAAAACAGGAGGAAAAATCACGGGCAAAATCCTCTTGAACGGCTACGAGGCTAATGATCTGGCAATTCGCCGCTCGACGGGTTATTGCGAACAAATGGATGTTCACTCTGACGCGGCGACATTCCGCGAGGCGCTCACGTTCAGCTCTTTCTTACGCCAAGATAGCTCCATTTCGGACACCAAAAAGTATGATTCTGTGAACGAATGCATTGAGCTTCTTGGACTGGAGGATAT
This sequence comes from Phytophthora palmivora, assembly GCA_008079305.1. Classification (NCBI taxonomy): domain Eukaryota; phylum Oomycota; class Peronosporomycetes; order Peronosporales; family Peronosporaceae; genus Phytophthora; species Phytophthora palmivora. The sequence continues at coordinate 259,407 of VOQZ01000101.1, read as the reverse complement.
TGCAGACCAAATCATCCGTGGGAGCTCCATGGAGCAAATGAAGCGACTGACCATCGGTGTGGAACTTGCGGCACAGCCTAGTGTCATTTTCCTGGATGAACCAACGAGTGGTTTAGATGCACGTTCAGCTAAATTGATCATGACGGGCGTCCGGAAGGTAGCGGACTCGGGACGAACAATTATCTGTACGATCCATCAGCCATCTTCGGATGTGTTTGCCTTGTTCGACAGCTTGCTGTTGCTTAAGCGTGGTGGTGAGACGGTCTTCTTTGGTGATTTGGGCGAAAACTGCCGCAACCTGATCGACTACTTTGAGAAAATCCCCGGTGTATCTCCACTACCAGCAGGGTACAACCCGGCTACCTGGATGTTAGAGTGTATTGGCGCTGGTGTGAGCAACGGAGCCAGCACTACAGATTTTGTCAAGGTCTTCAACGAGAGCTCGTACAAGCAGCTGCTAGACACAAACATCTCAAAGGAAGGCGTCTCAATTCCATCACCAGATCTCCCAGAAATGGTTTTCGGCAAGAAGCGTGCTGCCAACTCGGTTACTCAGATGAAATTCGTCGTGACTCGCTTCCTTCAGGCTTACTGGCGTACACCATCGTACAATTTGACTCGGATTCTGATCTCGCTGTTCCTGGGAGTGGTCTTTGGTTTGGTATTTGTTGACGCGACGTACACAACATATTCTGGTCTCAACTCGGGGGCTGGTCTCATTTACATGTCTGCACTTTTCAACGCATTCGTGTCATTCGAGAGTGTACTACCAGTGGTGTTTACAGACCGAGGAGCTTTCTACCGCGAGCGCGCTTCACAGACGTACAATGCCTTCTGGTACTTCGTGGGCTCAACCATCGTGGAAATCCCGTACTCATTCGCCAGTGGTTTGGTGTTCACAGTTGTGTTCTATCCACTTGTCGGCTTCAAAGGAGGCTTTGATACTGCTGTGGTCTACTGGCTGGCATATTCCATGATGACTCTGATGCAAGTGTACCAAGGGCAGATGCTAGCATTTATGTTCCCAACTGAAGAGGTGGCAATTGTCGCCGGATATTTGGTGAACGCTATCATGATGATGTTCATGGGATTCACTCCACCTGCAAAATCGATCCCATCGGGCTACAAGTGGCTGTACAACGTTTCCCCTCTCAAGTACCCGTTGTCCACAATGGTTGCATTAGTTTTTGCTGACTGTGATGAGCTTCCAACGTGGGATGAATCAACGCAGTCGTACATGAATGTGGGCTCGCAAATGGGCTGCCAGCCGATGGCGAATGCACCCGTGACGGTGGGTCACAGCACACTCAAGGAGTACATCGAAGATCACTTCGGCATGAAGCATGACAGAATTGCTCGCAACTTCGGTGTCATCGTCATCATCATTGTCATCTATCGCATCTTGGGTCTAGTGGCAATCCGCTTTGTCAATCACCAAAAGCGTTAGACTTTGTTTCTTTCGTTTGGCATATACAGTTCATATTTCGATAATCAATTCCTTTTTTGGCCAAAACGACTGTCAGTGTGTCTCTATCAAGTGCTTTCAGTCACCCGTGGCCCATGTCTCTTCTGGACGTCGCAGTCTTTACCTTTTTCTGACGTCTTCAGCTAATCTGCCAGACAAATGTCACGTCCGCAATCCATTTTTATCAAGCGGTCTCGGAAAAAGGGAACAGAAAATGATACTCGAAAAGTGCTGGAGTATACCTAGTTGCAGATGGTGAAAATCGATATCAAGACGGACGCAGCTATGCTTCATGTCGAACAACGTGAATTCAAGCTCGTCGGAAACAACGAAACGCCCTCCATCAGGAAGGCAATAACTTCCGCTATTGACAAACTACAGCTCCCGCTTTTGTTCCTTCCACTTGCGGACCGTCTTCCTGTCAAGCTCGGGACTGCACGGATGCTCGACGAATCTGGTTCCTTGACCATGTGCCAGTTTCTCTTCCACAGTGAACTTGCACTTCGTCACCACGACTGAAATTGACAATGAGAGAGATCGAAGCAACCTGCGAGTCCATGCCGAGCGTCAAAGTTGATTCTGGCTTGTGACGTCTCTGGGGACCTGATAATTTGAGAAACGCAACCAACTTAGGGCTTAATCCAGCAGAGATTCCTCACCACCTTCAGTTTCCGAATCAAGTTCGAGTAACCAGCCGTCACCACCAATGTTCTCGTTACAGTGAGGCTGTGTGATAGTACGGAACAACAGGAGAGATTGCAACCTGAATATTAAACCTACCATCACCCGTCCGATATACATCCCCAGTGTTCATCCCCGATGTGTGTGTAGGACAGTAATACCATGACAATAGCTACGAAGTTGCCTACTTGGGAGCTTTCGTCATGATAGCACTTGATGCAGGATGTTGTTTTACACTGTTGCCACGGACGGTGCCGTTGCCGAACCTTCTCTATCCATGCCTGTGGATATTAAGAAGAGCCCAAATTCGAATCATCGAGTACGCAAGTTCGCCACGATCACACTAGGTGTCGGTATCCTTTCTGGCCTTAAACAGTGAATTACAACTTATCGACGACAAATAATGTTGCGCCAGCGATTGAAACTATAAAACGGTTAATATAGTACACAAGTGTGTTGATGTCCATTGAATCATTCCACAATACTCTAACTCCGATGCACCTAGAATAAGTAGAACCATACAGGCAGCATACCTGTGCGTTGCTTCGTGACTGTAGCTGCTTTACCTCGTAAAGACGTTAGCGTATATTTTCCTGCAATTCTTAGGTTCACAACACAGCAATAATGTCACCCTCCTAAAAGTACACTTGTAAATATCTTTCTTGCCTCGATTATAGCTCGTGTGTGCCCCACCAACGGTTGAATCGAAATTGTTTGGTCACCATCATAGTTTGTTGGAGCTACGTTAATTGAACCCGTTTGGAGCAATTTTGTGCGCAAAACATTGAAAAACGCTTCTATCCTGAAAGGAGTCGTAGGAGCAACTGAAGACACCAATGAAGACATACAAAAGCCATCTCGTCCCACGGGCAAAGCAACACGGATCTTTGAAGTATGAGTTAAAAATGAAAACAAGTTCTCTGATATTCTTCGTCACCTTGTAAATTGGCGTGATGGCCTCATGTGCTATCTCTGAAACACGTTTACATCTGATAGTGAGCAAATCAAAAATTTTCTTTGGCTGTGTTTGAAGGTATATATCGGTTGCAATTCAAATTTTGGTTTTGTATGACCCCCTCACGACGAGAAATATGCCCACGTTACTCACGTGGACATACTTCTTTACTTTTGTACTCACAGTGCCAGAAGTACTTGACAATTCACTATTAATACAGCAGTGAGTTAAAAGGTTACCCAAACTGTATCATACAGATAGTTCGTTTCAAATACTAGTCATCTTTAAGTAGATTACTGAAGCGAAAATTCGGTGGAAGTACGCCGCCACATCAAATAGAGATATGGGATTTCTGGTAACCCAGTGATGTTAGCAACAGTCAGTTGAACAGACGGCCCTGCTGTGCTGGGAAGGTTTGTCGTGCCGCTGCATCATGCATATCCTGTTTGGGATCATGCAAAGGCTGTATGATCCCAAACAGGTGCAAGAGATGCTGTAATGCTCCTTTTCCATCGCTATTGTCGTCGTTGGGGGCGTGCCGCAAGGGCACCAATTGATTAATTCATTGCAGCGCCTCCGTTGCCAGTGTGTGGCGTGGAGGGTTAATGCGTGTGCTCTAAAGAGCAAATTCGAAACTAACGCTGCTCTACGTCTTGATCAGCGTTGGTTTCGTGGGAAACTCCTCCTGCTGCTCCGGAAAAACTATTTTCATCTACTCTGCCGTGAAAATACACATTCTATTTGTATCTCGTACTAATAACCTCAATCTCCATTGACAATGGACCATTGTAGTATATTAATACAGAATCAAACCTGAATCTTTAAATGATCTCAAATCCTTTGAACACTTCCACAGTATCCAGACAGGAGCACACGTAAGCATACCGGCTGTTGATGTGCTACGATTGTGAACCAGATTACTAAAGTACTAAAATACTAATCTTGATGGCCAAATAATTGAGTCTGGGGATGTGTAGAGTTACAGCTCGCATTCTTCATACAAAACCTACATCGTGCATGGTAGCCTGTGCTATTCACTTATGGGTTGCTCAAGCCACGAATTCAGTGGTTAATCGAGAACTTTACCTCATTTGAGCATTTGCGTTCGTTCCACCAAGTGATTACTACGACATGCGACTGCTGTACCTCGCGTTGACCACAGTGGTAGCCTTTGTGGCTATCAACGACGGTATCACAGTTGCTGCCAAGACCGCGCTGAGGTCGGAGTCAATCTATGACACCACACTTAACAACCCGTTGGAAAGTGTGGAAACAGAAACTGAAGAACGAAAAGGAGGACGAGGTGGAGGCGGAGGCCGTGGAGGAGGCGGCCGTGGGGGAGGTGGGGGAGGCGGAGGAGGTGGAGGTCGTGGCACTTCCACCGGAGGCGGAGCTAGATTTCGATCCTTTCGACCAGTAGCCGGAGGGCATGGAGCCGGAGGGGATGATGCGGATGAATCCGCTGAATTGCCACCCGGTGCTTACTTCGGTGAGAATTTCGGTGGCCCCCACGGAGATGGCTTCTCGGACGAGACCATGGTCAAGTCTGGACAAAAAGTGTTGTCCATCAACCTCCGTGTTGCGGAGCGCGTTGATGCCGTCATACTCACCGTAGTGAGTCCGTCAGGGGAAGAGACTACGTTATTTCATGGAGGAGGTGGTGGCGATCTGAAAACCCCACTAGCATTGGCTGAAGGTGAATACATCACATCCATGGAGGCACACTCAGGTAAACATAAAGACCACACTCGCATCAAGTACATCAAATTCACTACCAATAAGGGAAATTTCATCGAAGGTGGGACCCGGACGGACAATATTGGAATTGACACTGCCAAGGAGGGCTACCAGTTGAGTGGCTTTGTTGGCAGAAGCGGTGACGAGCTTGATATGGTGGGTGCAATCTGGACAAGCATTCAGCCGGTGGTGTAGACTTGAAATTCATATTTTCGACGTGTAGGGGTCTAGTTAAGAGTTGACATTGATCTGAAAGATTAAAGCACAACATTTTGTACTTTTCAGTTATTTTGTTTGGAGTCCAGACTGGGCATTTAAAATTTCCTGGATTTTTATAGCCTGTTTTGACCTTTTACGATGATACGTGGCCTACTATTTGAGTAAATTTACAGAAGCCTTATATGTAGTGAGCCGGGTCCTTATGTCGACCGTCTTTGGGTGGATTTGCTCTTTTTGCCGGGGTGTTGATTCTGCTATTGTTTATCTACTCTTGGTATCGGGGATCGCAGCTCCTCCGGCGCTTTGCGGGATGAAGATGAGCGTGGTGTTAGTTTGTGCCGTGAGATTTGCCGCTCGGAGCGCTGTTCTAGCCAGTTTTCCCCACTGCACTGCAAAAAACATGTTGATATACCGTGGGAGTGTGGTCGCTAGGTCGTTCTCTGATGTGTCTTTCTTGATGTGTTGTAGTTGACCTTGTAGCTTTTTGTCGAGCCAGTCAACACGAAGGTAGTTTGGGCATGGAATGGACTTTTCTTGGTGAAAGGACTCCACGATCAGCACATGCAATGCTGGGTGAGGCTGGTATTCTTCGGTGTGCAGACACTGAAGAAATAGCATAGTAGCCGAGTCGATATTTATGTTATTCGTTGTTCTTGTAATCCGACTTGAACTCAAAAATGACAATAATCCACCTGATGCTCACGGCCACAACAGTCCAGTGCAAGTTCGGGAAGGTCGATTGAAATTCAGTCAAGTGATTCATCACGTCGCTACTATAAGAAAAGTCACATGTAGATAAACAAAGAAATGATACTTGTAGTTACTGTGGCATCCAGAACGTTTTCTTAAAACTTCTGCACGGATAATGCTGTATACTACAGTACACTCGTCACAAAAGCACGGGCTTCGAAGTTGTGATCAGTTGATATTCCTTTTTCACCGACGAGAAGAAGACCATGTCGTCCACTATAATACGTAGTATGTTCTAGCCACTCGAACTACACCAAGACAAGTTAGGCTCCTCCGAGCCAACTGATGTACTGCTTGTAGTACTTGTATGCTAGTTCGGTCTCGGAAGAGGATTCCATCCCCAATAGTTTCTTAACGTAGATTCGAGGTCTTCCTCGCGCCGCCCAAATCTTCGTTTTAACAGTCATCTCCTCCGGAGTGCCGACCCCTGTTACAATAAGAGGGGCTTCACCGTTCTGCATTCGTTGATATAGCTGGTCGTCATATTTCATTGCAAATTGAACGTAGACGTTATACGCACCGCTACCCACGCGGTCAGCTTCAGGTATCGCACTGAGTCGCAATTCTTTCCACACTTCAAAAGTCGGGAGATTACCTTCCAACCACTTGTTCACTTTATGTTGCTCAGTTTCGCTCAACATTTTGAGGTTGCTCAAAAGCAAAGTAGGTCTATCCTTGGGCAGCGTATTACCTATTCCTGCTTTCAACAAGAAAGCCTCGTAGTACTTGTACTTTGGATTGGTCTTGAGAGTTCTTCCGGTCAGTTTCTCCAATTTCAACGCTTTCTTGACGTAGTCTTCCGTCTTCCCAGTTTTGACCCAATATTGCATTTGCGCCCTTCTAAATAATGCGGTGATACCTCTCTGTTCAGTGCCCGATGTACTGGGTTTTATCGTATCTGTTGCGACTCGCAATTTTCTCCCTCTGTCGCGATAACCATGAGCTGTTGCGTGTAAGCAATCCGTTTGACTGGGCTCTACGGCTGCTGCACCACATATTAGATAGGCGATCACCACCAAAATGACAGACAATGAGCGCATGGCTGACAGAAATAACGAAGCAGCCACGAGCACTGTAGAGGGTTCAACACTGGCCGGTAAATTCGGAAGTGGTTAAATTACAGACTGTAGGACTCGTTTCTGGTGATCACGGATTTGCTGTTGACTACTTCGTCTCATACCAAGATAAATTATCTTGATCTGTTCAGTATAATGAAACCCTGCATGATCCTGATTTGTATATTGCAGATCACAATGACGATCAACTTAGATACCAATAAATAGGTGACTCGAGATGCTGCCTTGTAGACCAGTCAGTAACGCACCCTGATCTGCAAAACGCATATCACGAACGATCAACAACTGTATTTGCATTCTTTATCATCCCCACCTTTTCCGATTTGCCGGGGAATTCTGTATCGAACACGAATTGTGTTCCCCGGAGAGCTTTCTGTCGATTTGATGCTACCAACGCATCGCGTTGGTGTAGGGTGATGTAGAAGGCTGACTTGGACTGACGGTGGGGCAAGTCGAAGGTAAGCCTTGTCTATTCTGCTAGTGCCGTTATGTCTTGGAGCTGCTCAATGGTCATCTTGGACAACATGACTTTTTATAGAAGAGTCAAACCTAGATAGTAGTTCTTCATTGGGGATGCAGACATGCGATCTTCTGTAAGCCATCCATTTGCCATCACTATGTAGCAACTCATGGGAACCTTGCAAAAAATGTCCTCCATTTTCCTGCTTGTTTATGTGCAATTAACGACCAAAGCTTGATGAAATTCGTATGGGGTTGGCAACCGACACCATTCAAAGCAAATTTCCAGAACGAGGGCCGCATGGAGATGAGTCTCTTCCGAATCAGTCAGAACTGTTCAGCATTCACCGCCATTTTCAGCTTCCAGGATACAGAACTGGTGGAGGGATACTGCATCCCCATCGCGAGTGAATTTACTACTGTATACGGATGATTCCAAACACATCGCTGGTTACGTATGTATCCGATCACCCAGTCGCTGCGTGATCGGAGAGAGGCGTGACAGTCTTCGATAACAATACATGTGTATATACGTAGTAGGCGCTCTATACAGCTGATCAACTTCATTTTTTGATGATGATAAGTGGGTTTCTATTTGAGCAAATTTACAGAAGCCTTATATGTAGTGAGACGGGTCCTTATGCTGACCGTCTTTGGGTGGATTTGCTCTTTTTGCCGGGGTGTTAATTCTGCTATTGTTTTTCTGCTCTTGGTATCGGAGAACGCACGCTTTACAGGTTGTAGATTACGCTGGTGTTAGTTTGTGCCATGAGGTTTGCCGCTCGAAGCGCTGTTCCAGCCAGTTTCCCCACTGCACTGCAAAGAACATGTTCATATTCCATGGGAGTGTGGTCTCTGGGTCGTTCTCTGTTGTGTCTTTCGTGATGTTTTGTAGTTGACCTTGTAGATTATTGTCGAGCCAGTCAACTCGAAGGCTGAACATCGAGTGGTAACCGACATCAGCTCAAGCACCTCTTGGTTCAGGGGAGGTGATATTCCCACTAGAAAAACTGTTAATTTCACTAGACAATACCCATAGTACGGTACACTAGTCTATGGCTGCAAACACCACTTAATTGCACTAGGAATGAAACTCATGAAATGTTACATACTCTTGGTACTTTTTCAAAGGCTGTAATTGAGTATCAGTGCAGCATGGATATCAATTACCAGCTCGGCGAGTATTATCAGCAATACCAGGATCCGAATAATCTCTGAATCTCTATGGCCCCGTTCTATGGTTCGAATTTCGAATCTAATCCAGACTGTACAGTAACGGGTAGAAGATTTTAGAACTTTCATCCGACAGCAAAACTATATACTTTGATGAACGAGTTGAGAATCTTTTCTCCATACTGTCTGATGAATACCATTACTGCCTCTTTAAAGTAGATGCAGATGCGACAATTTCGCAATGTTATTTGCACTCAAGGCAGTGGTTGAGATTTTTCAGGAGAATCCAAACGCGGTTTTACTGGATAGTACGGATAAATCACATGTGTTTACTATGCCGCTTTGAATTTGGTTGGCGTCACTGAAATGAACACTACACCTTTTCCAGTCCAAGTTCACAAAGAGCAAACTCATTTTCACAAAGTACAAATCCAAATTCATGAAGCCAAATTGAAGTCCACAAAGACCAAAGTTAAATTTACATAAACTAATATAAGGAATATCCTAACCTGATCCTATAAGACACGTAATAACCAACACGCAGTTCGCATCATCAGCGTGCATCCACCCGCCTAAACGTTGCAAGCAGGATGCGAAAGCTCCACCAGAGCTCCACCAATCACCGACGGGTGTGGTAGCATTTTACCAATATCAGCCTCGTGTTCATTTCTCCCTTGAGTACGCTCCGCAGAGCTTACAGCCGTGGTGAGGGCTTGCTCACTTCTCAAATTCGCCTCCAGCTACAATGCCGACCCCCTATAACCGCTATACTATCGACATCAAGCTGCGCGATCTAGAAGCTGCACAAACTGCTGGGACTGGGAATGTGTCGCTGAGGAAAACAACGTCAACTTTGATACTGCCTGATACTGGCTCCACATGTATCACAGTTGTGCGGCAGCGATGCAACCTGTCGCCCGCGGTGGTAAACGAATTGTGAAATGAATGATAGAGGCGTCGCATATATATGATATCCCAACTCGCAATAAACTCGGATATCATACTGCACTAGTTTACTGATCAGCAGAGTGGGGATTGCTCTATCTTGGTTAGCCCGCAGCCAGAACCATTTGGATGCCAGGCTCATTCCAATAAAACAATTCCACACAGATCCCCAGTACATGAACATCGCCAAGAGCAAGCTTAAATACAGGGGTATCTCATTCATCTGCAACTGCTCAAGGCTATCGGAAAGTCCGTTATCTACATGGATGCGACCAATTTCGATCTGTGATAATGGCGCACATGTGGCCGACGTCCATGTGGACAAGGCGCTGTCAAGAACGTTCTGGCAGGTGATAGACAGAACCTCCAAGTAATAGCGTACATAGGGAAGGATGACGTTGCGCATTACGAGATAAAGGTTGGAAGCAAAACAGGCACTTTCACTCCAGCGAGTTCATTCGAAACGCGTTGCGAAAGTTTGAGGACATAAGCAACATTGTCGCCGTTCTCGATAACAACGCTCACCGCTTTTGATAAACAGCCTAACTACGTCTATTCCATCGTTAGTGACAGCGACATCACCAATCAGGCTGTAGTCACTCGAATGGGCCTACCCCTTGTACCAGCAATCGACTCAATTTGACGATCCACCAGCACGTCACGGAACATTCTGTCACAAGTCAACGAGCTGATATGCCATCTTCGAACTAAAACAATACGAGGCTGCGCAACTGCAGGGAGCTACGACCGTTAAAGAGAAACGTTGCAGGTGGTGAAGAGCTATTTGCAGATCAAGGATGATATCAAATATGTAGAGGCAGTAGAGGAGCTCGTGTCTCGAGATCGTGATTGTGGTGTAGCGGGATCAGCAAAATCTGCGAGATCGCTAGATCCAACTTCCCACCAATGCCCGGACACCGACAAACGAAGGGGGTCCTCCGATGATCCGTGATCTGCTGAACTTGCTCACCTTGTGTACCCGTCGGTTGGGCTGGATCTTCCTCTCTTGGTGACTGCTAAGTTGCTCGATCTGCGTTGGTTGAACGTCTTGGCGTGACGTTGGGGTCGTAGAGTAGTGTGGGAGTCTTCACACCACTCGCCAGTAGTAGATCCGGAGTCCAAGCGATTAGATCAAGCTTGGATCCGGCGGCCTAGATCTGGATCCGGCCTTGTAGTAATTCCTTTGTAGTAGATTTCCCTTACTGGAGGTCCTTTGATTGCTTGGCGCTTCCTATAGCGCGATCTTGGTAGTTGAGATACCGAGGATCTATCGGCTAAGCAGTTAATACCGGGATCCTGGATCTGCACTTAGGGTAAGATACTAGGAGGTTGGATCTAGCCAATATATTATCTAGATATTATCAACCACCCTAGATCTATAAACCTAAGCCGCTATTAATACCGTAGGGCCAATGTAGTTCCCGTTTCCAGGCGCGTAGCGAAGCACTTGTGTCGTACGATGCAAATTCGGTTCTGATTTAATGTTAAGACCTATCCCATCCTGTATCCTATCCTTAACGACACATCGACTGATTGCGCTATCCTGATCCTTGTCCTTTCTTGTCCTCACCATCATAGCAGTCGACATCTTTGCAGATCGCCCTGGATCTGAACCATAAACATTAGATCACTAGTCGCAATGTTGTGATCTGGCCTTCTCCTTTCTCCAATTTCGTAATCACCCCCCGTAATATCCAGATCACACTTCTCCCGAGTCAGATCATGCCTTAATAAGGCTAGATCATGCTGATCCAATTCCAGATCGGCTAGATCCCTTGATCTCCTTGATCTAGAGTTTCCATGCATGATCCAGTAGTAATACTTCGTGATAATCGTAATCATAACGTATCCGAGCTTAATCCATGATTGTTAATCCCCCAATCATCGTTCAGCTTTGCCATAATATCCCTAGATCCCGGATCACTCGGATCCGCCTATGGATCTAGGTCCATGAGCCTTGATCCAAGTTCCCTGCATGGACCCGCATATGCGAACCGATCTGGTCCCCACGGATATAGATTATAGCCTAGATCTGGACATCTAGGCTTAGATCACCAGTTTCCACAGTATATATAGACATACTGTTGCACCCATATTACAATCATGCAAGTCCCACATCATCCATATCCATATGAGATTTTCCCAGCTCTTCGGATCTGGGTATATGTATAGATCGTATGTCAATACATCTATCACGTCCCACCCAAGGTGTCACTAATCTCCATCAATCTTATCCATCAACTGGATCCACCACCAGATCCACCCACATCAGCTCGTCATCTACCCCAATCACATCACGTCAGGTCCGATCACGTCCAAATCGGATCTTTCCTGGATATTCCAATGCCAAATCTTTCAAATCCACTTCACCACATGATTGTAGGAAACTCGAGAAGCTGCAGGAGAATCTGCAAGCCTTGGATAGCATATGTCTGACGTTGCGGTCCAACGGAACGACGCTTGCGGACGTTCGCGTTTTGTTTGATGGTGTCGAGAAGCGATACCCAGAACGTTGAAATACTTGGCAAAGGATGCAACTATTGCCCATTCTCCAACATTCGAAACCGCTGTCGCGAATACAAGGCTGTTTTGTCAACTTTTTCATTTGCATACTAACGCTCTCCATACCCCTCTAGGCAAACACGGCGAGGATGCTCTGGCGCGCAGTGGCCGTGGCAGTCTCCCATTTCGCGCTGGCGAAAGCACCACCAACGAGGCCGAGCTGGGCAGCTTCGCCACCTTCATTACAATGCTTCTCCATGCTGGGAGCTAGTGAAGCCATGCCGCCGCTGATGCGGCTATTTACCAACCGCTGTTGGTTCGAGCAACGACCGTGAGCAACTTTTCTCCAAGGCGAAGATAGTGTTAACGCCTTCGTAAACCTCCATGCTTCCTATTAACTTTGAGATGATAATGGTTTTGAAGGAAAACATTTTCATACTGGAGGGGGATGGATGGTCAGTTGATACACCAAAAAGGAAATGCCCGTGCAAGTATAACTTCAAATTTGGTGCATGCATTTAATCGATGTTTGCTGTGAAGATGGTGAACAGTCTTGACAACGAAGGAAACAGAGTATTCGTAAATTGCCGCCGTGCTAAAAAAAGACGATGTGGTCAACGCATGGAAACATTGGGCGGACGCCGTCCTTCTATCGGACCTGGACTTTGTTTTTATGAATATCGAAGTTCCTCACGCTAGTAATGTCTCAGGACTGAACAATGATGTTTTTCATGATACCTAAACCTTCAAGTGCATGCTGTCACTACGGCTATCATTCGCGTGCTCGTATAGTTGAGTTGTTTGTGAGTTGTAAGGAATTACTACATTTGCTGATGAAAATGTCCAACTCATGCTTATTCCCAATGGTTAATCTACACATGCGACTCCAAACGACGTTTAACCATGTTTTGCACATAATTTCACTCAGGCTATCGTATTATACACTGGATTGAGACTCTATGAAGCGAGTTAGTAAGTCGGTCTTGCCAAATGAAGCTCTTCACGGTCAATAGACTCGAAGCGAGTGTATATGTACACGCAGCAAATCTCGTCTCAATTGGAGAGGATGTCACTGCGGATTTCATGCCTACATGTCATTCGACGCTTTGTCAATGACAGGTACTCTATGTTCCTGTCCGTTATCTCTGTACAGTCTGAGTAGGTCACGATGTATCTCACGGCACAGTAGATGTTATTTCTCCAAACGCATGTGCTTACTGTCGACACCTTCTCTATTGATATTTTTTCGCACGCCGAACGTGCTGCCCGTATACGCTTAACATATCCGCTGTAAACGCGTTTCAGAATCTTGGAATCCGGGGCGCCGCATACCTTTAGCTCTGTTCTTTGGAGGTAGCCTTGGAGTAACCCAATCTTTCCCTTTGAGGCGTCCTAATAGTCGTCCAAAATGCACATGACGCTGTCGCGGCTGGATCGTCAATACCTCCGTCTGATGTCCTTCCCCTGTTGGATTCGTAAAAACCTCACATCATTCGTGCTGCGTTCTTCCAGTACCATATCCTACATGGACCATGCATATCCTTGGCCTTCAGCACCGCCGTACATCCTACACATTATCCAGAAGCTCCCGTCCATCAATGTGGCTGGTTCGCGAATAAACCTGCCCTATTAAACTGTCTTTAAGTATAGGACTGCACTCGGGATTAAGTAGCGGTACTCTCGTTCAAATCACGGTACTCCATAATACACATACCACTTACGGTTACTCTCGTTCAAATCGTGGTTCACCTTTAACCATGTACGGTACTTGGTGTAGTACCATAAGTGATCGGAGGCGAACTTTATCGCAGATTGAAATACCGTGATGCAAGTGGTCAAAGGCGTACAGTCTCACAAACCTCATACTAAATACTATACTAACCTTGTCGTGGTATGAATACCTACGTTTCCGATGCTCTATTAATATCGACGTTACTACGCTTTTCCTGCATATGAAGCCCCCATCAACACCACAACACACAAGCCCAATCCAGCGATAGTCATATTATTCTGGAGCACCATTGTAATCGTGATTATCAAAAGTATGCGAACGAGGTTTGGTAGTAGTCGATGTGAGTGGATGAATGAAAATCTGAAAGTGAGTTCGATTTTGGTTATTATCATTGCTACTAGCTACCTCCTATAGTTCCTACAGTCTTCTAGTATTCCTCTCTGTTACGGTGCAAATATTTAGAACCCCGGACAAACGATTTGAGGCGAGACCAAACAATTTGAGGCGCGACCAAATGATTTGCGAGGTGCGTACACACGATGCACATCATAGGATTCACCAAGTTAAAATTGACAGCCAATCACATTACACGATCCCAAAAAATCCACCAATCCGGTTGCTCCATTCCCGTTTCTTCAGCTACGGCCCACGCAATGCACACGCTCGGCACGCGGCACGGCGCGTGCCAAACGTAGAGACCCAGCCGAGCAGACAGCGAAGTGCAACCACAACTATTGTGTCGATTACAAGGGAGCATTACCAACTGTACGGGCAAACATTACCCAGTCGCATGAATACTTTGCTCTATTATGCATGATCTAAAATATATTCGTGGTAGCAACTCAATCCATCATACCTGCTCCACACTAATTCGAAGTGACAGTGAGATTCCTTCCAGTAGATCAAGGTGGTGAAAAACAACTTGATGAATTTGAATGGCGGTATATCTCTGCTTTGTGAACACTGATATCGTCAGCTAGTTTTCCGCAGAGTGGATTCAAATAGATATACGAAAGGAAGTTAGTCATAATACTAAATACGTAGAATTAAGACAAGCTCACAGTTGTACCTGCTTCCGATTCAGTGGAGAACCGTGAATGTTCTTCTCCAACATGATTTAGCTCGAGTTTTTTTTAACAGAGGGTTGTCATTTTTACGCAGTCTCTCTCACAGAGTACTGGTTGACCTTTTGATATATCAGTGCTATTGCACGCATTACTGCTTCACTGCAAAAGTACCTACTCAATAACACCTAGATGTTAGTGAAACGATTGGTTCAACAAGCAACATATACCCAAGGTTGGAAACCTACTTTCACATAAGTGATGAACCTTTTGACGAGTAGTATGTTGGGTATGGTGAAAACGAATTCTGGGGATAGTGTCACTCAGCAGTGCTCGGAAAATAATACAAATACAATAATTGTCGTATTATATTAACGGAATAACTTATTATTGCAAAATCGAAATTACCGTAAATACTAAATTGTGTCCGTAATAAGTATATTGGTATTTACCAGGAGTAAATACAAGGGAATCAGTTTTCGTCAAACGACTGGCTCCGGTCTTCTGCATGGGTTGCTGCTTCCAGTCGTGCTGGCTGCCTCATTTCAACATTTGACAAGCTCCATGCCGACGTCACGCGCAATTTCGACCTTCTTCTTCACGGACTGTGGCGACAGACTCTTCTCCTGCAAGCAAGTGGCAAGGCTCGCAAGCAAACAACAGGGACCGGCTACACGAATCTCATCAGCCATCTCAAGATCAAGCACCCGGGGTACAACGAAATATATGAGTAGAGTCAGCGAAACGCTAGTCAAACGCTGGAAGCTCATGGTTTTGTGGACTCGCGCAGAATGGGGGTTGTCATGTGGATGGAGTGTGTGATCGCTCGTAACCACGCTCTATGCGAAGTTGCCGACCCGTTGACTCGTGCTTTGGCCTCCATCAAGCCCGTCTTCTCGAAGCCTTTGGTGCGCTACATGCGTCATGTAGCTGTCAAAGTGTGAGAACACATCTCACAGGACATGAGTGATGCGTTTGGACTTTTGTTCGATGGCCGGACTTGTGGAACGCACCACTTTGTTGCCATTTTCGGCGTGTTTTCTAAAGAAAGCAAGCTGCAGTACGTCCTGCTTGCAGTCTCCCCAGCGGAGTTTGGTCAGACGGCCGACGCGCACATTGTAATGATCGACACGGTACTGGAACTCTAGCGCAGGGACGGTGCGATGGTGCTATTCATCGTCGAGGACAACTGAGCAACCAACCAGGCGATCCCAACTCGGTTGGGTGTGCCTCTTGTACTAGCCACCGATTCAATCTCGCTGCCTGTCATTTCTTGGAAGAGTACCGATCAATCATTTACCAGGTCCAGGCCTTATCCATCCAACTTCGATACCACAATAATGCAGCCGAACTAGAACGTCATACGTGCCTGAAGCCGCTGAAGGCGAACGCGAACCAGTGATCATTTACTTTTAAGATGCTCCAAAGTACGTAAAAAATTAGAGACGCTATCAAGATGGTCACCGCCATAAATCACTTAGTGGAACCATTTCATCTTTTCTCATGCAAGTTGGCGATATCCAAATCATTTCATTTCCATCACTTAGTTTGTGTGTTAAAAAAGATCAAAACTAAACGGTAAACTTAACGAGATCTTCGATCGCAATGCTTGGTGTAGTGGTTCTTCTTGAGATTGCAATATCTATCTATGATGTTTGCGCTAGACACCGCATAAACTCCTCAAGGAAACTGTTTCGATTCAAATTCTACAGCAACCATTGGTAAATTCAACTTATCCATCCCCGAAGGCTTCTTGACGCTAATTCGTCAAACTCTTTAGTTTTCGAGCACTACTCGGTAACGCACTGTGCCGTCACGAACCATCTTGATGCCTTCATTCGCCTTGCTCATGGGCAGTTTCTGGATCACTGCGTGAACATTCTTCTCGGACGCCACTTGAAGCATGTCTTTAATATCTTGAATGCTGCCAATGTTGCTGCCAACAAACTTCGCACCCTTACCGACGACGTCAAAGGCATTGAACTTGATGTCATCATTCGGTAGACCCACCATGATGCACGAGCCACGAACTGCCAAGAAGCTCAGGAACACATCGTAAGGCATGTTGTCGGCGTTAGCGCAGATCAGCAGCACGTCCACAGACCTAGCAGCACCCGCAGCCTGCGTACTATCCGTATAGACCACGAACTCTGTCGCGCCCAAATCACGCACTTCTTTCTCCTTGTTAGCCGAACGTGAGAACGCCACAACAGCATCAGCACCCATGGCTTTAGCGAATTGAATGCCCAGATGCCCCAGACCGCCAATACCCACGACACCGACGCGCTTACCAGGTTTCACACCAGCCTCCTTTAGTGGTGTGAACACGGTTGCACCAGCGCACAAAAGTGGAGCAGCCGCATCTGATGGTAAGTTCTCGGGAATCTTAAAGGCATACTCGTGTGCCACACGCACGTAGTCAGCATAGCCGCCGTAGGAGATGGCCATGTCATTGAGATATGTGTCACCGTACGTCCAGACTCTGCGTGGGCAATAGGCGTCATCTCCACTTGCACATTCCTTGCATGGAGCACTAGTGTCTTTGTTTAGACACGCCCAAGCTTGGGCACCGACGCCCACACGGTCTCCGACCTTCATACCCTTGACTTTCTCACCTGCTAGCGTCACTTCGCCAATGATCTCATGACCCACGACACATGGATAGATGGATGGTCCCCAACCACTGTCGATGGTGTGCAGGTCCGAGCCACAGATTCCACAATGCGAGATCTTGATCTCGATATCCTCTGGACCCAACGGACGCGATTGGTACTCCCAAGGCTTGACCTCTTCACTCTTGCCAAAGCAAGCGTAAGCGTGGATGGTTCTCGGTTCAGTCGACATGGTCGTAATTGATCTTGGTACTTTTTGGGGAATGAGCATTTTGCACGTTGAACAGACATGTAACTACAACCATGCAGAAATTTAGAAGTTTGTAAAGCATACAAAAATGAAGTGAAAGTGATGCGCAATCAAGCAACTTCAGAAACCGCAATGAAGAGACGTCAGTTTTAGATTGAGACTTGACAGTGAGTCTTTGATCTTGTCATATTAGTTGCTACTTCACGTCTAGTTCTCGAGCACCACGCGGTAGCGCACCGAACCATCGCGCACCATCTTGATACCCTCGTTCACCTTAGCCATCGGCAGCTTCTGGATCACAGCACGCACGTTTTTCTTGGACGCCACCTCGAGCATATCCTTGATGTCCTGGATGCTACCGATGTTGCTTCCCACGAACTTAGCGCCCTTGCCTACGACGCCAAAAGCGTTGAATTTGACATCGTCATTAGGCAGACCCACCATGATGCACGAACCACGCACAGCTAGGAAGCTCAGGAACTGCGTGTACGGCATGTTGTCGGCGTTGGCACAGATCAACAGCACGTCCACAGACCCAGCAGCAGCTTCAGCTTGTTTCTCGTCCGTGTACACTACGAATTCTGTCGCACCAAGGGCACGCACCTCAGCCTCCTTGTTGGCTGAACGCGAGAATGCAACAACGGCATCAGCACCCATGGCATTCGCGAACTGAATGCCCAAGTGACCCAGACCACCAATACCCACAACACCAACACGCTTGCCTGGCTTCACACCAGCCTCCTTTAATGGGGTGAACACGGTTGCACCGGCACAGAGAAGCGGGGCGGCAACATCCGACGGAATGTTGTCGGGGATCTTGAAGGCGTACTCGTGCGCCACACGCACGTAGTCGGCATAGCCGCCATACGAGGTGGCACCATCGTTCTTGTAGGTGTCGTTGTAGGTCCATACCTTGTGAGCACAATAGGCATCGTCCCCACTGGCGCATTCTTTGCACGGGGCAGCAGGATCCTTGTTTAAACAAGCCCAAACTTGAGCTCCGACACCAACACGGTCGCCCACCTTCAGGCCCTTGACGTCAGGACCAGCCAATGTCACCTCACCGACAATCTCGTGGCCCACAACACACGGGTAAGTTGATGGACCCCAACCACTCTCAATGGTGTGCAGGTCGGAACCGCAGATACCGCAGTGTGAAATCTTGATCTCGACATCTTCAGCACCAAGAGGACGCGACTGATATTCCCAGGGCTTAACTTCTTCGTCCTTGCCAAAGGAAGCGTAGGCGTGCACGGTTCTCGGGGCGGTTGACATAGTTGCTCTTGTCGGCTGCTTGGTAAATTGCAAAGTGAACGTCGTGTGGTGTTCAATGTCGCCCATTTATGGAGTCCTGGCTGCTTGCGCAGGGCACCTGCTTTACATAATCTCGGGATGACGTAGACGGATGGCCATGATCTAATCTTTCCTGATCAAGCTCTGTGAACGGATAGGTGCGCAATTCGCAGCTAATAGCTTCGCACTATCAATTTGAATCACAGAGGCGTTTTGTTGTAGGATTCGGTCCACCATTGTTGATTTACATGTACACTATAGGTGCCCTTCTGAAGAAATACTACACGCATTTGAATGCATTTACCTTCGTACGCAATTAAAATGCACGGTATTAGTACCTTGTGACAATTAAAATACTAGGAAGGGTAAACAATCAAGATGTAGGATCACCTCAGCATCATAAACGTCCTAAACAGAGAAATCTGTTTCACGTTCATGCCGTGAGTTTTGCTTTCGTAATCATTAATACAGCACTGCATCTTGGGCTACCAACCAGACCAGGTCCAAACCAGGAGATGAACGGGTAACGTTATATATGAATTCCTGAAACCAGCCAACTTCATCTTTCATGATGATCATGATCCACCAGTGTACCACCACTATTCAATATCCAGCGGCGACAGACAAATGTGTCGCAACCATGGGGTTCAAACATCAGCTGACTTGGGCAACCGCAACATGATGAGTGTGTCTGCAAAATCGAGACAGAATACCACACACACACTTTGAGTGAAGATTGTGAGTCACTTTGCCAAAGTAAGAGCAACCTGCAAAAGACAACGTTTCCGACAGAGACTTGCAGAATCAAAGACCTAGGTGGGTAATGTATCGACCAACTTAATTTCCGCTACGAAGTGCACACTTGAACAAGGGGACTTGGAGGATAAAGAAACCACTTAGCACTCTTTGGTCATGCTTACGGTACTGGGGTTGATCTTGAAAACCGCGAAATCAAGTAAAATGGTTAATAACCTTAGGTTACCAAGGAAATACTGGAGCGTCTAGCAATGTCCTTTGGAAAGTACTTGAAGAGAAGTTCGAATAGTTCTGGTTGGCAATCTGCAGTATCATACCAGCTCAATTAAAGGATGTTTCGCACCAACGCAGTCCAGTCCACTCAAATCTCTCGACAAACGGAGCCAGTATGGGTAAAAAGAATGTGAAGACAGCTCAGAGCGTTTCGGCGAGATCGATATTGACACGACACTGAGTTATATTTGCAAATACGCATCAAATACGTAGCAGAATCAAATACCAGTACAATGAGATCATTGTCTACCACATACAGAGAGTAGACCGAGGAGCCCGTCAAATCCTCATATAATAGCTGTCCAATTTGATAACTATTTCTTACCACTTAGCCAAAGCAAGGGATCCTCTATTCTTGTTGTTACCGGATTCCACGCAATTGAAGTACTAAACTTCATACCAGGGAATTTCTGACATTTTCATAGTGTAAACAGAGCTAACGAGTCTAATGAGGTTGTGGCAACATGCCATTGAAAGCTCCTAAACACATCGAACAATATGGTTCATCCTCCGATGAACAAGTTTGAGCAGTAGTATCAGTACCGCAACTGTACACAGCACTTTCTGAATCAAGATAATCAGCGCGAACTCATTTAGTTGAATTGATAACATATACCCTCTAAATTCAAATCTTCATCTGAGCTTTAAACTAGTCTATTCATTCCTTAATGTTTTATATTTCCCTCTATACCATACTCTTCTGCTGTTGCGTATTGAATCTGATGGCAAATGGCGTCCTGCCTGCAGTCTGAGTTGACACACGTGAATTTGACCTCTACGTAGCAAACCTCGAGTGAATGTCTGCTGCCCCACGCACCATCAAGGGTCTCGCCTGCTTTGGCAAGAGCGAACCAGTTCAGCCCTGGGAGTATGAATCCCGTCCACTTGGCGCTGAGGACGTCGAGATTAAAATCTCCCATTGCGGTATCTGCGGCTCCGACCTGCACGTCATTGACAGTGGCTGGAAGCCCACGCTCTACCCTTGCATCGTTGGCCACGAGATCGTGGGCGAGGTGACACTGGCTGGTCCTGACGTCAAGGACTTGAAGGTCGGCGACCGTGTCGGAGTCGGTGCACAGGTCTGGGCCTGCCTCAACAAGGACCCGGAGCATCCGTGCAAGGACTGTGCCAAGGGTGCCGACGCCTACTGCACTGGCCTCGTGGGGACGTACAACTCCAAGTACAAAGACGGCAGCAAATCTTACGGTGGATATGCCGAGTACGTGCGAGTGCTGGCCGCCTACGCGTTCAAAATCCCCGAGAGCATCCCGTCTGATGCTGCAGCCCCACTGCTGTGTGCCGGTACGACTGTGTTCACGCCGTTTAAGGAAGCGGGTGTGAAGCCTGGAGACCGTGTTGGGATTGTGGGCATTGGAGGACTGGGTCACCTTGCTATTCAATTTGCCAAGGCCATGGGTGCCGATGCGGTTGTGGCGTTCTCTCGTTCGGCTAACAAGGAGGCAGAAGTGCGCTCTCTAGGTGCTGATGAGTTCGTCAACTACTCAGACCCGGAGCAGGCCAAGGCTGCGGAAGGCTCTGTGGACATTCTACTCGTGACGGCAGACGCTGATGGTATGCCGTATCAACTGTTCCTGAGCTTCCTCGCTTCGCGCGGCACGTGCATCATGGTCGGTCTACCGAACGACGAGGTCAAGTTTAAGCCATCGCAGGTGGTCATGAAGGGCGCCAAGTTCGTGGGTAGCCATATTGGCAGCATCCAGGATGTCAAGGACATGCTGGCGCTTGCAGCTGAGAAGAACGTGCGACCTGTCATTCAGAAGTTGCCGATGAGCAAAGCCAACGAGGGGATTCAGATGCTACGCGACGGCAAGGTCCGCTACCGCGTAGTGCTCGAGAACTAGACAACCAATGCTGGTACATAGCGTAGGAACGGATCATTGTTTCAACACACTGTTTCATAGCGTTGCATCCTCGGTCTATCTAGTCTGTGTCGTTGTCATTGCTGACGATGTCATCACTGACCTCGTAGTTCGGCTTGCCGATAAACACGTACATAAGGATCGCTATGATAATGGTCACCACTGCACCAACAATCGCTGGGTTTCGGACAAGCGCAACAATCTTACTAGTCCCTGCAGTATCAGTAGCTTTGCTACCACCCAGCTTCGCGTACAACTTTCTCTCCAACGCCTTCTGATCACGCTTTTTCTTCTTTAGCTGCACCAGCAACTGACGCACCTTTGCGTTTTTCGGTTCAATCTCCAGTGCCTTGCGCAGGAACATGTTAGCTTCATCAAACTCATTCTGGTCCAGTGCGATTTGCCCAACTCGATACATGGCTTTAACATTTTTGCCATCCAGTTGCAGCACCTCCAGACTCGATTGTCTTGCCTCTTTGTACTGCTTCAGTTTATGCTGCACGTTGCCCACATTGTTCCCCAATGCAATCAGCAGTTCTTTACACTGTGCAGCATCTTCCTCCGAGTGTTCCCACGTCTCCAGTAATTTAAGTGCTCGCTTGTAAAGCTTCGCGGCCTGTTCGTAGTTTTTCTCTTGAAAGTATCGATTCCCGCTCTCCTTCTTCTGCGTGGCTTCCACAATGAGCTCTTGGGAGGTCATTTCAGCCGTGATCTTCTTACCCACACGACAGAGCTCGACCACCAGCTTGACTTCTGCTCCAGGGGCCACGTGGGGCTCCAATCCCACGTCTCCATAGGCGAATCGGGCGTCGCAACGCACTTCACACACTTCTCCCACGTGCATCATCTTGGCCACGAGCTCCAGCGCCGGCATCACTTCTCCGTCTCCGATGCGGAACTTGCGCGTCTCGTCCGTCGCCACCTTTTGGCCTGATTTGAGCACCCACGTCGAGTACTTGACGCCCACTTCCTCGCCGAATTCTACAGCCACGTGTCAATAGGAGGACTATGTCATGACTGGGAGTGTCGTACCTGCTTGAATCCCGTCAGTGTTGACGATCAGCATCTTGCGGAAGATGCCGCCACTGCCCAGAACATCGTCGAAACTCTCCCGCTCTGAGTCGCTAATGATCACCATGGCGAATTCAACAATGCGACAATTAGGATTAGAAACACCCCCTAAAGTGTCCATTTTGCTCAAATGATTGCAACAGTTGACTTTAACCAGTTTAACCCCGACGCTTATTCTGTATTATTCAGGATATGGATTAATCTTGATTAAAGTAAAATTTAAAACCTGTGAAAGAGTTGCTATTGTAAACGCTTCCGTATCCTATGATCAAAACCAGAGCGCACCATGAACAGAACAGCCCTAAATCGGTGTGGCAAGGCCACAATGCATCAACAGGCGTAGTGCAAGGAGCTCCGGCAGCTGGAGCTAGCACAGGGCCGGTACCCATGGAACTGGGTACGGCCGTGCAGAACTCCATCCGCTGTTACGGATGTGGGAAGCTCGGGCACATGCAATGTGCCTGCCCTGCGGGAGGGCAAAGGAAGTTCCCTTCCAAACCTAGGGGGCTCGAGGGGCCCGTGGCAGAAGCCGCGACCCAAGAGCCAGGGGAACTGGGGTCACCAGTAGGGGCGGGGCGGACAATCTAAGTCCCCATGGTAGGAGTGCGGATGGCGCACACCATGGAGGCTTATCCCCTGAGAGCCTGGGTGCTCTCGAGACGAGAAAGAGCAGCGGCGGACTGCTCGTGGTACACGCAAGTGTACGGGGATACGGAGATCCCTTTAGAGTCCTGATTGACTCTGGGGCGTCGACGAACTTTGCTCGACGCCAGACGGTCGCGCGGAATGGCGACAAGTATGCCGACGCTTTGCGTGAAAGCGAAGGCAGGGGCCAGGTCTCGGTGAGACTGGCCGATGGTACGGTGGTTAACGTACCTGGGGTCCGTATGGACCTGGCTGTAAAGTTTGAGGACTTTGACAGCACGGCGTCGTTCCTTGTCCTAGACATGGACAAGTACGACTTGATCCTCGGCATGCCGTGGCTCGAAAAGCACGAGCCCTGGTTCGATTGGCGCGGCAAAGCCATTGGGGCTAGCTGGCCTGCAGTCTCCGACAGAGCTTTGGTGAGTAATGTTCCCACCTCTGTCCGGGACTGGGGCGCCAGGGATGGTCGCCAAGGCGCTTATGCGCCCGAAGAAGTACTGGGAGTCACGGACTCCAACGAAGATGTTGCGATGAGCCTCGCAACCGGTCATGAGACCAAGGCTCATTGCCAAGCATGTGGGATTGCTGCGACGGCAAGTTCCAACGCTGAGAGGCGTCGTGCCGTATGGGCTCCTGTGTGGGTAACATAGGTCCACAAGTGGGTAACATAGGTCCACAGGCAGGTAACGTAGTTCCGCAAGCGGGTAACATAGGTCCGCTAACAGCTGAGGCTGCTGAGGAGGACGCTGAGAGCGCCTCCGGTGTGGGTAACACAGTTCCACACAAGGTCGAAGAGACCGAGAAGATTGAGAGCGCAGCGTGCGTCTCTAGCGTGGGTAACGTAGTTCCACGCGGGGTCAAGAAGACCAGTATGAGTGTGGAGGTGCCATTGAGCACCTCCCGTGTGGAGAACCAAGTACCACACTCGGAGTCTGAGACTCCACCGGCACGGCCGGTCGAAGAACAATGCCATGTCTTCGACGGCGTGTCCGGTCGTCAAGTGAAGGCAGATGCCGTCCATCTGGAGGCACTACCAGAGGTATCAGCACTGCTGAACCTCGAGGAATTGTCCATGAAGGACTTCCTGGCCGAGTTGAAGGCCGGAGAGATAGCGGAGATGGTGCTCCTGAAGCCGGAGACCGCTCCTGAAGATTTGAACTCTTCCTCCGTAACGGACGAGGATGTACTGGATGGGGTTCACGAAGCAGCGTGCAATGCGCTTGGGTTCTGAGATTCTCAGGAACCCGGAGGATCCAGTGTATCCTCTTGTTAACGAGCTCTCGGATGTGGTGCCGAAGCACCCACCATCCCAACTCCCGCCGGATCGGTGGGTACGGCACGAGATTGATATCGTGTCAGGCACATCGTAGCCACAATGCAATGGCCTCTACCTCGCGAGCAGTGCGAAGTCATGGATGTCTTCTTTGCCGAGAAGGAGCTGATCACGCGTCCTTGCGGGCTGCCACTAACTCGCCGCATTTATCGCAACGAATGGCGTAGGGGATATATTCGCGGAATACAACTTCCGCGTCGAATACAAGCCGGGCAAGCTGAATGTACTTGTCGATGCATTGTCGCGTCGACCTGACTATGAGCTAGCACATTTCAGTCGGGCCACGACTGATCTGTACGATCGGATACGCTTAGCGTATCAAGTGGACGAGAACTACACACCACTGGTGCAGTTCTTGTCCGATGGCAAGGACACCAAAGTCGACAGGCTTTCGCCTCGACAGAGGGCACAGCTCCATCGTTATGAGCTGGCCGATGGGTTACTCCACTACAGAGTAGACCCTGGAGACCCTCCTCGGGTTGTCGTTCCAAACGACGAGGATCTGAAGTATGGCATACTTCTAGAGGCGCATGATGCGCCGATGAGTGACCATCTTGGCCGAGAGAAGACCTACCAAGCGGTCTCTCAGACATTCTGGTGGCCCCGCATGTATAAGTGTGTGGCACACTATGTCAAGACATGTGAAACATGTCAGAGGGTGAAGCCTTCGACGCACGCCTCGGCTCCATTACAGAGCCTATCTGTGTCAGCGGATTGCTGGAAATCGATGAGTCTCGACTTCGTCTTTGGCCTGCCGGCCGATGACGAGGAAAGCACCGGCATATTGGTGTTTGTCTGCCGCTTGAGCAAGATGGTGCATCTTGCTCCGGTACGTGACAAAGTCACAGGGAAGCAGGCTGCACAGCTGTTCGTAGATAGCGTGTTCCGCTATCATGGTCTACCAGAGACCATCGTCTCGGACAGAGACCCGCGTTTCACAGGACGTTCTGGGACACCATGTTCCAGCTACTGGGAACTAAGTGACGATGTCAACTGCGGACCATCCGCAGACGGATGGTCAGACGGAGCGCGTCAACCGCGTGCTCGAAGGTACTCTGCGCAATATCTGTGCGGAAGCACCTCGGTCCTGATCGGACCAGCTTCATATGGTTGAGTTTGCACTCAACAATGCGGTACACGCATCAACGGGGTTTACCCCGTTCTACTGTAATGGGTTACGACACCCCCAGGTGCCGCTAACCTTGCGGGGAGGCACCGTGGCCTCCATCGTAAGTGGGGGAGAGGCTCGGAAAGCCTTTTCCTCCCAAGACTCAGAAATAGAGCCCGAGTCTTTAAAAAGACAGTTGTCGTCGTTTATAGACGACAGGCTGACGCTAATCAGCCGGGTTAGAGATGCAATGGCATCAGCCCAAGACAAGCAAAAAGAGTACTCTGACAAGAAAGGAAGAGGAAACGTAAATGTCTTTAAACAAGGTGAATTAGTACTGTTAGATACTAAGAATCTACCTATAAACTTGGTTAGCTCCGTAGGGAGCAACAAATTGAAGCATCGCTTCATTGGACCCTTTGCGGTCCTGGCCAGACATGGCGCGGCGTATACCATTGACCTCCCAAAGTCAATGGCGACGCACCCGACGTTCTACGTGGGGCGTCTTAAGCGGTATCACGATCCGCTGGGTCTACCTTCTCAGACGGAGGAAGACCAAGATGAGAACTCACCTCCTCCAAACGAGACTGAGTCCTCTGGACAACCGGAGCTGCCGGTGTCGAAGTCTGTGACTGATACACAAGCTGGTACCCACGAGAGTCATACGAATGATATGACGGTACAAGCTCGGGTAAGAACTATACCCATAAGCCGAGTGGTACGAATACCCTGCGGCTCATAAGAGGGCATACGACCATGCACCTCATGGCTTAGAGTCTCTAAGCCTCGACGGAGCTCCTTCAAGGCAGCAGCCGGAGCTCGGCGGTCAACGCGCCCATGGAGCTCATGAGTCTCACGACCAAGAGCGTCCAATCCTGACGAAGGACCTCAAGGGTCCCCGGCTTGCCAGCCTGAGAGGCAGCCTGACCACCAGGTCCAAGTTCCAGGGCTATCTCGATCGCATAGACGCGATCTCGAAGCTGACGGACCTCGTCGCTTAATAGGGACCCCACAGAGTCCCGACCCGAAGATGAGGGTCCAGAAGGATAAGGCTGAGAAGGAGCCTCGTACTCAAACGCGTGCGAGAGCTCCTCCTGCCCTCCTCGATCGGAACGGCGAGCTCCACTACCATGTGGATCGGATCGTCCAAGAGCGGCGGCGCTCTGGGAAGCGCCAGCTGCTTGTGAAGTGGCGGGGTTACCCCTCGTCACAGAACTCATGGGAGCCGGAAGACCGGCTCCGGGTTGACTGTCCGAAGGCTGTTGAGATTTGGGATCAACAGCCGGGGCGTAAGTAGTCCGCGGCTTCTTAGCCGCCTTACGGTGTACGGTCCCTGGGTTGACGGAACCGTACCCGCGCTCATCTTGAGCGCTGGACTTATACTGCTGTCTAAGTCCCTCCATAACGGAGTGGAGTTGCCGCTTAGCGATTAAGTGGGCAAACTCAATGCGAAGATCGCGCTGGTCCAAGACATAGGATAACAGACGATCTTCTCGGAGTTCTTTTAACTCCTGAACTGTGAAGTTCTTTAGGAAGACCCATCTCCAAATCAGGTCTTCTGCCTGGGAATGGGTCGTGGTGTTCTCGGGTTGTACCCAAGGGTATCCCCACACAGGAAAGAGCCCACCACGGTCTTCCGGTTTCTTCCGGAGACTTGTGAATTCTTTCAAAGGAATTCGATGTGGTGCAAGCAGCACACACCTAGTGTCCTCGATGTCATTGACAAAGAGTGGTTCGTCCTGAACTAAGGCACGCTCATAGGCGCCACGCGAAGTGCGCCCATGGTTAAGACCACGAGGGGCCTTGAGGTGCTCCAGGAACATGGGATACCCAGACCCCGCATCCGGTGGATAATATCCGCGAGGATACACCGGCGTGGGAGGCGCAGGAGTGCCTTGCAGTTGAGCAGCTTGATAGCGCTCCTGCTGCTCATCGAGATCATTGGAGATCTCTTGGGGCTCAGAGACTGCCCCCTCCTCTTCGTCTTCGTCTGAGGAGTCGAACAGGGATCGGAATCCCTTTGCAATGGAAGGCTCTGACGTAGGAGAGCCAGGGGCTGCGCGCTTCTTAGCAGCAGCAGCGCCCTCACCAGCCCGTTTTGGAGAAGCTGCTTGCGCAGCTTGGGCTCGAGCCTTACCTTTGGTTAAGGTAAGGTTCTTGGCAGGCGAGCTTGTCGAAGCCGCCTTTGCCTCTGATGATTCAGCATCATCAACAGGAGTGTCCTGTGAAGGAGCATCCTGTGCAGGAGCGTCCTGTGAAGGAGCATCCTGAGAAGAAGATGGATCCTTGGTGGATCCAGGAGAGTCCCCATCAGACTCTGATCCCGTGATCATAGGGATGTTAAACTCCGGGGACTCTGACCCAGGACTGTGGTCCCGATAGACGAACCGAGGTTTCGGCCTGTCTTCGGGCGGCAGGGAGCTCGAGCGAGTGTCTTGCGGTCTCCCTCCTTGTGTGGCAGCAGTGGTAGGCTTGCTGGCTGCCTTGGAATTCGTCTTACGGGCTCCCTTGCGCGGAGCGGGCTTGTCTTTTGACTTTGCCTTAGCAGTCTTTGACCTCGCGGGGTTTTAGGCTTAGAGGGCACTGAAGCGCCGTGGCATCTAGCCTTCCATGGTATGCCTTTGGAGGTTGACGTAGAAACCTCGAGTGTCTTGGAAAGCACTAAAAGGCTTAATGAAGCCGCAAAGCCACAACGATGGACCGTCGATGGGTATCGACAAGAGAAGGACAGAGAGCGGCGCTCTCTTTCTGTCTCCTCATTGGTTGGGGTGGTCCCAATCTAAGTGGGGGAGGATCTAACGGGTTACATGAGGGGTACCCCTGATAGGGTACCGCCTCTAGAAGTAGATATACTTCTATGAGAATTCGTTTTGTGATTACACTATCACACATGGTGTGGGTCACACCACTGCTACGTATGCCGGACGGCTGAGGGTCAACCAATAGTATTTGACCTACTTTTATATACATATATAGAAACAAATTAAAGTTAATTAGTTATTTGTGTTACAGACCAAATGACCTAATTAACCATAAATAAATCAGTCTAAAACTTTCGCTAAATTGGCTATTAAGCCAGGGTTGGCATAAAAATATGCGTCACAATTTTATCGATATAAAAAGTGAACATCTCAAATCAGATCATACATCCGTCCCTGTGGATACTGTACCAACGCGAATAGTAGCCCTTACAGTGGGCAACGCAGATACACTGGAGGCAACGAAGGAACGTCATCTGGTAGTTCGCGCGGCTCGTGCGACAAGTTGAACAGGTGGCGCGGCAATATAAAGTTGCTCTTGTCACGACTAAAGTGTGTGTGTCAAAGATTCGACTGCAATTGGCAAGCTTCACACCAGCTAGCTCATCCTCTAACCCACGAACAACGTCCAGGAAGTGGTCGACTGCGCTGGCCAGCACCGCGCTGCTCCAGTGGAAGCCTTTACAGTCTACGAGATGGACAACAACAAGGATGATCTCCTGGTCACGAAGGCCGTCGTAATGTCCCGTGCAACTAGGTGTTGGAGCTGCATTCGGGTCGCACTGTCGGCTTGGAGGTATCGTCCTGCGCACCCGTATCTTGTCCGCAGCTATCAGCCGAACTTCTACTGCAGCTCGCACGGAACCAGAACTACAGTCATCACTAGTTGGTCTCTTGTCACGTTCCCGCAGCACGTAGTACCACCTACTGCCACGCTCTCGTCTCCACAGCAAAACTGACACGAATATACAGCGTCCAGGAGTCTCTGTGTTGCGGTCGTTCATCTCACAGTCACACACATATCCAGGGTCAAACCAGCACACGTGCTGTATTGTTGTGGAAGCGTCGGAGGATAAGTACTCGATGACTTGTTTGTACAGCCCCTACTGTCGTTGGAGGGCTACGCACGTGACTACTAATGAATTATTCTTTTTCAGCATCTACTTGGGAAAATACATATCGAACAGCACCAAGAAAAACGCTTTATCGTAGTCTTACTTTCACAGCGTAACCTCACAAAGTCGATTAAAGACATTCTAACGTCGATTCAAATGTTTTACATCGCTGAAAATCAAGGCGAGTGCTACAAATAACATCGTTCGTGCGTAATTTTGCGAGAGGTACTTTACGCCCCTGAGTCCTTTCAAAACAAGACGCTCTTGTGGAAATGTTTTGTCGTCTTCCTCAGGAAAATGACGCAACACCGGCGGCGCAATATCTTCATCTTCGTCATCTTGATCTACCTCTCCTCCGTTCATTGTGTCTACTAACGCGAAGAGAGACTGCAACTCGCTATCATCTCCATCTTCCATCGCTGACAACACCGCCTCCCAATGAGCTACGATATCATGAACTTCGTAGATATCATCATCCTCGAGGTAAACCAAGCCGCCTGATTCTTTGCTGAAATGGTCTGATAATGATTGTTGAAGGTTAGTAGACGTTGCAAATGGTGATGCGTTGCGAGAACTCGAGCTGCGACGTTCTGGATACTAAACGCTGAGATCAGTTCGGGTTCTTGAGCGCATATCATTCGCTTTGCAGGCTTGGCAACTTCCACTTTGTCTGACAACTTTTCCCTTATGTGCTTCCGTATTGCAGTAATCTTGCGGGCTTTCTCGGGGTGCATTCTAATTCGGAGTGCTGTATGTATGAGCGTTAACTCGGAAAAGATCTTTCACAAGTTGCCGTATTGACCGATATGGATAATACTACCAATGCTAACGTGGGTAAGCAATACGTTGGGTATCGAATTTTCCAATGCCGCCAAAAAGCTGCCAACTCCGGAATCGAAGACGTTTCAAAATATCTCAGATCTTTCCGTGAATTCCGCATGTATGTACTACCAAGCCAGTCATCTAACTCACGCGAAAGCGTACTAGGATCACCACCAAGACGTCGCACATGGTAATATCCAGCGATTTTACAGATACTTGCGTGACCAGACACCTTCGTGTCAACCAAGCGAACTGCATCCAAATAGCAGGCTGGATGCAAGTAGATTGTAAGCATGAATAGAGGCTGCTCACAAGCTGCCCATCTTGCTTCAACCAGTTTCAGAAGATCTCCACTGTAGCCAGAACGGCTAAAGTTTTCGTACAAATCTCGAAAAACAATAACTACGTCGGCAAGTGTGTTTTCATTGCTTTGCAATTTGTATGAAGCAAAACATATCGGGTTGATCACTCGTTCAACATCCTTAAGAAACATCCAGATTTCATCGCCTTCTAGGACAGACAATGCCGCATCGTCGCGGTATTTAACAGCAAACATGCGAAGGGCTGTTTGCACTCGAAGGACTGAAACAAAACAGCCTTGCCTTGAGTTCCACCTGGTTGAGCATAGGGTCACGAAGTGACAAGATTTTCCGTACGTTAAATCCATGATTTCTTAGACTCGTGGTAGCCATTTGGCAGTAGAAGCATTCAAAAATTACGACGCTTTGGGCTTGTTTAGACACTCGTCGAAAAGATTTAAGACGAAGTATACTCTTCACTAGGTTGTTCATATCATGCACAATGCACTTTAAGAACACAACCTAGGCCATCTCAGGGCAAGAATCCGTCGCGCACGACCGCATTGACCTGCGTCATCGGTGACAACCCACCAATTACCCATCCCTTGGCTTGAGCTCTTAACATCAGTGTTTCCATTCTCTGTGCCAGATTGAGACCATCATGGCGAGAACCCATAGAAAAGAGCCCTAATGTAATTATAAATCCGAATAGAGCAAGTTGTGCGCCCAAAAGGTGAAGTTTAGCAATGTTTGTCAAATATCGTTCAGGTAGTTGACGCGACCTCCAGACTGGTTCTGCAGCTCCAACCCCCTCTCCCATTCATCATTAATGACCTCTACCGCATACCCATTTAGCATAGATCCACCTAATTCGCGCCGAGAGGGTAGATGCTCGATAGCTCGTGGATTGAGGAGTCTCAATGTACTCATCCGCTCGATGAACAAGTCAGACAAGCAATTTTCTGCCTGAAACTCCAGTTGGCTTCGATGAAAGAGCCTCACTTGGTCTTTCGAAAATGGAACCAAATGATCTTGGCCGACTGGAGGAGACGCTGAGGTGCTTCTTTCGATTTCAGCTGATCCACGAGCCATACGGGCCTCTGGTGTGTATGGGCAAATTTCAAGATGCCGACGCAATCCAGAGACGCTACCGTGAATCTTCTTGATTACAAACTCTGCTCTCTTTCCGGTCTTTCTCCTCTTGTTGTGCGGCTAGTCAATGAAGACAATAATGGAAGAATCCGCCACGGTTGTTGCACGGCTGATCCTTCAGCTTTTCGAAGTGCTTACGAACTGGGTGGAGATTTTCCCCATTAGTGTGGGGTGAAGCGATCCGAAGTGGACTGAACTTCAGTGAAGATATGAGACACGCCTATTAGAGAGCGGGTCTCCTATTAAGCGCGTTTTATCCTATACAAAACTGAAGTGTCAAAAACTCGTACTTATTTGAAAAATCCATAAAAATATTTTTTGATATTTTTATCCGAATATTTTTTTACATATTTTGATGCACAACCCTGATTAAGTCCCCTCAGACCAGATACTAGTGAACAGCCGAGTTTGTATATTCTCTTATTAGCACGTTTCCTCAAGCAAGGTGCTCGTGTGATCCCATCACATTGTGCGCTTTGTGATCATCACAAAGCACTTGGACGCCTTTATGGCCGTCACACGCGCGCTTACTGTTGGCGGGCTTCAAGTCGTTCCGACTCATTGTTCTTAGTCGGGGAGCTGTAAAATGCGAGTGATACATAGTGTAACGGGGTTACATGAAGGGGTACCCTAGAAAGGGTACCGCCTTTAGAAGTAGATATACTTCTGTGGGTATTTGTTTTAATACTCTGTTGTGAGTGGTGTGGACCACACTACTACCACGTAGGTCTAGGTGGCTGAGGGCCAACCAATCGTATTTCACCTACCTTTTATACGCATAATTAGGATAAAGTATAGTTAATTAGGAGTTTGTATTACAGGCTAAATGAACCTAATTAACTATAAATAAATCAGTCTAAAAACTACTCTAAACTGGCTATTAAGTCCCCTCAGACCAGGGACTAGTGAACTGCCGTTCACTTAGAGTTTGTATACTCTTAATAGCACGCTTCCTCAAGCAAGGTGCTCGTGTGACCCCGTCACACTTGGTAGCACTTGTAGTCAATCCACGCCTACACGGGTAGATTGGCTACCTGAATCCTCAGTGGCTCCTACAAGGTAAGCCAGGATGGATAGAGGGGAGTTCCCTCATTTGACCGACTCTCAGTTTGAGTCGGTCCGGAAGATGGTGGGCATCTTTGGAGGAGATGCCCTCCGAAGCTTGGCGGCTGCTACGCCGGCCGAGCAGGTCGAACGCATCGAGGCGTTCGACACGAACGAGAGAGGGCTTATCGCCCACGTACAGTGGCTGCAGACCCCCGTGGCTGAGATGAAGCCAGCCCAACCTAAGCCGTTGAGGCTTAAGGTTGACCCTTACGAGGGAAAGGAGGGAGTGAACATCCACTTCTGGGTCCGAGAGGTCGAGCTCGCGATGGACGCGGCTCTAATCTCGACCGAGCGACTTCGGGTCGCTTTCGCCCTGTCCAACCTAGGAGGTCGGGCGAAGACCTGGGCGTACACGCGCGAAGAGACAACGCCGGGTTGTTTAACAACCTGGGCTCAGCTGTGTCAACAGCTTAGAGCCACCTTTCTTCCGGCGAACTACGAGGACCACCACCTCTCGCGCTTCTTCACAAGGGAAGTGCACATCCAATAGATGCGAGCACTCCCTGCATCTCTGGTGGGGAACCCTCTACCTGAACACATCAAGGTGACAGTATTCATGGATGGCCTGAAGGTGGGCCCATCCCGCACACAGCTGTTCCGCGCGCATGCGAACCCTATGGAAGAGGCGATCCAGATCGCCCTCCAAGAGGTGTACATCCACCGACAGGCTCGTACTCCTACGTCGGTGTGGCAAGGCCACAATGCGTCGTCAGGCGCAGTGCAAGGAGCTCCAGCAGCTGGAGCTAGCACAGGGCCGGTACCCATGGAACTGGATACGACCGTACAGAGCTCCATCCGTTGCTACGGATGTGGGAAGCTCGGGCACATGCAATGTGCCTGCCCTGCGGGAGGGCAAAGGAAGTTCCCTTCCAAACCTAGGGGCTCGAGGGGCCCGTGGCAGAAGCCGCGACCCAAGAGCCAGGGGAACTGGGGTCACCAGTAGGGGCGGGGCGCCCTACTGGGGAAGATCTAAGTCCCCATGGTAGGAGTGCGGATGGCGCACACCATGGAGGCTTATCCCCTGAGAGCCTGGGTGCTCTCGAGACGAGAAAGAGCAGCGGCGGACTGCTCGTGGTACACGCAAGTGTACGGGGATACGGAGATCCCTTTAGAGTCCTAATTGACTCTGGGGCGTCGACGAACTTTGCTCGACGCCAGACGGTCGCGCGGAATGGCGACAAGTATGCCGACGCTTTGCGTGAAAGCGAAGGCAGGGGCCAGGTCTCGGTGAGACTGGCCGATGGTACGGTGGTTAACGTACCTGGGGTCCGTATGGACCTGGCTGTAAAGTTTGAGGACTTTGACAGCACGGCGTCGTTCCTTGTCCTAGACATGGACAAGTACGACTTGATCCTCGGCATGCCGTGGCTCGAAAAGCACGAGCCCTGGTTCGATTGGCGCGGCAAAGCCATTGGGGCTAGCTGGCCTGCAGTCTCCGACAGAGCTTTGGTGAGTAATGTTCCCACCTCTGTCCGGGACTGGGGCGCCAGAGATGGTCGCCAAGGCGCTTATGCGCCCGAAGAAATACTGGGAGTCACGGACTCCAACGAAGATGTTGCGATGAGCCTCGCAACCGGTCATGAGACCAAGGCTCATTGCCAAGCATGTGGGATTGCCACGACGGCAAGTCCCAACGCTAAGAGTCGTCGCGCCGTATGGGCTTCGACTGTGACAGTGCCGGACGGCACTGACCAGGCGGGTAACATATGTTCGCAAGCAGCTGAGGCTGCTGAGGAGGACGCTGAGAGCGCCTCCGGTGTGGGTAACATAGTTCCACACGAGGTCGAAGAGACCGAGAAGATTGAAAGCGCAGCGTGCGTCTCTAGCGTGGGTAACAGAGTTCCACGCGGGGTCAAGAAGACCAGTACGAGGGTGGAGGTGCCGTTGAGCACCTCCCGTGTGGATAACCAAGTACCACACTCGGAGTCTGAGACTCCACCGGCACGGCCGGTCGAAGAACAATGTCATGTCTTCGACGGCGTGTCCGGTCGTCAAGTGAAGGTAGATGCCGTCCATCTGGAGGCACTGCCAGAGGTGTCAGCACTGCTGAACCTCGAGGAATTGTCCACGAAGGACTTCCTGGCCGAGTTGAAGGCCGGAGAGATTGCGGAGATGGTGCTCCTGAAGCCGGAGACCTCTCCTGAAGATTTGAACTCTTCCTCCGTAATGGACGAGGATGTCCTGGAGGGGTTCACGAAGCAGCGTGCAACGCGCTTGGGTTCTGAGATTCTCAAGAACCCGGAGGATCCAGTGTATCCTCTTGTGAAAGAGTACTCGGATGTGGTGTCGAAGCACCCACCATCCCAACTCCCACCGGATCGGGGAGTTCGGCACGAGATTGACCTCGTGCCAGGCACAAAGTATTGTGTCACGAGGCAGTGGCCTCTACCACGCGAACAGTGCGAGGTCATAGATGCCTTCTTCGCCGAGAAGGCGAAGTTGGGCATGGTGCGGGAGTCGAAGTCCTCGCACTCGACGCCAACCTTCTGCGTTCGCAAACCGAACGGGAAGTGGCGTCTGGTTCATGCTTATAACAAGCTGAACAATGCGACGGTACCGACACAGACGCCGATCCCTCGCAAGAATATGTTGCTGAACAACATGTCGGGCTGTACGCTGTACAGTGCCCTGGATCTGGTAGACGTATACTACCAGATCCTGATGCGGGAGAGTGACATTCCTCTCACCGCAGTGAGCACTCCGAGTGGGATGCTCTGGGAGTGGCTAGTGATGCCACAAGGTCTTTTGAATGCCCCAGTGACGTTCAATCGCTTGGTCACACAACTGTTTAGACCATTGCGTACGTTCGCTCAGACGTACTTCGACGATTTATTCGTCCATAGCCGTGCCGAAGGTGGCCAGACGGATATGGAGGTGCATCTGAGGCACCTCCGTCGAGTGTTCGATGTCATGAGAGCTAACAATCTCTATGCCAACATCGACAAGTGCGTCTTTGCAGCTGAGGAGATAAAGGTCAGCAGAGTCGGCGTACGCGCCGACCCAGAGAAGGTCACGGCCATAGCGGCTTGGCCGTCCCCGAGGTCACAGAAGGACCTCCGGAAGTGGCTGGGCTTAGCCAACTATCTTCATAAGTACAGCGCAGGGTACGCTGAACAAGCTCGACCCTTGTCGGATCTCTTAAAGAAGATGCCGACTGGGTCTGGGAGCGACAGCACCAGGATGCTTTTGACAGCATCAAGGCGAGCTTACAGCAAGCGCCAGTCCTGGCATTGCCGGACGAAAACAAGTCATTTAGCGTCGTCTGTGACGCTTCTGACTATGCAATAGGCTATGCGCTGTTGCAGAAGGACGATGAAGGACGCGACCGCGTCATCTCCTTCCAGTCCAGGCAGCTGAAGGCTGCCGAACGGAACTATCCCGTTCATGACAAGGAGCTACTTGCAATGAAGTACGCCCTTGTTAAGTTTAGAGTTCATCTCTTGGGCACGAGGCCCTTTGTGATCTATACTGATCACGCGTCCTTGCGGACTGCCACCAACTCGCCGCATCTGTCACAGCGGATGGCGTAGGGGATATATTCGCGGAATACAACTTCCGTGTTGAATACAAGCCGGGCAAGCTGAATGTGCTTGCCGATGCATTGTCGCGTCGACCTGACTATGAGCTAGCTCATGTCAGTCGGGTCACGACAGATCTGTACGATCGGATACGCTTAGCGTATCAAGTGGACGAGAACTACACACCACTGGTGCAGTTCTTGTCCGATGGCAAGGACACCAAAGTCGACAGGCTTTCGCCTCGACAGTGGGCGCAGCTTCATCGTTATGAGCTGGCCGAAGGGTTACTCCATTACAGAGTAGACCCGAGAGATCCTCCTCGGGTTGTCGTTCCAAACGACGAGGATCTGAAGTATGACATACTTCTGGAGGCGCATGATGCGCCGATGAGTGACCATCTTGGCCGAGAGAAGACCTACCAAGCGGTCTCTCAGACATTCTGGTGGCCCCGCATGTATAAGTGTGTGGCACACTATGTCAAGACATGTGAAACATGTCAGAGGGTGAAGCCTTCGACGCACGCCTCGGCTCCATTACAGAGCCTACCTGTGTCAGCGGATTGCTGGAAGTCGATGAGTCTCGACTTCGTCTTTGGCCTGCCGGCCGATGACGAGGAAAGCACCGGCATATTGGTGTTTGTCTGCCGCTTGAGCAAGATGGTGCATCTTGCTCCGGTACGTGACAAAGTCACAGGGAAGCAGGCTGCACAGCTGTTCGTAGATAGCGTGTTCCGCTATCATGGTCTACCAGAGACCATCGTCTCGGACAGAGACCCGCGTTTCACAGGACGTTCTGGGACACCATGTTCCAGCTACTGGGAACTAAGTGACGATGTCAACTGCGGACCATCCGCAGACGGATGGTCAGACGGAGCGCGTCAACCGCGTGCTCGAAGGTACTCTGCGCAATATCTGTGCGGAAGCACCTCGGTCCTGATCGGACCAGCTTCATATGGTTGAGTTTGCACTCAACAATGCGGTACACGCATCAACGGGGTTTACCCCGTTCTACTTTAATGGGTTACGACACCCCCAGGTGCCGCTAACCTTGCGGGGAGGCACCGTGGCCTCCATCGTAAGTGGGGGAGAGGCTCGGAAAGCCTTTTCCTCCCAAGACTCAGAAATAGAGCCCGAGTCTTTAAAAAGACAGTTGTCGTCGTTTATAGACGACAGGCTGACGCTAATCAGCCGGGTTAGAGATGCAATGGCATCAGCCCAAGACAAGCAAAAAGAGTACTCTGACAAGAAAGGAAGAGGAAACGTAAATGTCTTTAAACAAGGTGAATTAGTACTGTTAGATACTAAGAATCTACCTATAAACTTGGTTAGCTCCGTAGGGAGCAACAAATTGAAGCATCGCTTCATTGGACCCTTTGCGGTCCTGGCCAGACATGGCGCGGCGTATACCATTGACCTCCCAAAGTCAATGGCGACGCACCCGACGTTCTACGTGGGGCGTCTTAAGCGGTATCACGATCCGCTGGGTCTACCTTCTCAGACGGAGGAAGACCAAGATGAGAACTCACCTCCTCCAAACGAGACTGAGTCCTCTGGACAACCGGAGCTGCCGGTGTCGAAGTCTGTGACTGATACACAAGCTGGTACCCACGAGAGTCATACGAATGATATGACGGTACAAGCTCGGGTAAGAACTATACCCATAAGCCGAGTGGTACGAATACCCTGCGGCTCATAAGAGGGCATACGACCATGCACCTCATGGCTTAGAGTCTCTAAGCCTCGACGGAGCTCCTTCAAGGCAGCAGCCGGAGCTCGGCGGTCAACGCGCCCATGGAGCTCATGAGTCTCACGACCAAGAGCGTCCAATCCTGACGAAGGACCTCAAGGGTCCCCGGCTTGCCAGCCTGAGAGGCAGCCTGACCACCAGGTCCAAGTTCCAGGGCTATCTCGATCGCATAGACGCGATCTCGAAGCTGACGGACCTCGTCGCTTAATAGGGACCCCACAGAGTCCCGACCCGAAGATGAGGGTCCAGAAGGATAAGGCTGAGAAGGAGCCTCGTACTCAAACGCGTGCGAGAGCTCCTCCTGCCCTCCTCGATCGGAACGGCGAGCTCCACTACCATGTGGATCGGATCGTCCAAGAGCGGCGGCGCTCTGGGAAGCGCCACCTGCTTGTGAAGTGGCGGGGTTACCCCTCGTCACAGAACTCATGGGAGCCGGAAGACCGGCTCCGGGTTGACTGCCCGAAGGCTGTTGAGATTTGGGATCAACAGCCGGGGCGTAAGTAGTCCGCGGCTTCTTAGCCGCCTTACGGTGTACGGTCCCTGGGTTGACGGAACCGTACCCGCGCTCATCTTGAGCGCTGGACTTATACTGCTGTCTAAGTCCCTCCATAACGGAGTGGAGTTGCCGCTTAGCGATTAAGTGGGCAAACTCAATGCGAAGATCGCGCTGGTCCAAGACATAGGATAACAGACGATCTTCTCGGAGTTCTTTTAACTCCTGAACTGTGAAGTTCTTTAGGAAGACCCATCTCCAAATCAAGTCTTCTGCCTGGGAATGGGTCGTGGTGTTCTCGGGTTGTACCCAAGGGTATCCCCACACAGGAAAGAGCCCACCACGGTCTTCCGGTTTCTTCCGGAGACTTGTGAATTCTTTCAAAGGAATTCGATGTGGTGCAAGCAGCACACACCTAGTGTCCTCGATGTCATTGACAAAGAGTGGTTCGTCCTGACCTAAGGCACGCTCATAGGCGCCACGCGAAGTGCGCCCATGGTTAAGACCACGAGGGGCCTTGAGGTGCTCCAGGAACATGGGATACCCAGACCCCGCATCCGGTGGATAATATCCGCGAGGATACACCGGCGTGGGAGGCGCAGGAGTGCCTTGCAGTTGAGCAGCTTGATAGCGCTCCTGCTGCTCATCGAGATCATTGGAGATCTCTTGGGGCTCAGAGACTGCCCCCTCCTCTTCGTCTTCGTCTGAGGAGTCGAACAGGGATCGGAATCCCTTTGCAATGGAAGGCTCTGACGTAGGAGAGCCAGGGGCTGCGCGCTTCTTAGCAGCAGCAGCGCCCTCACCAGCCCGTTTTGGAGAAGCTGCTTGCGCAGCTTGGGCTCGAGCCTTACCTTTGGTTAAGGTAAGGTTCTTGGCAGGCGAGCTTGTCGAAGCCGCCTTTGCCTCTGATGATTCAGCATCATCAACAGGAGTGTCCTGTGAAGGAGCATCCTGTGCAGGAGCGTCCTGTGAAGGAGCATCCTGAGAAGAAGATGGATCCTTGGTGGATCCAGGAGAGTCCCCATCAGACTCTGATCCCGTGATCATAGGGATGTTAAACTCCGGGGACTCTGACCCAGGACTGTGGTCCCGATAGGCAAACCGAGGGTTCGGCCTATCGTCGGGTGACAGGGAGCGCGAGCGACTGCGTCGCGGGCTCCCTTCTTGTCTGGCGGCAGCAGCCGAGCGCTCGCTGCCTGCCTCGGAAGCCGCCTTGCGGACTTCCATGCGCGGAGCGGCCTTGTCTTTCGATTTGGCCTTAGAAGTCTTCGACCTCGCGGTCTTAGACTTGGAAGGCGCCGAAGCGCCGCGGGTGCTTGCCTTCTTAGGCATCTTGGAAGAGGTTGACGTGGGAACCTCTGGGTGTCTTGCGCACGCGAAAAGGCTGAATGAGAGCCTTAAAGCCACAACGGTGGCTCGTCGATGGGTATCGACAAGGACAGGAAAGAGAGCAGAGCCCTCTTCCTAGCTCCTCATTGGTTGGGGGTGTTTCCAACCTAAGTGGGGAAGGATGTAACGGGGTAACATGAAGGGGTACCCTAGAAAGGGTACCGCCTTTAGAAGTAGATATACTTCTGTGGGTATTTGTTTTAATACTCTGTTGTGAGTGGTGTGGACCACACACCTGGTGTGGACCACACTACTGCCACGTAGGTCTAGGTGGCTGAGGGCCAACCAATCGTATTTCACCTACCTTTTATATGCATAATTAGGATAAAGTATAGTTAATTAGGAGTTTGTATTACAGGCTAAATGAACCTAATTAACTATAAATAAATCAGTCTAAAAACTACTCTAAACTGGCTATTAAGTCCCCTCAGACCAGGGACTAGTGAACTGCCGTTCACTTAGAGTTTGTATACTCTTAATAGCACGCTTCCTCAAGCAAGGTGCTCGTCTGACTAAATATTATTAAAATTAACCAATGAGACTGTACTCTGATTCGTTTTGGCTAATCAAAATAATCGCTAGTGTTTTGGCGAATCAAATCGCGAAAATGATGATAATATCCGATTAAATTTGTTGCAGCGGAGCTGAGCCCAGATTTGAGTATCAGTGGGAGGTGTACCATGTTATTCAGCACAGTATGCATGTACATTGTACATGCCCTAACTTCCGTCTGGTATCGACGGAAGATATGGCCTCGATATGGTAGAATATCATCACTTATCCGACCGTACTTAAGTGCGACCATTACAAAACTCTAATAAAATTGTGCAAATCATCCGACCACATATCAAGTATAGTCCGTTCAATATAAAGCGATATGCAAGCTCTCTGATTGGTCGGAACCAGGGGGCGGATGTCATCTTCAGTGCCTGCGGTTTGGAGCCCGTGTGCGAAGCACACGGATGCAAACCCAGGACCCAGCGTTGCCCTTCCGGCAAGCGAAGGCTCGACTTGCGAGCCGTAGCGGGCTTAGGGTTCTGTCACCTGCTATCTGAAGGGTATTTGGGGTGAGGCAGGGCGATAGTTAAAGTTGACACCCCCTCATTTGTCCTGGCTACGCTTAGGGTTAGGTAGGTCGGATAGGTCGGAGGGTCGGATATTTTATGGTATGGATACATTGGTTTCCAAAGTAAACATTTTCCAACATTGTACACCAAATCCAGCAAGGACGTCAAATAATTGGACACCGATTCTTAGTCAACATGATCCTGCCGCGTGAAGATCGTACAGTACACCATTTCCCGATCAAATTTAGAATTTGGTCGATCAAAACAAGAACTACTCCAATCAATACAAGAAACCTGTAATATATTATAAAGGGGATGTGCACCAAGTCTCAGAGGTACTCGTTCATTCTAGAACTCTCGATCTGCGCGAGCAGAACCAGCGGTTCCATTCGCGCCACCACGTTCATTTTACCTATAGCTATGAAGTACAAGCGCTACACAGAAGGTCTATGTCCACGTGCTCTGACGGCTACTCAAGAAGGTGGTATTTGGCCTCTAGTAGTTGGGTAAATCGAACAAGAACGTCTAATAATATGGACACGGGTTCTTAGTCAACGTGGTGGTGCTCGCCCCATGAAGATCGTAAGTACAAGAGCACATTGACTACATGGTGTCGCTACTGGAACACAACTGTCTGTTGGTGTACAGCTCATTAAACTCTCTTCTTACTCACCCAGCTTAATCCAATTGAGAATGTACACACCCCGCATTTAGGTCGAGAGTGAAAACATACTTTGCGTCCCATATTCTTCGACCTCCTCCAGGCATTACAAAAGCTGAACATCGTGCTGACTTCATGCTTCACGCCACAAAGTACACTATGTCCACTAAGATCACACTAGAGCTGTGTGATTCCGCACACACGTTGAGTTTTCATGCTCGCGCTACGGACAAGTTGGCCACGCTGTTGAATTATGATATCGCAGTTAATCCGTTCTAAAAGAAAATGTTTTACAGGTTTTCTTGTATTGATAGGAGTAGTTCTTGTTTTGATCGACAAAATTCTGAATTTGGTCTGGAAATGGTGTACAATCTTGAAATTCCGTATTGTTGAAGTATGCATCTCGGAATTTCTTTAAAGATGTTCCGTGTAGATTATACTTATGGATCTTCTTACTTAAGTGGTGTGGTTAGTGGATTCCTCCAGCGCACCAGGACTCTAAGTCCTCACTCTTGATTTTACCAGCTCCAACACACAAGCTTCTTCCTACAATTAAACTCTCTTTCTTACTTGTTCACATGTCTTCGCACTGGCTTCCGC
Organism: Phytophthora palmivora; assembly: GCA_008079305.1. Classification (NCBI taxonomy): domain Eukaryota; phylum Oomycota; class Peronosporomycetes; order Peronosporales; family Peronosporaceae; genus Phytophthora; species Phytophthora palmivora. The sequence continues at coordinate 216,700 of VOQZ01000101.1, read as the reverse complement.
TGTTCTAACTCATCTGCAAATCCCAATGTAGCTGTAGCTATTATACCTTCCCATCACTGACGACCGTCTCAGCTGCACATTGCTAACCCCAGAAACTCTTTTTTGCGCCAGTGTGTGCGGATGTCATGGCCTTGTAAATCTGTAAACTGTAGGACTCCTACAATTTACACGCCCCACCACGTAGGAGGGAAATGTAAACTGTCACCCTGCCTCAACCCAGGACCATTTGCTCCAGGATTTACCCTATCACATCGGGTGGAATCTTTAATATTAATGTTCACCGTTAAGCCCGCTGCAATTCAAAATCCAATTTGAATCCATTGGTTTGGTTTTGTCGAGCTCTTAAATGGCTTAGCCTTTTACCCTTTCTCGTATGTTTGGTAGAAAACGGCCTCTGGTGATCGCCTTTACGTTTGCAAGTTGTTTCATAGTGTGGAGAGACTCACTTTCGCGTAAGTACGTATCACTGAAACCAACATACATGTCATTACTGGTCTCTTAAGCGACCGGCGTTCAAAACTGAAATAATTCATGCGGAAACGTAAAGTTCCAAGTCGAAACCTAATGATACTTCAACGACATCAATACTTGTATTATATTTGTGGTAAAGTATATTTTGATGTACAGTGTAAAACCTTATTAATAATATAAAATTGTTGATGTCAAATCGGGAGAGTTGCACGGTGGAGTTTCTATTCAGTTCGATTAATTGATAATCATTGAAGATTCTGATCCAATGACCATTCCAACATGGAATTTCCAGGTTGAGATTCCGAATCCATTTCCCACACAAACCAACACACTGTGACAGTGCCTGTGTATGGTGTACAGTGTGCCGAGTCATTAACTGACCGTAATTCAAGCCACAGCATAGTGTGCTGATACCCAGTGAGAGAGGAGAGGTAAGTACTCTACCTCATTAGAATATTTGCGTTCGTTCCACTAAGTGATTAACATGCGCCTGCTGCCCCTCGTGTTGACCACAGTGGTAGCATTTGTGGCTATCAACGACGGTATCACGGTTGCTGCCAAGACCGCGCTGAGGTCGGAGTCAATCTATGACACGACACTAAACAATCCGTTGGAAAACGATGAAACAGAAACTGAAGAACGAAAAGGAGGAGGTGGTGGAGGTGGAGGCCATGGAGGAGGAGGAGGTGGGGGACATGGAGGCGGAGGTGGAGGCGGAGGCCGTGGTGGAGGTGGAGGTGGAGGGCGTGGTGGAGGTGGAGTGCGTGGAACAACCACTGGAGGCGGTCGATACTATCGACCAGTAGCAGGAGGGCATGGAGCCGGAGGGGATGATGAGGATGAATCCGCTAAATTGCCACCCGGTGCTTACTTCGGTCAGAATTTCGGTGGTCCCCACGGAGATGGCTTCTCGGACGAGACCATGGTCAAGTCTGGACAAAAAGTGCTGTCCATCAATCTCCGTGTTGCGGAGCGCGTTGACGCTGTCATACTCACCGTAGTGAGTCCGTCAGGGGAAGAGGCTACGCTATTTCATGGAGGCGGTGGTGGCGATCTGAAAACTCCTCTAGCATTGGCTGAAGGTGAATACATCACATCCATGGAGGCACACTCAGGTAAACATAAAGACCACACTCGCATCAAGTACATCAAATTCACTACCAATAAGGGAAATTTCATCGAAGGTGGGACCCGGACGGACAATATTGGAACTGACACTGCCAAGGAGGGCTACCAGTTGAGTGGCTTCGTTGGCAGAAGCGGTGACGAGCTTGATATGGTGGGTGCCATCTGGACAAGCATCCAGCCGGTGGTGTAGACTTGAAACACACCATCAGTACAATAGTGGAGCTCGTCTTTGGATCCCTTCGTGGTGGAAGTTGTGAATTAAGATAAAGTCACTGACAGATTAGCAGCAACAGTTAATAACTGAAGCTCCCCATGTCGACCAAATATTATCTACTTCCTGCACCGTGTTTGGCCACTAGTTGTGGGTAGTTGATTTGTAGCATCCAATTCCGCCCGTTATTCGGATATGTAGATTACGAAGAACTGTATTTACAGAGACTTCGTATCACCTCTGCACGTAACATCAGCGCTCCTTTCTCGGTCAACCATCATGCTACGACGGTTCCTTGCGAGTCATCGGAAAGTACAAGGTTCTTCTGTGCCGCAAGTTCTTCCACCACAAAATGCGGACGAAAATGCAAACCGACGACAGCATCGAGTTTCTACGCCAGAGGTCTGAACAACAGTCATTGTGATTGAGAAATTGATCGTATGGTAAACACAGTAACAATAATTGATTTCGGAGTTCTGTCCACACCGGCTTCAAGTTGCTGTTCATCCTGCTAACCACAGTACATATCATTTGAAGCAGTGAAGTCATCATTGGTATTTCTGGACACAGTTTGCTCTCTGTGCTGCTAATAGGTGGACAAATGATGTATCGACGACTGCCGCATGGTCAACGACTTTAACGCACATGAAGCATATGAAAGCGTGACTGACTAATTTTTTTTATTGATTACATGTACTTGTTCGCTTGGGAGGTACTACTATCATGCTACGTATACTTCGTGCAGTTGCAAACGTTCCAAAGAACTCGTTAATTTGCATTTAGCACTCTTAGAAACTCTTCCGGCTGTCTTCCGTTCATGTCAAAAGAATACTAACTTCCTACTATTGTATATGCAACGGTACTACTTTTGTCGTTATCCGAAAACGCGCGAGTGCTCGAATACTCGGGCCAAACTCTCCACATTTCCCACCAGTTTGAGAATTGGTGTCAGTAGGTCAGACCGAGACATTATGCTCATCATACGACCTTTTGCATCATCCCACATAAATCGAGTCGTACCAGGTACCACAATCTGCTGGCCTCGAAGTCTGTTGATCAGTAAGGATCGTGGGTGGCCGCCACGTTCGCTACTACACAAATGTGGGAATAGTTTTTCTAGCGTTTGTTGTGTGAAAACGAACTTCGTTGTAATGATGGCAACCAGCGAGTTCTCGGTGTCTTTCTTCAAGTGTTGAAGCTCCAGTTCATAATCTTGGAACGAAGATGAAAACCATCTTCTTTCTTCTATCAGAGCTTCGGAACCACGTCCGCCGTTAAACACCACATCTGGAGTCATCGTGGACTGCACAAAGTCTCGTTGTGTGAATAAAGTGGAGGCATCGCCATTGCGAAAGATTTCGAAGTACGCAATGGCAATGGACCACGTATTATGGTGTGTACTCCCAAGAGGGGATAGGTTGCGTCGTTGCTGCTCCAGCTCTTCAACTTCTTCTCGCAGCCGATGAGTATCTTTTTCAAGCGTGAGCATCCAGTCCTGCTGCTTCTTTCTGTAGCGTCTTTGGCGATCACGACGGAGTTCGCGCAGTCTTTTTTGTCCGTGAATCGCAGCAATTACCCAATCTTCATCTACGTAAATGCTTGTAGCCTTTGGAGTTGATTTGGTTGTACCGGCATCGAGTACGTTGCGCGTTGGAGTTCGTACGCTCATTGCAGAATGGCGATTTTGCTTTCGATCCGAGACCAACTTCATGTCATGGTTGGATGGAGATGCCAGTGAGTCCGAACATACGTCCTCTGTGTCGACAAAGTGCAATCGCTGTTGGTAGCTCGCAGCTCCGTCAGTATGGGCAACTCTTGTACGCTCAATGACATTACCAATGACAGTGTCACCAAGGAATTGGCGGTTGGGAGGGCTCGTGACGTGGGCGGACATTGCGTTGGAGTGAGTTTGATGGTGCAAATAGCCGAATGAGACTCAGAAGAAGTAGTTGGTAGGGACTTTGAGTCTCCAATTGAAACAGCACGTCATCGTATAAGCTCAAGTCACCGGAAACAAGAGCAGGTTGTTGAGGTGACGCTTTCTCTAGGATTGTGAGGTCAATGGTGCTTGCATGACGCTCACAAGTACGGTAAACTATCTGCTTTTCGCTATTACAAAGCAGTGTCATAAAATGCAGAAGTGTTTTACGTGTGTATGCTCTACTGAGAGAACTATATCGTTCTGGGATAAAGTGGTTATACTAGGTTGTTTGTTGTTGTGCGTGCCAATTGTACTTGGTGAAACGACTTGGTTTCGGGAGTCGCGACCGCTGCTTTGGTGTCATTCGTGACCCTGTCTCCTCCACCTCGCACCCGTGCCATCTTCTCAGATGGATGGCAACTAGAGATCGTCCTCTTCCAGGCCAGATCCCCCAACTTGACGAGATCATTGAGGAATCTCCCCGCCCACAGAGTCCCAACACCAGTGGCTCTACCAGCCCCGCTTATCGTCTCATTCCCCATTCGAAACCCCCCGAACCTCCAATATCACCAAGGACGCAGCCGATGGCCTCTCGCCCTCCTGCTCCTGTTGGGTCAACACCTGAAAATGGTGCAACAACAAGTGATGAGACTGCAAATGAAAGTAATTTAACTTCACCAACTTCTCCATCACAGCCCCAACCTTCACGCACTTCATCAACCAGAGTGCGGTCTCCTCGACAAGAAGGAGACAATCGGACCAATTCGGGGGCTCTCAAACCTCCGGAAGGTTCGGGTGTCCCTGCTCATCTGTACCGTCGACAAACTGTAGCGAGAAATAATAGTGGATCACGACGAATGTCGAGATCAATTGGTCCACCGGGATCAAACACAGAAGGAGAGACTGGTACACAGCAGTCTGGAGCCAATGTTACTGATGAAGACAATGGGGATAGTGATGAATTGACCTTCATACTACCAGAATTGTCGAAAGAAGGAGATGATACTGGACGAACAGTACGGGAGACGTGGCCAACAGATCATGTGATGCTGCTCTACATGTTGTCGAGATATGCAGTGTGTGCACGCACGAAGGAAGATAAAGAGTCGTGGATCCGTCAGACCCCACTACTTGTCTTGATGTACGAAGGAATTGCTGCCGGAGCTTTGAATTTCGACTACGCACCTGCAGCTATGGTAATTGCCCAGGAAGGACGACCCAAACGCATATGGATGAATACGACACAAGACGGGAAATCTGCCATTGACGACTTGCGTGAAGCGAATCTCATCAACGGTCTCAAGCTCTCCACTAAGGATTATCACTCTGTCACAGCGTTTCAAGTTTCTCTGCGTGGTCTGCAGCTTCTATCACAAGTTAGCAAGGAGCTCAAGGCAAATGTCGATGCCTTCGTCTTTGCCCCCAAGCCATATCGTCGTGAGCTCCTCAAAATCCGCTACATCCCAATTCGAGATCCACCTGACCCTACTTCTATCACAGAGGTAAATGCTCCTTCGTGGACGTTCACAAGGGGCAGTGACAAGCATCTCACAGCTGGAGCAATCGGAGTTATTCACGCAGGTGTTGAAGAAGAAGAACCCGAGTTTAACGAGGAAGGTCGGTTCATCTTGGAGTCCATCGGCTACTTTCGGTATTCTGGAGTGACTGAGACAGAAGACGTATCGTACGTTTCCAGTCCTTTCGTCCCGCAATGTGTACGTAGCTTGGAGGCGTATCAACAACTCTCTTCAAATGCCCATCGAGCGCTGGAGGCTGCAAGCGGACAGTCTAATATTCGTGATACACTTTCCGAGGCGATAGTGCTGGCTAACCCAGTATGCCTTGTGGGGGAATGGATCCCATTCGGCTCGAATCAAATTGTCGCGCTGAACGAGAGACTCGGATCTATGGATCGTTGTCAAGGTGGGCTTTTCACGTCGCTTATCGATGACCGCCCCACAGACACTCAGTTTGAAGTGCCTCCAGGTCTCACAGAGGTTCGTATTTTGGACTATGACCCCGTGCGGTACATCAACTTTGAGGCTGAAATCAATTTCCCAGAAGATGATGGCATCGTGCAGGTCGAGAACTTTGGTATTCATCTCAATGTCGACGGCACCATTTTCTACGGGATCAAGGTGGACGCCATCTTGGATAAACGAGCGGATCGCATTTCTGTGGATTTGTTATCACGATTACTTGTCGATATCCACCAGGACTCGTCCGAGATTATGGACGACTTGCTCTCTTCGTACCAAACGAGCTTGTTGGACATGGTTTTCCTTGGTGACATTGCTAACCGTGGCAAATTTAATATGATCATGGCCGATCAAATCGATCCCTTCATGCCTGGGTTGGAATACATGGATCGAGGTGATTTTGAGAACGAGTTGAAGCAAGTGTTGGGTGATATCCATTGTGCTTACGACATTGGAGAGGATAGTGTACTGATCGTTGGAAGAGATGGCATGTTGATAGCTGGATCAGCCTCAAAGCGGTTCGAGAAGGTTTTCATCTCGTATTTTTCCCTACTGTGTCGAGAAATGTTCCTTCGCAGTTTCTTCACGCGCATTTTCGTGCTCGAGGAGTTGCTCAAGCACATCCGAGAGCTGATTTTCCGAGCCAAGGAGGATCCACACCACCTCGTTACGATTCGAGCAAAGCTCAACCAGGCAACGAACGATCTCATTCTTGTAAGTGTGTGTCTGCAAAAGGAATTGTGTAAAGCTGACGAGTACTTGTACTTTACGTTGTAGTTTACTGATACGCTAGGATATCTGCTCGAGTCTCTCGAGTTTGTCAAGATTCCTCAAAAATCACCGAATGCGAGCGAGGAAGAGGAGTCAATTTTCAGCTACCTCGATCTGAAGAAGCAACACCATGATATTCTCCTTCGAGCGCGTGATCTGGAAAAACTAGTGATTGGGGCGAAATATGAGATCGTCAACTTGCGGCAAATGGCAGAGGTTCTCAACACTTCCGAGCTCGAAGATATCTTCAAGACTGTAGAAGGGAATACCAAGACACTCGCAGATTCGTCACTGGTAGTGGAACAATGTGGTTCATCAATTGAACTGGTGCAGGTACTCCTCGCTGGTAGCTTCGCGTTTACTCTGTTGGATCGAATCCCCGGTGGCAGTCTGAATGTTGATATGCCCGAGTGGGTGGAGACAGCTTTCGCCAAACCGATCATCGATGTGCCTCTGCTCTTCTTCGTGCTTAACTTGGTTTGGATGGCTGGGTGTATCTATGCATTGATCAGATACAAGAAGAAAAAGAGCCATCAAGTGGAGTATGACAGGCGAACTCTGAGGATCAAGGTAAACAAAGCGATTGACATTGACAAATTCGAGGTGTTTCTGGGAACACGCGTTCTCGACAAGCAAGAGAATGTTTCTCAACTTGCATCGGAAGTACGTCGGGTGGTATGGAAAGATTTGGGTCTTCAGGCCTGCAACGATCCACGTGCTCACCCACGTAGAAGCATAGCCTACGCGAAAGGCTCAGTTTCGTGGAAACACAAATTGATGGACATCTTCACGGCGCGATTGGAGAAGTGGCAAGCTCGAAAACGCAGACACAGAGATGTAGCTGCAGCTGCTGACACTTTAGCAGGAAACACTGTATCACCTGTCAGTACTCGGGCGGCTGGTATGCTAGAGCCTGGAATACCCGTGGAAGTGGAAGTCGAATACGACAGTCGCTATGGTTTCCTGCTCTTCGTCACTTTTAATTTTCACGTCCGAGAGAAGCAAATCCCACTAGTTCAGCGGATGCGAAGCTACTTGGGACAGCTGAAAGAGCGGATTCGTCTCGGGGGACGAACTGCTCCAAAGCCCAAACGAACGCTGGATGAGAGTTTCTGTCCCCGAAATGAGACGTTGATCATGGAGCAAGAACTGATGAGTTGGTTCGCGATGGAAATGAAGCAGCACGGGGTCATCAAGAGTGTGGACATGTTTTTAACTGCCCTTTGAGGCCGTAAGACTACGCTAAGAAAATGCATGTTTTATTTTACGCGTTGATATTTGACTACGACATTCCAATGGATAGAAACATCCGCTAGGCAACCATTCGTGGCAGTGCTGCTCTCACTCGTCAACTCTTCTTCAGTAACTACTTTACCAAGATGACCAAGATGTCCAAGAACGAGTTATTCGCTCACGTCAAGAAGAGCGAAAATTGATCGATAAGCTCCGTGATATTGGTACATCGAGCTACCCCAAATTGCAGTCATAGGGGATACTTCCAGTGGCAAATCATCCCTGCTGTCAGTACTTTCGGGCGTCTCCTTCCGTCACAACTAACTCACGACGAGATACCCTACACAACTTGTCCTCACCCGCGCCGACACGTTTCGTGGTACTGTGCGGCTGGTCCGATTTCAATCTGGTAGTGGTGCCCAAAATTCTCTGGATTTTAGATCCAGAGTATTTCGGAGAAGGCAACTCGAACCCAAACTAACTTTGATACTTGATGGAACCCAATTCTCCGGAACCCAAAGTAACATTCTCTATACTAACTCAGTTCTCAAAACCTCTATACTTAGATTGACCTGTTATAAACGACTCTCGGATCGTCGAACTCGGCCAAAAGCGAGCTATTCCCTCCTTGTCTCAATGAGAACTTACAGCGGCGTTGGAAATCCGACTGTGGCCAAGTAAATTTACCTTCGATACCACATACCCTGAAGTCAGTTTGAAAAATTTGTGAATGTTGCCTGTGTCGGCTAGGGTCAACATCACGAATGTCATCCTATGCTGTAGCATATTTCGTACTCCAGGCTCGAGCTTCAAACGACATTCAAACAATCAAGCAAAGCAGATCGCCATGCAAGGCCTGTGGTGTATGCTGGGTCGCCTCGGGCACGCTTCTGAAGCCTAACTACCATTCCGCAGTGGTGGACGGACGAACCCCATGTCGTCCTAAGTGTAAATATTATGGCATCACTGTTGCAGCTGGTACACAGATCGTGAACAGGAACAACGTGCTGCCGATCACGAGCGGCGCCCCGACAAAATGCAGTACCGTTCCAAGGTGTTTGCTACAGCTGTCATAATCAGCATTTGACCTCCGCAGCGGAGATCTGTCAGGGGACGGCGCGTAGCGCGGAGGGCTTAGCCCTGCAAGGAGGTACTATTTATTTAGCGGAGGACCCCGAGGAGAAGGCCGCCGCAGGCGGAATATCACCTTTGATGCATCAGTCATTGCATGTGGCTAATGGTTTGTGATCAAATGAAAGCTTTGTTGTGGTTAATGATTAAAAGTTGAGGTAGTGTGATAAACTGTTTGATAACATTTAGAATCATGTGTGTCCGAGTATGAAAATCCAGAGCTTCCCCGGGCAACGCACGGCATTAGTGATGAAGGTGAGGGGAAGGAGGATCTCAATCGATTGGAAGACGCCCCTGATGCCATCACCAAACTCACCAAGAAACTCATCGACGAAGGACAGTACATCAGCGACGACCAAATCGTGATCGAGATGAGTGAACCTGAACTGCCTAACTTAATGCTCACAGATCTACCAGCACGGTAGGTGATCACCAAGACCAAAGTATCATTTCGCGAGTGCGTCAAATGGTGGATCGGTACATGCAACAGGAGCGTACTGTGATCATTGTTGTTGTGCCGGCTAATGTGAACATGCACAAACAGAGATTTTGCAAGGGTCCCAAGAAGCTGGTCCGAACGTCACACGGACGAGTGCTGTGGTGACGGAGGTGCATCTGGTGGATGCTGGTGCGGAATTGGCAGTGCATGGATTGCCACGGATTAAGAAAAGTGCATACATTTTGGTTATCACGCAGTGAAATGTCGTAGTCAACGCGAGTTGATGAAGGGGACAAGTATTGAGAAGGGACTGGCTAATGAGATGGCATTCTTTTACCAACACGAATATTGGTGCCATTTACCGACGCATTTGTGGGGTGTTTCGAGGTCGACTGAACGGCTAGTGTCGATTTGCAAGACAATGCCGAAGATGATTGTTGAGTGCGATACCCAGAAGGAATTGTTAGTATTGGGCGCTCCATTGGAGTCATTGGGCGCCCAACGACAGCAGTGTGGCAAGTGGGTCAATCAGTATTTATGTCTAATAATACCTGCTATATGGGCGAGCAAATGCATTGTTCTCCTTTTTTGGTTCGTCGAACAGTACTAACTCGTGGATACCTTTGTGAGTCGTTTTGAGGCAATAAGACCTTACCTTCAAAACAAACACTGAGGGGATACTTCCAGTGGCAAATCATCCCTGCTGTCAGTACTTTCGGGCGTCTCCTTCCGTCACAACTAACTCACGACGAGATACCCTACACAACTTGTCCTCACCCGCGCCGACACGTTTCGTGGTACTGTGCGGCTGGTCCGATTTCAATCTGGTAGTGGTGCCCAAAATTCTCTGGATTTTAGATCCAGAGTATTTCGGAGAAGGCAACTCGAACCCAAACTAACTTTGATACTTGATGGAACCCAATTCTCCGGAACCCAAAGTAACATTCTCTATACTAACTCAGTTCTCAAAACCTCTATACTTAGATTGACCTGTTATAAACGACTCTCGGATCGTCGAACTCGGCCAAAAGCGAGCTATTCCCTCCTTGTCTCAATGAGAACTTACAGCGGCGTTGGAAATCCGACTGTGGCCAAGTAAATTTACCTTCGATACCACATACCCTGAAGTCAGTTTGAAAATTTGTGAATGTTGCCTGTGTCGGCTAGGGTCAACATCACGAATGTCATCCTATGCTGTAGCATATTTCGTACTCCAGGCTCGAGCTTCAAACGACATTCAAACAATCAAGCAAAGCAGATCGCCATGCAAGGCCTGTGGTGTATGCTGGGTCGCCTCGGGCACGCTTCTGAAGCCTAACTACCATTCCGCAGTGGTGGACGGACGAACCCCATGTCGTCCTAAGTGTAAATATTATGGCATCACTGTTGCAGCTGGTACACAGATCGTGAACAGGAACAACGTGCTGCCGATCACGAGCGGCGCCCCGACAAAATGCAGTACCGTTCCAAGGTGTTTGCTACAGCTGTCATAATCAGCATTTGACCTCCGCAGCGGAGGTCTGTCAGGGGACGGCGCGTAGCGCGGAGGGCTTAGCCCTGCAAGGAGGTACTATTTATTTAGCGGAGGACCCCGAGGAGAGGCCGCCGCAGGCGGAATATCACCTTTGATGCATCAGTCATTGCATGTGGCTAATGGTTTGTGATCAAATGAAAGCTTTGTTGTGGTTAATGATTAAAAGTTGAGGTAGTGTGATAAACTGTTTGATAACATTTAGAATCATGTGTGTCCGAGTATGAAAATCCAGAGCTTCCCCGGGCAACGCACGGCATTAGTGATGAAGGTGAGGGGAAGGAGGATCTCAATCGATTGGAAGACGCCCCTGATGCCATCACCAAACTCACCAAGAAACTCATCGACGAAGGACAGTACATCAGCGACGACCAAATCGTGATCGAGATGAGTGAACCTGAACTGCCTAACTTAATGCTCACAGATCTACCAGCACGGTAGGTGATCACCAAGACCAAAGTATCATTTCGCGAGTGCGTCAAATGGTGGATCGGTACATGCAACAGGAGCGTACTGTGATCATTGTTGTTGTGCCGGCTAATGTGAACATGCACAAACAGAGATTTTGCAAGGGTCCCAAGAAGCTGGTCCGAACGTCACACGGACGAGTGCTGTGGTGACGGAGGTGCATCTGGTGGATGCTGGTGCGGAATTGGCAGTGCATGGATTGCCACGGATTAAGAAAAGTGCATGCATTTTGGTTATCACGCAGTGAAATGTCGTAGTCAACGCGAGTTGATGAAGGGGACAAGTATTGAGAAGGGACTGGCTAATGAGATGGCATTCTTTTACCAACACGAATATTGGTGCCATTTACCGACGCATTTGTGGGGTGTTTCGAGGTCGACTGAACGGCTAGTGTCGATTTGCAAGACAATGCCGAAGATGATTGTTGAGTGCGATACCCAGAAGGAATTGTTAGTATTGGGCGCTCCATTGGAGTCATTGGGCGCCCAACGACAGCAGTGTGGCAAGTGGGTCAATCAGTATTTATGTCTAATAATACCTGCTATATGGGCGAGCAAATGCATTGTTCTCCTTTTTTGGTTCGTCGAACAGTACTAACTCGTGGATACCTTTGCGAGTCGTTTTGAGGCAATAAGACCTTACCTTCAAAACAAACACTGAGATCACGGGCAAGTATAATGAAGTCTTGACCTGCGCGTAGTCGAGGTGGTTCCGCAGCCATCGCTCGGCGTGCCTCCGAATACAAGTCCCTCTCTCTCTCCATCATGGAGTACATCAAGACTCCCTACCCCAAGTGTTTCTCAGAAGCTGTGAAATGAATTGTCGATTACCGGTATTGCTATCACTAATAGTGATTGACTACTCCGTTCGCTGTCCATGAACGGGGTATGATGACGGAAGTCATAGATGGGGATTTCGTGTTCGTTATCATGGAGTGATCCCCATCCCGAAGGAATAAAGATTTCTTGGCTCATAGACCAAATAAGGTAATCTCTCGCATCCTCTCTCTTTTCTTTGACCCGTAAGCACCAACGACCTATATCGGTACAAGTACATTACAAATGCAGTTGTCCACACATATCATCGTTGGCCTGAGATCGGCAATTCATCGTCGAGTTGAAGGAGCCACTCTATGAATGGTGTGGTCGTTCATGTTCAGGACCAATGCAGCCAGCAGATACAACGCTGGTCATTCTTCAATTTCCTCGCCATCGAGAAGTTCAATCACTGTTGAAGCAACAGACAGCCACCAACATGGTCTACCCACTGAGAGGTTGCCTAGTCGTCGTCACTTTTGCCTTGTTGCAGACGCAGCAGACAACATCAACACCGCTACGTGACGACCCCGTGACCGAGTGTAGCTCGTTCGACCTCAATAACAAGAACTTTCCTGGTCGCGGCTCGGAGATCGAAGACGATGGTACTTGTACAGTCATCGAGCCAGGAGACCCGAGTACGACGAACCGCAAGTTGGAGGGAGTTTCCAACAACAATATTGCTGAACTGGAAGAGCACTTTGGCACTGCTTTCGAGCGGAAGATGAAGAGCCTCCCCACCTCCAGTGTGCATAAACCCCTTCCATGGACGGGATATAGTTGGCCAGTCTATCAAGACAGCATTAACTTCCAGTGGAAGACGTCGCAACCTAGTCCTGCAGAGAAGTATGCAAAGGCTTTCGGTCTGGACGTGAAGACTTTCATGGATAGTGTGTCAGCCCAGAATGGCATCGACTCTATGGTTGATAATAACGCCACGGTGTGTTCTACGGATGCGGATTGCGATGAGACCACTGTTTGCGCTAAGCGGGTCGGAAAGACTACAGGCCTCTGCATCCCGACGTGGTATGCCATGGACCAAGCTTGGATGCCTGCTTCAATCTTCGAAAAGGAGCCCAAGTGCCCTGTGACATACAATGGTGTGTTGTTCGATCCCATGGATGTCAAGGCGCTGATAACGGATGTGTACTACGATGTCGAATTGTCGTATGTGTTCTCTGGTTCACGATACAATGGCAACGATAATGACACGATCGACAAATATGGTAGACACTCCGACAGCACCTATCGCGATCTCAACCCCGGATTCCTCCACGTCGCTTCTGCCAATATGCTCGGCCTTCTCAACAGCACTTTCATCATCGACAAGGAAGCAGGTTATGGTGTATGGAACCAGCCTGTGGTTGGCTTTGAAGTGTACGAACAGACAAGCTTGACCACAGCGAAGGCAGCAAAGCAATTCTACAATCTCGACGAGTACATTTGGAACCAAAACGCGTCAAGCATAGTCTACGTCAAGTCACGTCTCTCGTGGATTGACGGGATGATTACCGACGATGGACATGTGCGGTTGGGTCGAACAGAGGAGTTCTTGACGGGAGCCAATTACACCTACCTCTTGGAACTGAACGACGCTGAGGAGGTCATTGGTGGTGAGTGGCTCTACGAATCGAACGACGTGCACCCGGATTTCCTGTGGCTACCCACTTCGAAGCCGCTGTCGAACCTGACTACGAGCATCGGTTTGAGCTATCCGAAGGTGACGATGCTGCTAGAAGCAGCTGCAGCGTGTACCGAGCTGGCTTGAGCCCCAAAACTGGATTGGGAGTCAGACTTCGGCGTTTATGGACATAGTCTTGGGGCAGCAACAACAATACATTTGACAGGAACAGATCTGTCATTTTTGTAATCTCTTCAAGAATAAATCCGAGACTAATCTGTGAAAACACATTTGCAATGAGGTAGCACAAAGTAGTCTGAGTGTCGGGTCAGTCTGAGACTTTAGATCCACGGATATCTAGCTCCGAATATATTTTGTTTTCGTACCCAGACCCATACCAGCAAATACTAAGTCATACGCTTTGCTAAAACACTGGGCATTTTCTTGCCTATCAACTAAGGCGAGTGGGTGCGAGCGCGGTATTTGTAAAGGCTGACCCAGGCCGAGCTCATCAGCGAGCCGCCCATTGACAACCCCAATTTATCTTATCTTTATATCGAGCGAAGGGAACTATGGTGGCTGTACCAAGCAAAGCGAAGCGTGGCTGGTCACAGATTATCATAGGCAGTATAATCTGGTCTGTATAATGAAATGCAGAACACTAGTATGCACTGCCATAATGAGGTTGTTGTTGTTATACTGACAAGGAGTTGACGAGTGAGAGCAACACTGCCACGAATGGTTGCCTAGCGGATGTTTCTATCAATTGGAATGTCGTAGTCAAATAACAACGCGTAAAGTAAAAAATGCATTTTCTTAGCGTAGTCTTACGGCCTCAAAGGGCAGTTAAAAACATGTCCACACTCTTGATGACCCCGTGCTGCTTCATTTCCATCGCGAACCAACTCATCAGTTCTTGCTCCATGATCAACGTCTCATTTCGGGGACAGAAACTCTCATCCAGCGTTCGTTTGGGCTTTGGAGCAGTTCGTCCCCCGAGACGAATCCGCTCTTTCAGCTGTCCCAAGTAGCTTCGCATCCGCTGAACTAGTGGGATTTGCTTCTCTCGGACGTGAAAATTAAAAGTGACGAAGAGCAGGAAACCATAGCGACTGTCGTATTCGACTTCCACTTCCACGGGTATTCCAGGCTCTAGCATACCAGCCGCCCGAGTACTGACAGGTGATACAGTGTTTCCTGCTAAAGTGTCAGCAGCTGCAGCTACATCTCTGTTCTGCGTTTTCGAGCTTGCCACTTCTCCAATCGCGCCGTGAAGATGTCCATCAATTTGTGTTTCCACGAAACTGAGCCTTTCGCGTAGGCTATGCTTCGACGTGGGTGAGCACGTGGATCGTTGCAGGCCTGAAGACCCAAATCTTTCCATACCACCCGACGTACTTCCGATGCAAGTTGAGAAACATTCTCTTGCTTGTCGAGAACGCGTGTTCCCAGAAACACCTCGAATTTGTCAATGTCAATCGCTTTGTTACCTTGATCCTCAGAGTTCGCCTGTCATACTCCACTTGATGGCTCTTTTTCTTCTTGTATCTGATCAATGCATAGATACACCCAGCCATCCAAACCAAGTTAAGCACGAAGAAGAGCAGAGGCACATCGATGATCGGTTTGGCGAAAGCTGTCTCCACCCACTCGGGCATATCAACATTCAGACTGCCACCGGGGATTCGATCCAACAGAGTAAACGCGAAGCTACCAGCGAGGAGTACCTGCACCAGTTCAATTGATGAACCACATTGTTCCACTACCAGTGACGAATCTGCGAGTGTCTTGGTATTCCCTTCTACAGTCTTGAAGATATCTTCGAGCTCGGAAGTGTTGAGAACCTCTGCCATTTGCCGCAAGTTGACGATCTCATATTTCGCCCCAATCACTAGTTTTTCCAGATCACGCGCTCGAAGGAGAATATCATGGTGTTGCTTCTTCAGATCGAGGTAGCTGAAAATTGACTCCTCTTCCTCGCTCGCATTCGGTGATTTTTGAGGAATCTTGACAAACTCGAGAGACTCGAGCAGATATCCTAGCGTATCAGTAAACTACAACGTAAAGTACAAGTACTCGTCAGCTTTACACAATTCCTTTTGCAGACACACACTTACAAGAATGAGATCGTTCGTTGCCTGGTTGAGCTTTGCTCGAATCGTAACGAGGTGGTGTGGATCCTCCTTGGCTCGGAAAATCAGCTCTCGGATGTGCTTGAGCAACTCCTCGAGCACGAAAATGCGCGTGAAGAAACTGCGAAGGAACATTTCTCGACACAGTAGGGAAAAATACGAGATGAAAACCTTCTCGAACCGCTTTGAGGCTGATCCAGCTATCAACATGCCATCTCTTCCAACGATCAGTACACTATCCTCTCCAATGTCGTAAGCACAATGGATATCACCCAACACTTGCTTCAACTCGTTCTCAAAATCACCTCGATCCATGTACTCCAACCCAGGCATGAAGGGATCGATTTGATCGGCCATGATCATATTAAATTTGCCACGGTTAGCAATGTCACCAAGGAAAACCATGTCCAACAAGCTCGTTTGGTACGAAGAGAGCAAGTCGTCCATAATCTCGGACGAGTCCTGGTGGATATCGACAAGTAATCGTGATAACAAATCCACAGAAATGCGATCCGCTCGTTTATCCAAGATGGCGTCCACCTTGATCCCGTAGAAAATGGTGCCGTCCACATTGAGATGAATACCAAAGTTCTCGACCTGCACGATGCCATCATCTTCTGGGAAATTGATTTCAGCCTCAAAGTTGATGTACCGCACGGGGTCATAGTCCAAAATACGAACCTCTGTGAGACCTGGAGGCACTTCAAACTGAGTGTCTGTGGGGCGGTCATCGATAAGCGACGTGAAAAGCCCACCTTGACAACGATCCATAGATCCGAGTCTCTCGTTCAGCGCGACAATTTGATTCGAGCCGAATGGGATCCATTCCCCCACAAGGCATACTGGGTTAGCCAGCACTATCGCCTCGGAAAGTGTATCACGAATATTAGACTGTCCGCTTGCAGCCTCCAGCGCTCGATGGGCATTTGAAGAGAGTTGTTGATACGCCTCCAAGCTACGTACGCATTGCGGGACGAAAGGACTGGAAACGTACGATACGTCTTCTGTCTCAGTCACTCCAGAATACCGAAAGTAGCCGATGGACTCCAAGATGAACCGACCTTCCTCGTTAAACTCGGGTTCTTCTTCTTCAACACCTGCGTGAATAACTCCGATTGCTCCAGCTGTGAGATGTTTGTCACTGCCCCTTGTGAACGTCCACGAAGGAGCATTTACCTCTGTGATAGAAGTAGGGTCAGGTGGATCTCGAATTGGGATGTAGCGGATTTTGAGGAGCTCACGACGATATGGCTTGGGGGCAAAGACGAAGGCATCGACATTTGCCTTGAGCTCCTTGCTAACTTGTGATAGAAGCTGCAGACCACGCAGAGAAACTTGAAACGCTGTGACAGAGTGATAATCCTTAGTGGAGAGCTTGAGACCGTTGATGAGATTCGCTTCACGCAAGTCGTCAATGGCAGATTTCCGTCTTGTGTCGTATTCATCCATATGCGTTTGGGTCGTCCTTCCTGGGCAATTACCATAGCTGCAGGTGCGTAGTCGAAATTCAAAGCTCCGGCAGCAATCCCTTCGTACATCAAGACAAGTAATGGGGTCTGACGGATCCACGACTCTTTATCTTCCTTCGTGCGTGCACACACTGCGTATCTCGACAACATGTAGAGCAGCATCACATGATCTGTTGGCCACGTCTCCCGTACTGTTCGTCCAGTATCATCTCCTTCTTTCGACAATTCTGGTAGTATGAAGGTCAATTCATCACTATCCCCATTGTCTTCATCAGTAGCATTGGCTCCAGACTGCTGTGTGCCAGTCTCTCCTTCTGTGTTTGATCCCGGTGGACCAATTGGTCTCGACATTCGTCGTGATCCACTATTATTTCTCGCTACAGTTTGTCGACGGTACAGATGAGCAGGGACACCAGAACCTTCCGGAGGTTTGAGAGCCCCCGAATTGGTCCGATTGTCTCCTTCTTGTCGAGGAGACCGCACTCTGGTTGATGAAGTGCGTGAAGGTTGAGGCTGTGATGGAGAAGTTGATGAAGTTAAATTACTTTCATTTGCAGTCTCATCACTTGTTGTTGCACCATTTTCAGGTGTTGACCCAACAGGAGCAGGAGGGCGAGAGGCCATCGGCTGCGTCCTCGGTGATATTGGAGGTTCGGGGGGTTTCGAATGGGGAATGAGACGATAAGCGGGGCTGGTAGAGCCACTGGTGTTGGGACTCTGTGGACGGGGAGATTCCTCAATGATCTCGTCAAGTTGGGGGATCTGGCCTGGAAGAGGACGATCTCTAGTTGCCATCCATCTGAGAAGATGGCACGGGTGCGAGGTGGAGGAGACAGGGTCACGAATGACACCAAAGCAGCGGTCGCGACTCCCGAAACCAAGTCGTTTCACCAAGTACAATTGGCACGCACAACAACAAACAACCTAGTATAACCACTTTATCCCAGAACGATATAGTTCTCTCAGTAGAGCATACACACGTAAAACACTTCTGCATTTTATGACACTGCTTTGTAATAGCGAAAAACAGATAGTTTACCGTACTTGTGAGCGTCATGCAAGCACCATTGACCTCACAATCCTAGAGAAAGCGTCACCTCAACAACCTGCTCTTGTTTCCGGTGACTTGAGCATATACGATGACGTGCTGTTTCAATTGGAGACTCAAAGTCCCTACCAACTACTTCTTCTGAGTCTCATTCGACTATTTGCACCATCGAACTCACTCCAATTTCCTCTCACAATGAACGTTACGAGCCCTCCCAGCTGCCAATTCCTCGGTGACACCGTCATTGGTAATGTCATTGAGCGTACAAGAGTTGTCCATATTGATGGCGCTACAAGCTTCCAACAGCGGTTGCACTTCGTCGACACAGAGGACGTATGTTCGGACTCACTGGCATCTCCATCCAACCATGAAATGAAGTCCGTCTCGAATAGAAAGCAAAATCGCCAGTCTACAATGAGCGTACGAACTCCAACGCGCAACGTACTCGATGCCGGTACAACCAAATCAACTCCAAAGGCTACAAGCATTTATTTAGATGAAGATTGGGTAATTGCTGCAATTCAGGGACAAAAAAGACTGCGCGAACTCCGTCGTGATCGCCAAAGACGCTACAGAAAGAAGCAGCAGGATTGGATGCTCACGCTTGAAAAAGATACTCATCGGCTGCGAGAAGAAGTTGAAGAGCTGGAGCAGCAACGACGCAACCTATCCCCTCTTGGGAGTACACACCATAATACGTGGTCTATTGCCATTGCGTACTTCGAAATCTTTCGCAATGGCGATGCCTCCACTTTATTCACACAACGAGACTTTGTGCAGTCCACGATGACTCCAGATGTGGTGTTTAACGGCGGACGTGGATCCGACGCTCTGATAGAAGAAAGAAGATGGCTTTCATCTTCGTTCCAAGATTATGAACTGGAGCTTCAACACTTGAAGAAAGACACCGAGAACTCGCTGGTTGCCATCATTACAACGAAGTTCGTTTTCACACAGCAAACGCTAGAAAAACTATTCCCACATTTGTGTAGTAGCGAACGTGGTGGCCACCCACGATCCTTACTGATCAACAGACTTCGAGGCCAGCAGATTGTGGTACCTGGTACGACTCGATTTATGTGGGATGATGCAAAAGGTCGTATGGCGAGCATAATGTCTCGGTCTGACCTGTTGACACCAATTCTCAAACTGGTGGGAAATGTGGAGAGTTTGGCCCGAGTATTCGAGCACTCGCGCGTTTTCGGATAACGACAAAAGTAGTACCGTTGCATATACAATAGTAGGAAGTTAGTATTCTTTTGACATGAACGGAATACAGCCGGAAGAGTTTCTAAGAGTGCTAAATGCAAATTAGCGAGTTCTTTGGAACGTTTGCAACTGCACGAAGTATACGTAGCATGATACTAGTACCTCCCAAGCGAACAAGTACATGTAATCAATAAAAAAATTAGTCAGTCACGCTTTCACATGCTTCATGTGCGTTAAAGTCGTTGACCACGCGGCAGTCGTCGATATATCATTTGTCCACCTATTAGCAGCACAGAGAGCAAACTGTGTCCAGAAATACCAATGATGACTTCACTGCTTCAAATGATATGTACTGTGGTTAGCAGGATGAACAGCAACTTGAAGCCGGTGTGGACAGAACTCCGAAATCAATTATTGTTACTGTGTTTACCATACGATCAATTTCTCAATCACAATGACTGTTGTTCAGACCTCTGGCGTAGAAACTCGATGCTGTCGTCGGTTTGCTTTTTCGTCCGCATTTTGTGGTGGAAGAACTTGCGGCACAGAAGAACCTTGTATTTTCCGATAACTCGCAAGGAACCGTCGTAGCATGATGGTTGACCGAGAACGGAGCGCTGATGTTACGTGCAGAGGTGATACGAAGTCTCTGTAAATACAGTTCTTCGTAATCTACATATCCGAATAACGGGCGGAATTGGATGCTACAAATCAACTACCCACAACTAGTGGCCAAACACGGTGCAGGAAGTAGATAATATTTGGTCGACATGGGGAGCTTCAGTTATTAACTGTTGCTACTAATCTGTCAGAGAGTTTATCTTAATTCACAACTTCCACCACGAAGGGATCCAAAGACGAGCTCCACTATTGTACTGATGGTGTGTTTCAAGTCTACACCACCGGCTGGATGCTTGTCCAGATGGCACCCACCATATCAAGCTCGTCACCGCTTCTGCCAACAAAGCCACTCAACTGGTAGCCCTCCTTGGCAGTGTCAGTTCCAATATTGTCCGTCCGTGTCCCACCTTCGATGAAATTCCCCTTATTGGTAGTGAATTTGATGTACTTGATGCGAGTGTGCCCTTTATGTTTGCCTGAGTGTGCCTCCATGGATGTGATGTATTCACCTTCAGCCAATGCTAGAGGGGTTTTCAGATCGCCACCACCGCCCCCATGAAATAACGTAGCCTCTTCCCCTGACGGACTCACTACGGTGAGTATGACAGCATCAACGCGTTCGGCAACGCGGAGGTTGATGGACAGCACTTTTTGTCCAGACTTGACCATGGTCTCGTCCGAGAAGCCATCTCCGTGAGGGCCACCGAAATTCTGACCGAAGTAAGCACCGGGTGGCAATTCAGCGGATTCATCCGCATCATCCCCTCCGGCTCCATGCCCTCCGGCTACTGGTCGATAGTATCGAACTCTTGTTCCAGTGGAGGTCCCACGTCCTCCACCACCACCACCACGCCCTCCGCCTCCTCCACGGCCTCCACCTCCTCCACGACCGCCTCCTCCTCCACGACCGCCACCTCCACCTACGGCTCCTCTTCTTTCTTCAAATTCTGTCTCATCACTTTCCAATGGATTGTTGAGTGGCGTGTCATAAATCGATTCTGACCTCAACGCGGTCTTGGCAGCAAACGTGATACTGTCGTTGATAGCCACAAAGGCTACCACTGTGGTTAACGCGAGGTACAGCAGACGCATGTCGTTGGGGGACGAACGCAAATACTCAAATGAGGTAAAGTACCGACCACTCCTCACTCACCAAATGCCAGCACAATGTTTTGCCATGTATACATATACAGTAATCGGGATAATAAGCTGTGTCACAGTGTGTTCGTTTGTGTGGGGAATGGATACGGTAACTCTACAAATCTCAGCTCATTCTCCGGGATCACTACACTATATAGTAAAAATGAATCATAATCTTCAATGATTATAAATTAATCGAACTGGATATAATAAATTCCAGCTGAGTGGCTCCCGATATGAAAATTGATGATGTCAAAAATGTGACATAAACAATATTACTGATAGGTAGTAAGAATTTGTTGGACGGATGATGGAACCGAACTTAAGCCTAATTTAGTGCGTACTTTGTGATTTGAAGTAACATAGGCAAGGATGAACGAGCTTGTGGATGAAGTTGAGGAGATAAGAGGGAACGTTGTGAACAAGAAGTCCAAGGAGGTCTATGCGTACGGTATTATGAAGTTTGTTCTTTGGTTGCACATTAGTATGCCTGAAGTAGTTGCAAGCCAGCTCAGTAATCACCTGAATGAAGTCGGGCAACCAGAGGATATACTGGCTCTGAAAGAGAAGAATCTTTACATTAAGCACTTCATGTAAGACAACTCAAGCCAACCACTTTTACACCTTTGGGAATAACTCCAGAGATTTCTAATGTTTTCTTATGTCGTTACGGAAGTCGAACGGAAAACGACCAAACTAATGTGTTTACAGTTCGATGCAGTCGAACTTGTTTCATTTGTACTGCATCTACAACGTAAAATGTCAATAGCCTTTGATATTGACCTGAAGTGTGTTTAAAAAGAACAGTTGCGCGTCGGCAAGCTGAAGAATGAGAATCTCTAATCGAGAGAAGTGTCGAGGTACAGTTAACAGTACCGTTGCAGAAGTCGTAGTTGCAGCACTCGAATCAGCTGAGCTTATACAAATGGTTCGCACAATACACGCAAACTCGGCTACAATTGCACAAGCGGTGGGAAACAGTTCATCAACACCTACAATGCCTGCAGTACAACAAATTTTGGACATTTCAAGAGAAGTAAATAGGGATACATTGATTCTTGTTGACCAACATGTGCAAGAAGTACCTGAACAGTCCACTCAAGAAGTATCTGAATAAACAACTACACTGGTACCATCTCCAAGCTGGCAACACCGCAGTACAATGAACGGACTCACGTTCCCAAAAGTGCCTCATATGCCACGCGAAAACTCTGGTGGTTTGGATGTTCGAGCTAAGGCTGACCCCCATTTCGATCACTGCCTCCAATTGATCTACCAAACAAAACGCACGAAAGCTATTATCATATCTTCGTTTTGAGTTGATGGAAATTGAGAGTATTTCCTGACATCAAATCACTTACCGCTCCAATCCATCACTTAACTAGGCGAGACAAAACCTGTCCACGGCAATGGGTTTATTACCAATTGATGACCAAACCCAGCGAAAATAAACTCGCCGTAAAGAACAATTGCAATGATCTACCGTTGTAAATCTGCTACGTCGATATAACAGATCACAGCAAGTTAATATATCTTAATACAACTTGTAATTTCTGTTGTTTGTCTTACCGATACGAAGTAGTCACCTGAGCATGATAACAGAAGTTTGAACAATTCTTGGGTCATCTTCTGCTATTAAATATCAACAACTCGAAGTCGAACACAAGTCCTCTGATAGAAACAATCACAGAGATCAACAATCAGTCACTCAAACATGCTCGGCGACCGAATCAAGCATCATTATCTCTAGTTCACGTACGATGGGTATGCCGTATTTTTGTTAGCTTCAGACCCGGGCATCTACTCTCCTTCACCTACACATCGCTCCTCAAGAGCACGTGCTCAGTGCCGGGAGTGTCGATAGCTTGCGGTATCGAAATCATTCGCTCCTCTTAGCACTTTACTTGTGTTGGCATTAACTATTGTATGTATGCTTGGTAAGTACGCTGCCACACATTATTATGTGGCTGTCCAACTTTTTCGTTTCTATCGCCAACATAGTACAAATTATACAGGCACAGGCTCAGAACAAATTAAGCCGATATTCGAAATTGTTGGACGGCCGTCCAACAACTATCCAACTCCTATCCATCTTCTGTCCAACAAATTCCGTAGAATGTACGATATGTAAAGGCGATCATCATAGGGCAAAAACATACGCAAAAGGCATCCACTGAAAGCGACAAAATATATCTCGACAAATTAAACCAATGGCTGCAATTCAAATTCCAGTTCGGAGTACACGGGGTTAGCCCCAGGTGTAAGCATGACTTTTAATATTGTAGATTCTATCCGGTGTGATAGCAGCTAATGGTCCTGGACTGAGGTAGGGTGGCAGGTTATTGTACCTGCCCCTACAGTTTTGGAGATTTACATGTCCATGACATCCGCCACAGACCGGCTCTCAATTTGTCCAAAATGGAAGAGTGTCTGGGTTAGGAATGTGCACCTTCTGATGTTCTGAGACTGTCGTCAGTGAAGTGTACACGTAATATCGGCAGCTACATCACTTGTAGAAGAATTTCTACACTGAATATTGGAATTTGATTGGCCGAGAGCTCTATGCTTGAAGAATCTAATTTGATGTAAGATTACTAAATGTGCAGAAATCACTTTGATTGACTGGAGCCTATTGACTACTCTTGTTTTATAGAATGAATGAACTACAGGATACAGATCCGTCCAAGATAATACGCAAGAATGGATCATGCCACCGCCAGATTCTTGTGGTCTAGCGGCAAGAATGTCATGGTAACCACAGTCACGTTGAAGTGCTGTGGTTGAACCATAACCTCAGCACGACTGACAGGCGTGGAGCACGAGTTGTGGACCTGCGTCGGCATCGCCACAATGGTGGCTGCACACGATCATCCCAGCTGTATCGTGCCCAAGGACTGTAGTGCGCTATCGTAGTTCTAAGTTTCACTTTCAATTCATTCTCAATTTTCCCAACAACAACACAAGTTGAGTCTCAATCGCGTATAACGTGACAATTCATCTACTCACATTCGGTCAAGGCAAGAATGGCACGCAACCGGAGTCCCAACCCACGCCCCCGTCAGCAGCGACGCAGACGTGATGAGGAGACCGCAGTGGACGCGAATGAGAGCACTGATCAAGCTCAAGGAGAAGACGCGTCCAGCAACCCTACATCGCACCCGGCCCAGGCGCCGGCGGCGGACAACATGGCCATGATGCGGCAGATGTTCGAGTTCATGAGCACCGCACAACGCCAAAACCAAGAGCAGATGGCCATGATGCTCCAGCAGCAAGTTCTGTTGCAGCAGCAGATGCTACAAGCTCATGTGGTAGCACAGAAGCCACAAAAGAAGACGGGCAAGCCGCCCCAGTTCAACGGTCAGGCGAACGAAGACTTGGAGTTGTGGTTGTTCAGCACTGAGCAGTACTACTCAAGCTACAGCGAAGAAATGCAGAGCGACTCATCCGACTTTGTCAACACCGTTTTCGCGAACCTCGACCCCGCGGCACAAACCTGGTACCGTGAGTTCAAGATCTCGCTTGGTGATCAACCCGCTACATGGGCTATCTTCAAACAGCGAATTCGTGAGCGCTTCCGTGAGGCGGATTACCAGAACAAGGTGCTTTCGAAAATGTACAATCTTCGTTGGAGCGGATCACAACAAGCGTACACCACCAAGTTCCTGCAGCTACTCTCCCAGCTCGACTGTGAGCTTCCTGAAGTTGTTAAACGGTGGTTCTATCAGCAAAACATTCGCCCTGACACAAGCGCCTTTGTGTCTCAGAACGTGCCTTCAACACTCAAGGAGGTCATTGAACTGGCACAACGCTTTGAAGACTCTCGGGCAGCTCCTCCTGGATCGGGTGCGAAGAAGGATTCGAGTGGTGAAAAAGTTCAAGGAAAAGCACAGGCATCGAAGAAAAACAGCCCCGCGGAGAACAAGCTGCAACAGAAGGCGCAGAATGGGTCGAATGGTCCTGGAAAAGATGAACGACCTATCTTTGATTATTGCGGCAAGCCAGGCCACACCGAGACCGTCTGCTACAAGAAGAAGTCAGACGCCAAGGGCGCGGCCTCAAAAAACGCGTAGGCTTAGTGGGTTGGCAACCCGCTGGGCCGCAACAATCAGATTGTGGTAGCCGTCCACTTTCTAACAGCCCTCCCCGGTGCAGAATCATTATCAAAATGAGGCAACTGCATCACGTTCAAGGGAGAACATTTACGGCTATTTGTGTGAGCGAGGTCGTATAGCTGACGCTTCTGTCCCCATGTTCATCGACAGTGGTGCTTCCTTCAACGCTATTGATCCCGAAGTGGCGTCGAGTCTTGGATTACCGATTACACCATCAGCCGAACCAATTTCGATGAAGCTCGGTGGTGGGCAGCGCGTGAGTATTCCCAGAAGGACGACACGAGTGACAGTCACGATGGAGGGATTTCCAGCTTACGACACGGAAGTGCTGGTCATGGAAGTTCCAGAAGGAAAAAATTTGCTCCTTGGGTTTCCGTGGCTGGAAAAAGTGAATCCCGACATCAACTGGGCAACTCGAACTGTAAGTCCTCGAGGATCAGCTACGGGGTTGAAATTACAGCCATGTCCTCGCGCTCATAGCGGCAATGTTATGGCAGGACGTCGTCACAAGCGACCATCTCGCCGCCGTCGAAATGACGAGGCTGAAAAGTTTTTGTTCTATGCCAAACACGACTACATGGCTGCTGGTGGAGCAACACGAGTGATTTCCCATCGTCAGTTCCGCCGAATGAAGCTCGACGACGACTCATTTTGCTTCGCAGTCCGCATCATCGAAGAGCAGTCTGAAAAGGCTACTCGACAACTCCAGCAAGGATGGGATCAAATTCACGGCCGGCCGGAGGAAGGAGTCCTGTTGAAATATAAGGGCACCGTGTTTCGGGCTGAGCTACCCAATGTAGCTCCACAACGGACAGTGGATGTCGAGGCCGAGGTTGAGCTCAATGATGAAGTTCCAGTGGCTCGTAAGCAGTTTAGGCTAAGCGAAGAGATGAAGCAGGCCATACGTGAGTGGACGAAGGAGATGCTGGATGCAGGAATCATACGACCATCCAAGTCACCTTACTGTGCGCCTACATTCTGCGTCAAGAAGGCGGTCGGCTGGCGAATCGTACACGACTTCAGAGGAATCAACTCGAAGCTTCGCATACCGGCCACGCCTGTGCATCGCAAGGAGGACATCTATGATGCAATGGCGGGCGGGTACTATTTTTCTGCGATGGACTTACTGTGGGGATTCTTCCAGGTAAGACTTCGAGCGAAAAACATTCAGTACACGGCTTTCTCGACGCCCGATGGTCAGTTCGAATACCTGGTTACGCCTATGGGTCTTGCTTGTAGCCTCGCCGCCTTCAATCGGATGATGCAACGCGTTTTCAGTGACCAGAGTGCCTTCTGTCGAGCGTACTTTGATGATTTGTTTGTTTTCATCAAGAGCGACTCACTAGAAGAACACTTGCAGGCACTCGACAAGGTTCTCAAGCGGTGCGAAGAGCAGGAGCTATATATCAAGCTGGCAAAGTGCACTTTTTGCGCCAGTGAGATTCCCTGCTTGGGCGACTACTTCGGTCGTGATGGAATTCGAATGGATCCCGACAAGGTCCGCATCATCAAGGAGAGGCCGCAGCCTCGCACCAAACGCCAGCTTCAGTCTTTTATCGGAACCTGCGTGTACGTGCTTAAGTACTGTGCAAACTTCGCTGGATTAGCGGCACCACTCATGGATGCTTGTCGAGGCAGAGGAAAAAACGACAAGATTTCTCTCAATCCTGAACAGGTTCAGTCATTTCAAGAGCTCAAACGACTTCTATCGGAGCCGCCAACGCTCGCGCATCCGGATAGCTCAAGACCATTCCATATTCGAATGGATGCCTCTGACTACGCTATCGGTGGCTACCTTTATCAGTTGGATGACGATAATAAGGAGCGTGTCATCGGATACGGAGGTCGCAAGCTCAGCACTGCTGAAAAAATGCACCCGACACGAGAGAAGGAACTGCTGGCAGCACTACATGCTATGCGAATTTGGCGCGTATATCTTATCGACAAACCATTTTTCGTGAACACAGATCACCGTACATTGCAAAGCATCCTCGAGCAGAAAACCTGCTCTCAGCGACTCGCGCGGTGGTTGAACGAGTTGGGCTCATACAAGCCGTTATTTCGTTGGATTCCTGGTACATCAAACATGGTGGCAGATGCTGTATCGCGTAACCCGGCATTCCATCCAGCAGACTCAGCTCAGCATGTATCTCTCGCGAACCTGCTACAGCAACTCACGGCGAATCAAGAAGACATCTCGTCCGACAGTGCATTCTTCAACTACATGACATCTCGTCCGACAGTGCATTCTTCAACTACATGACATCTCGTCCGACAATTTTGCAGCAATGTGCTCGCTTGTATTCGACCGATTCCAGCTTTGGAGAACTCTACAAATTTCTTCGGAACCGTACAGCAGACTCCAGCACGACACCGCCAGTTGAAGTGCCTCGTACCCTGCGGGCAAATGTTGAACATTTTTTCGTCGAAGATGGCATTCTTTTCTACCAGCCAACGGCCGATGAGCCCCGTCGGATTTGCGTACCGGACGACGCTGACCTTCGCAATACAATTTTCTTTGAACATCACGATTCAGCTACCTGCGGACACCCGGGATACTTGAAGACACTCCTGGCAGTCCAAGCTAAATTCTACTGGCTGCGCATGGATCGAGCTACTCGTCGTTACGTAGCTTCCTGTGAGCTCTGTCAGCGGATCAAGGCCTCTCATCGAAAACCTGCCGGCCTTCTGCATCCACTCGGGACTCCCTCGAATCGCTGGACACACATCTCTATGGATTTCATTACGGGCTTGACTAAAGATCGGCGATCAGAGTGTGACGCCATTATGGTGATTGTTGACCGGCTCACGAAACGCGCGCACTTCATTTCGACAACAACTACGTGTACTACTACTGAGACCGCTTGTTTGTTCCGCGACCACTACCAAAAACTGCACGGCCTACCAATGAGTATTGTTTCGGATCGAGATTCCAAATTCACCTCGAAGTTTTGGTCAGAACTGATGTCGTTTCAGCAAACTCAGCAGCAACTCAGTACTGCATTTCGTCCAGAAACTGACGGTCAAACCGAGAAAACCAACCACTTCGTTTCTGATTACCTTCGTGCATTCGTCAACGCTCGCCAAAACGACTGGAATGACAAGCTGGGCCTCGCCGAATTTGCTTACAACGCACGGGTTCACTCCAGTATCGGCATGGCACCTTTCGTCGCCGATCTCGGTTACATCCCTCGTTCCGTGGCTGACTTGACGGTATCCGTACCTCGCCACTCTCGTTCGGACGGGTTGGCTTTTGTAGAGCACCAAAAGGTAGTTCTACAGCAGTGCAAGGACATGTTGGCGCAGTCACAAGCAACGATGAAATTTTTCCACGATCGGAACCGGCCAACATACCAGGTTGCAGAAGGTGACCAGGTGCTTCTCGACACTTCAAACCTGGACCTTCACCACCTTGGCACTACGGGCAAGCGGAAACTTGCTCCACGCTTCATTGGACCGTATCCGATTCTCGCGGCAACAGCACCGGACACATACAAGCTCAGCATGCCTCCCGGACTTCGTCTTCACGACGAATTTCACGTCTCCCACCTGAGGCCTTACGTGCTCGACCCAAATCCTCGGCGGCTCAATGACGTTCCAGGCCTTATCACACGCGACGGCTACGACGGTCTACAAGTTCAGAGTATCATCGGGCGCCGCGTGCGACGGCGCAAGGTCCAATTCAAAGTTCGCTGGTATGGGCCGACGAAGGATTCATGGGAGCCGGAAGTGAACCTCGAACAAGCTCGCGGACTCATCAATCGCTACCTCCACGACAACCCTGTTCGCTCGGGGCAAGCGCTTTTTAACGGGTGGAGTGTCATGGTAACCACAGTCACGTTGAAGTGCTGTGGTTGAACCATAACCTCAGCACGACTGACAGGCGTGGAGCACGAGTTGTGGACCTGCGTCGGCATCGCCACAATGGTGGCTGCACACGATCATCCCAGCTGTATCGTGCCCAAGGACTGTAGTGCGCTATCGTAGTTCTAAGTTTCACTTTCAATTCATTCTCAATTTTACCAACAACAACACAAGTTGAGTCTCAATCGCGTATAACGTGACAAAGAACCAAGACGCATTACAGGAACATGCTACCTGTGTTGTTCCTTCGCCCTGTCACTCTAGCAATTCATCACCTATTATAATTCCGTCTATTGACTACAGTACGTAGAGTCACTTGAACTGTGTGATTGTGTGTTTTCATGGCAGAGTAGATGTAAATAGTTTTTCCGGAGCAGCAGGAGGAGTTTCCCACGAAACCAACGCAGGTCAGGACGTAGAGCAGCGTTTAATTTCGAATTTTCTCTCTAGAGCAGCACACGCATTAAGTTTTCAGTACCGTTTCGCACCTCCATTCCACGGTTCGTAAATATGCTACGACTTACATCGTGTTCCTACCTTCATGTGATGCCTCAAGATGTCGAAGGAGATATCCGCTACCGTTCTTCGCACAAGTGGTCTCGTTCGAGCAGTAGATGGTGCGTTTCCGTAGCATCAATGGTGAAGAATGAAGCGTGTTGCGGTCGTTGCACAGTCACTGTTGCAACCGTCATCAGGTACAGCCACAATTCCCTATGTCGACGCCCAGTGATCGTTGCGACAGACAACAACTACATCCTGGGTCAGGCCGTGACCTTAAACCACGACAAAGTCAGGGTAAAGTCGGATCGGACGCAGTTTGTAGCTTCCATTGCTGATGTCACCGAAGTGGCCCCAGTGGTGGCGCTACTTTTACTAAAGGTCGTTTTCGAGAAGGAGGAGTGGAGCCTTAGCGAAGTCGAAACTATTGGTGTACACGTTCTCGATAGAATTTTAGGACGGAGCGGCAGCAGTCCCACGCGAGATGTAGGCGAGATTCTAGATGGATTAATTGCTTTGGAATGTTTTCCGGACACACACTCTATTCGCAGATGGATTGACCATCTACCGGCCAGAAGTCGGTGTTTCATCTACAACACACCGTCAATTACGCTTATTACGTCAATGGAGGGGTTGATACGGGGTCCATCTCAGTAGGTTCACGGTTTCACAGAGAGCCACATATCGGTGACCCACGAGATAGTCAGAATCAGAACCAGGAGGCTTCCGATAACGGGTGCACTATATTTGTCCCTTACGCTGACGATGAAGCAGAATTTGCAACCGATACAGTGACAACCCCGAAACCATTAGAATCGCGCTTATCCCATACGTCGATACACGCTCGAGCAATTCACACACAGGAGGAGATCGAAGAACCTGCATCATATCGCGTTAGACTGCACGAATCTAGTCCTGACGTAGACATGGGCGCCTTCATTGTTGACAAGTTGAAGGCGGACCCTGTACCTCTAAATCGGTTTCTGCAGGTTCGCGAAAGTTCTATTGCCAAACAAGTTAGGTCGATCCAGTATGAGAACACATACCGCCAGCACGTATGCATCACGTTGCTCAACCTCCAAAGCAATTGTACTTCAAGACAAAATATGCATTTGCGCGGTCAAAGGAGCGGCAGTAGTGCATGGCGAGCTAACTGCTGAGCGACACAGAGATAAGGAGCCTGCAGTATACGTAACTAGTCAGATTCATTATGAAGGCGTGTTGTGCAAGCCGCTACCGGGAATGTTAACTCGATCATTTGACTGGAACTTCGGCGTCGAAGGGCTCTCGATTACACATTCAAATTCATGGATCAAAGGCAAGAAATCCAACGGATAAATTCCGGAGGTGCCAACTTTGCTAACTTCTCGGCAACAGCCAACTTCGAGCCGGCTCCTCATGTTACAACCATACCAGAGATAGTCGACGCCGCAAGCGTATTTGCTAGTTTTGTTCGGGAATTTTGTACCGTCCGCCGCCGAGTTAGCCGATGCTATCACTGGATTTACCGAGTCGAAGGTAGTTAGAATTCGGTAGGAACCCGATGCTGTGATGGAATTCGTGTATTGGGTCAACGACGTGCTCGAGAACTTCAGTTCCACATTCACTGGCCGCTCAAATATGCAGCCTTCCTAAGTTCGCGACAGGTGTCATATCGACGACCCTCTGTATCGAGAAATTCTACAGGACATCCAATATTGTCGTGTTTCTGAACTCGAAGTAAAAGCAGCAGTTGCTATACCAAGTATGGGCACCACAGTTCATCAAACGACCCGCCACATATCATCACGAACTCGCGTCACCAAGAAAGGATTTGGTCCAATTCCCCCAAAGGTACTTCGGTGACTGCCGAAGCACCACGATACGACCTCGGGGGACACCCTCCGACTTCGCATGCGGTTTTTATCAGTCTCAGGATACCAGTCAGAAGATCTTGGAGATGGACACGACGGTAGAGCGCATCTCGTGCTTAAGTCACTCGACCCCATTGTCAAAGCTAACGTCGAAAAGCGGTTCAGAGGCCTGAAGCCGCAGTCCAAGAATCGCTGACTCCTCACAGGCAGATCAGCGGCAGCTCTGCTTGTGGACGAAATCATAGCGCTGCCGCATCACCAAATACTCGACACAGCCAACGTATGCTTCAATTATTATCGTATAAAGAACGATGCTGAGCCTGCCCCCACATTCTGCAAGTCTAACGGTTAGTACGACGCCGGACAACGAGATTAGTGCGGACTCTGAAAAAAATCTTCGTTCACCTCGCAATCATTTCGTAAATCACACTTCCAACTACAAGAACAACGCTGAGCCTGTCCCGCTTTACACGTCTGACGATGCGAGAGCATCACTAACGCAGTCAAACAGAGTGAACGCTGCATAGAATCTCCGTTTAAACGCCGAAATCGTACAAAACCCCAATCAAGAAAGAAACCTGTGCAAGGCAAAGCGGCCGACACCGTGGACGACTTCTTAAATAAGACACGGCATTGCACACAAAATTCTATTGTAGAGCTGTCGCTTGTCTCGGAGGTAGTCATTCAACACGCTGAACACGGAACTTGTGCACGAAGAAGCAAAAAGTTCCCGGTTGCATAAAAATGGGGATACAAGAAGCTGCGACGCTGCAAAGATGTCTACACTATTGACCAGGCTGCATGTAGCCCCCTTTCAGACATTATTCGAGAGCGGTAGCTCAGTGTCGAAGAAGCAGTTCGATTTGTTAGAGGAGAGACGGCTAGCGACACCAGGTCGAACAAAGCCCTAGACCCCAATCGATTGTTGCAATTCCTTCACGGATATTCACATGTCGAAGCATTGGTAAAAATTGCAACTCACGGGGTTGAAGCTCAATGGTCATCTATACCATCAACACGTCGACCTTCGCCTAAAAACCATGGGTCATGTCGTCGCAACCTAAGGGCAGTCACAAAGAATATTCGTGAAGACCAAGACTGCGGTCAGTATACGGTGGTAGAAGCCGACATACTTTATAACAGGCCGTCGGTGATATGCAGCCCACTCGGCGCTGCCGAGAAGAAGGGAATCGATATGACTATCGACGTCAGCACAATCCACGACCTGTCTTATCGTCAAGGTGACTCGACTAACTTGTCCTTCAAGACAGATTCCGTACCAACCATCACCCACGAGCCAATCCCTAAGATTGCCTGAAGCATAGAATATCTCGCAAACAATGGAGACCCCAGCCGTATCCGAATATTGAAAGGTGACGTCCGTGGAGCGTACATACATCTTCGCACAACTGCTTCGCAAGTATTTCGAATAACTGCCTGTATAAAGGAGTTGAATATTGTATTAGTCAACTTAGCGGAGCCTTTTGGTTGGGTTGGATCTCCTCCATGTTATGGTTTGTTTGGTAGAGCCATATCATGGCTCATGTCAACCAATTCTCCAGCATCAGTGTCTAACTCTCACGACAAAGAGTGTTACTTCGGCTGCGAATGGGTTGATGACCATATCCTAGTTGATCCCGATATCGGAAATAGGCTACATTGCGCTGAATCTACGCGGCGCCATGCTATGCTCGGAGTGCTTGGTCCACGATTCATTAACGAAGCCAAGTTTTCATGGTGGTGCTCAGAATTGGTGGCTTTAGGATTACGGTGGAACACAACCTACCAGACAGTGTCAATTCCAGTTGACAAAATTGCAAAAATCTTTGCAAAGGGTTAACTCTATGATATCACGTCGGTCAGCGACGACACCAGCGCTTGAAAAGCTTCTGGGGTCGCTCCGTCACGTTGGAACCTGTGTACGCACGTCAAAACCATTTTATCAGCAGCTTCACTCGTTGGTGGTGGCATCACCTCGTTTTGCACGGATCCAACTATCCGACGGGGCTTTACGGGATCTCAGATGGTTTCACGATATTCTAACCCATGATCATCAAACAGCACTTCCAGTCAGCATGTTTGGTGATTTACCACCCCAACGTGGCGTTGTACATGGATTCGTCAAGCCAAGGACTTGCGGTCCTGGATCCCGCCGTCAACAAATTTATCCAGGTACAGTTCAACTCCGAGGAAGATATTATCATGGACGTGAGCACTTCACCAGAGAATCCATTTTCGATCAACGTACGAGAGTATTTGTGTATGGCACTTGCGCTATGGACATGGGGGGCCAATTTGGTACCAGTTATCAAGTGGCCGTATGATTCACGTAAAATTTTGAAGCGACAACATGTCGACGTCGACGGTGCAGTGGTGTAATCGTTTACACTCCAATAACACATTCAGTCAAGAAATTAACAGGGAAGTAGGTTTTGCCGAAGTCTATTTCAATTTAAAAGTCTCGACCAGTCATTTGCCCAGATCAACAAACCGTCATGAGCCTGGTCAGAACCTTTTGGGTTACGCTAGACTAACTTTTCTGTGTCTCGGCAGCAATCGTACCTCCAGTGTTACGGAAACTCTACATGAACTTTTCAGCAACCTTCAAGCCAAATCACTGGACACGTCGTCGACAGTCAAATAAGCCGGTACGTAGTCACAGTGGACGAGGCAGTGTCAACTGCTGCACTTTTCGGAATGGCTTCCAGCAGACCGAGAACAACATTCATACCAACTCGCCTTGTTCGGTACATACTGTCGGAATTTTGGCTGGAACAATTCAAACACAGCGAACTCTGCCTCAACCGTGCTCGCCAAGCTTAGTCATGTCTCTTGGTATCATCGGCGATTCTGCGGATATAGAGTTGGACTTACCCCAGGACATCATCTCGCTACTATCGGCATGCACAGAGAAGAACCCCCAACAAACCCTAAACTACCTGTCACAGTGCAATTCCTCAAGAGGCTTCACAAGTTCCTCAACTTCGACTCGGCACAGCACCGAGTCATATGGGGGGGGCTTCGGTGCTGGGCTTCTTCTTTCTTGTGATGAGATCAGAGTATTCGGCGGACGGACAAAGGTGAAACCATACGCAATTTGAAGGACCGACGTTCGTTTTGTTGATAGTAATGATGAAGAGCAACTTCTGCTAAACCGCGTCTAGAAGGTTCAGATTCGTTTCCGGGGCAGCAAGACAGATCAGTTCGTCAATGGTACCACGCGAAGCATGGCAAGATCGGGTTCCGAACAGTGCTGCCCCGTGCTAGCAAGGTAATATCTGGTACAACACGATCGATTGCTTGGAATCAAGGCTGACACACTACTCTGCAAGATGACGGCTTCGCAAACTTGCAAATCCGAGGTCTAGTTGAAGCTATCAAGTGTGTTGCAAAAGCGAGCGGAGAAGCTCCAGAGTGATTTGGTTCCCACTCGCTGCGTAGCGGTGGTGCAACTTCCCTATTCAACGCTTGTTTCGACAAGCTCGTCGTAATAGACCCTCCATTTACATAAGTAGCTAGACATCTTTCTGATATTACATAAGTAGGCATGGTCGGCACACGACTAGCGTGTGCTGACTCGTCATCCTCTGAATGGGTGAAAGTGGGGGAGCCAGACCCCACTTTCAGCCAATCAGCTGCCGACCTTTATTTGAGTGGTTCACATTAGTCCTAAGGCCTCGCGCCCTGGTCTAATAATAAATCAGAGTTGAATTTACCTCGGACTTAATACTTAGTTCTCAGTCTTACTGAGAACAAGACGCTTCCTCGACAGCTAGGTGTAAACCAGTGACGGTCATATACCAGGCCCGTTACACTCGTCGTGAAGCTTTTCGGCCGATGGATATCCAACGCGGTCGAGCGGTATACTCGAATGGACTCACGACTTACATCTCGCATGGCCCGAGAGATGGTAGCAACTAATTAAAAGAAAAAACGATGCTTGGTTTCGCCAGAAAAGGATTGGATAACGCCTGCAAAGTAGACCTACCTACTGCGCTGATTTGGTGCGAAGATGCATGGTCAAATGTAAGCGCTTCAGCCATACAGTATTGTTGGCACTACGCAGCATTAGTGTACAAAACCAGCCACTAGTATTATGCATAACTAATTTTCTCAGTATAGACTGATCTTACCCTACTCAACATAACTTTATCCACTTAGAGCCTTTATATATATCAGACGTTCGGTATTCATGCAGATTACTGTACTGTATAGATGAATAACATTATCACTCTGGCCAAACTTGATCTCACTATGGTTCGATGAGACTGTTGATGTTATTTTATCCACTAAAAGACGGTTTATTGTTGCAGTCGGAAACTTATCGATTCTACATAAACTGATGCCCAAATTTGTGTATCATGCAGCAACCGGGATGTACTACGAATCACGCGCATATTTACCACCTCCCAGACCAAGAACGATGAGTCAGACGACTTGAAGCCCTCTAGCAATTAGTGGCGCGTGTGGCGATCATGAAGGTATTCGAACACTTTCTCTCCGCTGAGATCAGATAATGTTAAAGCTTTGATCGTCGCTGCCCCAATCCCCGCGGGGGATCATCTAGTGACGCTGATGTACAAGGGCGGTGTGTGTATGTGATATTCTATGAAGAACACAAGGCCAAAGCTTGTCACGTCACCCCGCTAAATATCTCCGCCATCGAAACACAGGCTCCTGGACGAGCATCATCTCCACGAGGTTGCTTAGACACGATTACTAACGTGCTTGGGGTGCACACTCTGAGCGGCTCTACATCAAGCACAAGTGTGGCGGGTTCGTCAACAAGTAGTTTCATGTGCGAAGGAAAATCTTAAGAATATGACAAGCTATCTTTATCCAACAACCAGCTGCGCATCAGGCTACCAAGATGTAAAACTACTCTGCGTTTTATGTTACCTTCTAGGGTGCGCTACGGACCCTACATTCGCACCCGAAGCAGCAGCTCACTACTGACGGCGTGTCTTTAGCCACTTCATCCTTATCAAGACGTCCGACGAGCAGATATTGTTGCTCTTTCTCGAGCAGACATCATGATGTGCTTGCGTTACGATTGTACTATCCTTGATCACGCAGGGGCCGCCGTCCGTAGCGCTTATCAACCACTTGTCAATTCAGTCGAAAAACGTCCACGTTGAGCCGACCGGCTCGACCCTATTGCTGGACCTGCTTTAGAAACAGCGAATTGTTCTCAGACGACGAAAAAAAGTACCCGGTCTAAATGACACCAATAGTCAGTATTCACGTTAATGTCAACCGCTGGCTCTATTGTGCTGCTCAGCTGGGGTTGAAGTGCCGTTGAAATATTGGTGGTGCTAAGCATACCAACGCAATCTTGGTGCTAGCAGCGCAGAGGTCCATCGACCACAAAGTCTGCAACTTGGTCACGACGATAAAGCCTTTGCATACGTCTTCCATACTACGAAATGATACCATCAAGTAGCCAAGGCGCTGAGTGGGGTGGCGCCAAATCAAGCCTCTGTTCCTCTGTCGCTAGAAGTTTTCAACTCATCCACACAAAAAAGTAGATTTGAGAGACTAACTTTTCAACTTGAGTCATACGATGGGTAGAAAGTTCTTCAGTGCCCGTGCTGCTGTGCGAGAGGTGGTTACAGGAAATTTCATCACCCACTACCCGTCGTTGATAAAGACTAACGCGCAAGCACCTGCGCGGATGCCTCTGGTGTGACGACGGCGAACCTGATTGCATGATCACGAGGGCGACAACTCACGCCAACCCCACCACAGAAGAGATGATGGAAGGAAGCACGAATGTCAGAATTGCGTTCGGTCATGAAACTACCTTGATTAAATGGTTAACCGAAGTCAACGTAGCTTCGAGACTCGGGTCAAATTGCTAGAAGCTGCAAGCACCAACAATGAAGCGAGACAACCAGAATGTCTGAGCGATCGCTTGGTAAGTCTTCTCTCGGCCAAGATGGCTCCTCATCGACGCATCATGCGCCTCTAGATGTATCTCATACTTCAGATCCTCGTCGTTTGGAACGACAACCCGAGGAGGATCTCCAGGGTCTACTCGGTAGTGGAGTAACCCATCGGCCAGCTCATATCGACGGAGCTGCGCCCGCTGTCGAGGCGAGAGCCTATCGACTTTGGCGCCTTGCCATCGGACAAGAACTGCATCAGTGGCGTGTAGTTCTCATCCCCTTGATACGCTAAGGGTATCCGATCGTATAGAGTCTTGATGCTGTCGAAAACATCCTGGTACTGCTGCTCCCAGACCCAGTCGGCATCCTTCTTGAAGAGATTCGACAAGGGTCGAGCAAATTCAGCGTGCCCTGCACTGTACTTATGAAGATAGTTGACTAAGCCCAGCCACTTCCGGAGATCCTTCTGTGACATCGGGGTCGGCCAAGCCGCTATGGCCGTGGCCTTCCCTGGGTCGGCGCGTACGCCGACTCTGCTGACAAAGCAACCGAGAACCTTTATCTCCTCAGCTGCAAAGACGCACTTGTCGATGTTGGCATAGAGATTGTTAGCTCTCATGACCTCGAACACTCGACGGAGGTGCCTCAGATGCTCCTCCATAGCCGTCTGGCCGTCTTTGGCATGGCTATGGATAAATATATCGTCAAACAACGTCTGTACGAACGTACGCAACGTCCTGATCAGTTGAGAGACCAAGCGATTGAACGTCGCTGGGGTATTCAAAGCCCTTGTGGCATCACTAGCCACTCCCAGAGCATCCCACCCGGGGTGCTCACTGCGGTGAGAGGAATGTCACTCTCCCGCATCAGGATCTGGTAGTATACGTCTACCAGATCCAGGGCACTGTACAGCGTACAGCCCGACATGTTGTTCAGCAACATATTCTTGCGAGGGATCGGCGTCTGTGTCGGTACCGTCGCATTGTTCAGCTTGTTATAAGCATGAACCAGACGTCACTTCCCGTTCGGTTTGCGAACGCAGAAGGTTGGCGTCGAGTGCGGGGACTTCGACTCCCGCGCCATGCCCGACTTCGCCTTCTCGGCGAAGAAGGCATCTATGACCTCGCGCTGTTCGCGTGGTAGAGGCCACTGACACGTGACACAATACTTTGTGCCTGGCACGAGGTCAATCTCGTGCCGAACTCCCCGATCCGGTGGGAGTTGGGATGGTGGGTGCTTCGACACCACATCCGAGTACTCTTTCACAAGAGGATACACTCCGGGTTCTTGAGAAGCTCAGAACCCAAGCGCGTTGCGCGCTGCTTCGTGAACCCCTCCAAGACATCCTCGTCCATTACGGAGGAAGAGTTCAAATCTTCAGGAGAGGTCTCCGGCTTCAGGAGCACCATCTCCGCAATCTCTCCGGCCTTCAACTCGGCCAGGAAGTCCTTCGTGGATGATTCCTCGAGGTTTGGCAATGCTGACACCTCAGGCAGTGCCTCCAGATGCACGGCACCTGCCTTCACTTGACGGCCGGACACGCCGTCGAAGGCATGGCATTGCTCTTCGACCGGGCGTGCCGGTGGAGTCTCAGACTCCGAGTGTGATGCTTTGTTATCCACATGGGAGGTGTTCAATGCCACCTTCGCCCTCGTACTGGTCTTCTTGACCCCGCGTGAAACTTTGTTACCCACGCTAGAGACACATGCTGCGATCTTGTTCTTCTTCTTGGCCTCTTCGACATTGCGTGGAACTATGGTACCCACGCCGGAGGCGCTCTCAGCATCCCCCAGCAGCCTCTGCTGCTTGCGGACTTATGTTGCCCGCCTGTGGATCTATGTTACCCACTTGTGGACCTATGTTACCCACACAGGAGACGCCTTCAGCACTCTCCTCAGCAGCCTCTACTGCTTGCGGACCAATGTTACCCGCCCGGTCAGTGCCGTCCGGTACTGTCACAGTCGAAGCCCATACGGCGCGACAACACTCAGCATTGGGACTTGCCGTCATGGCAATCCCACACGCTTGGCAGTAATCCTTGGTCTCACGACCGGTTGCGAGGTCATCACAACACCTTCATTGACGTCAGCGACTCCCAGTACTTTTTCGAGCGCGTAAGTGCCTTGGCGACCATCTCTGGCACCCCAGTCCCGAACAGAGGTGGGAACATTACTCACCAAAGCTCTGTCGGAGACGGAGGGCCGTCTAGCCCCAATGGCTTTGCCGCGCCAATCGATCCAGGGTTCGTGCGTTTCGAGCCGCGGTATGCCCAGGATCGAGTCGTACTTGTCCATGTCTAGGGCAAGGAACGACTCCGTGCTGTAAAAGGCCTTACACTTTACAGCCAGGTCTATCCGGGCACCTGGTACGTTAACCACCGTAGCAAACTTGTCGCGACTATCTGCGACCGTCTGGCGTCGAGCAAAGTTAATCGACACCCCAGAATCGATTAGAATTCTGAAGGGATTTCCATATCTCCGTACACTCGCGTATACCACGAGCAGTCCGCCGCTGCTCTTTCCCGTTTCGAGAGTACCCAGGCTCTCAGGGGCTAAGCCTCCATGGCGTGCGCCGTCCGCACTCCTACCATGGGGACTTAGATCTTCCTCAGTATGGCGCCCCGCCCCTACTGCTGACCCCAGTTCCCCTGGTCTTGGGTCGTGGCTTCTGCCACGGGCCCCTCGAGCCCCTAGGTTTGGAAGGGGTAGGTACGTTACATGTACCCGAGCTTCCCACATCCGTAGCAACGGATGGAGCTCTGTACGGTCGTATCCAGTTCCATGGATACCGGTCCCGTACTGGCTCCGGTTGCTGGAGTTCCCTGCCCTGCGCCTGTCGACGCATTGTGGCTTTGCCACACCGACGTAGGAGTACGAGCCTGTCGGTGGCTGTACTCCTCTTGGAGGGCGATCTAGATCGCCCCCTCCATAGTGTTCACATGCACGCGGAACAACTGTGTACGGGACGGTCCCACCTTCAGGCCATCCATGAACACTGTCACCTTGATGTGTTCAGGTAGGGGGTTGTAACGGGGTTACATGAGGGGTACCCTAGAAAGGGTACCGCCTCTAGAAGTAGATATACTTCTGTAAGTATTCGTTTTAGATACGCACTCGTGGGTGGTGTGGGCCACACAACTGCCACGTAGGTCTGGTGGCTGAGGGCCAACCAATAATATTTGACCTAACTTTTATATGCATAAAAGTGTTAAATTATAGTTAATTAGGAGTTTGTATTACATGCCAAATGGACCTAATTAACTATAAATATAAATCAGTCTTAAACTTACTCCAAACTAGCTATTAAGTCCCCTAAGACCAGGACTTGTGAACTGCCGTTTACTTAGAGTTTGCATACTTCTGATAGCACGCTTCCTCAAGCAAGGTGCTCGTGTGACCCCGTCACACTTGGTAGCACTTGTAGTCAATCCACGCCTACGCGGGTAGATTGGCTACCTGAATCCTCTGTAGCTCCTAGAAGGTAAGCCAAGATGGATAGAGGGGAGTTCCCTCATTTGACCGACTCTCAGTTTGAGTCGGTCCGGAAGATGGTGGGCATCTTTAGAGGAGATACCCTCCGAAGCTTGGCGGCTGCTACGCAGGCCGAGCAGGTCGAACGCATCGAGGCGTTCGACACGTACGAGAGAGGGCTAATCGCCCACGTACAGGGGCTGCAGACCCCCGTGGCTGAGATGAAGCCAGCCCAACCCAAGCCGTTGAGGCTTAAGGTTAACCCTTATGAGGGGAAGGAGGGAGAGAACCTCCACTTCTGGGTCCGAGAGGTCGAGCTCGCGATGGACGCGGCTCTAATCTCGACCGAGCGATTTCGGGTCGCGTTCGCCCTGTCCATCCTAGGAGGTCGGGCGAAGACCTGGGCGTACACGCGCGAAGAGACAACGCCGGGTTGTTTAACAACCTGGGCTCAGCTGTGTCAACAGCTTAGACCCGCCTTCCCCCCGCCGAACTATGAGTATCGCCAGCGCTGGCGCTTCCTTGCCGGTAAACAAGGGAAGCTTGAGCTGCATTAGTATATCCAGGAGATGCGAGTACTCGCTGCATCTCTAGTGGGGAACCCCTTACCTGAACACATCAAGGTGACAGTGTTCATGGATGGCCTGAAGGTGGGACCGTCCCGTACACAGTTGTTCCGCGTGCATGTGAACACTATGGAGGGGGCGATCTAGATCGCCCTCCAAGAGGAGTACAGCCACCGACAGGCTCGTACTCCTACGTCGGTGTGGCAAGGCCACAATGCGTCGACAGGCGCAGGGCAGGGAACTCCAGC
Source organism: Phytophthora palmivora (assembly GCA_008079305.1). Taxonomy (NCBI): domain Eukaryota; phylum Oomycota; class Peronosporomycetes; order Peronosporales; family Peronosporaceae; genus Phytophthora; species Phytophthora palmivora. Next base: position 174,863 of record VOQZ01000101.1, on the reverse strand, counting down.
AACCGGAGCCAGTACGGGACCGGTATCCATGGAACTGGATACGACCGTACAGAGCTCCATCCGTTGCTACGGATGTGGGAAGCTCGGGTACATGTAACGTACCTACCCCTTCCAAACCTAGGGGCTCGAGGGGCCCGTGGCAGAAGCCACGACCCAAGACCAGGGGAACTGGGGTCAGCAGTAGGGGCGGGGCGCCATACTGAGGAAGATCTAAGTCCCCATGGTAGGAGTGCGGACGGCGCACGCCATGGAGGCTTAGCCCCTGAGAGCCTGGGTACTCTCGAAACGGGAAAGAGCAGCGGCGGACTGCTCGTGGTATACGCGAGTGTACGGAGATATGGAAATCCCTTCAGAATTCTAATCGATTCTGGGGTGTCGATTAACTTTGCTCGACGCCAGACGGTCGCAGATAGTCGCGACAAGTTTGCTACGGTGGTTAACGTACCAGGTGCCCGGATAGACCTGGCTGTAAAGTGTAAGGCCTTTTACAGCACGGAGTCGTTCCTTGCCCTAGACATGGACAAGTACGACTCGATCCTGGGCATACCGCGGCTCGAAACGCACGAACCCTGGATCGATTGGCGCGGCAAAGCCATTGGGGCTAGACGGCCCTCCGTCTCCGACAGAGCTTTGGTGAGTAATGTTCCCACCTCTGTTCGGGACTGGGGTGCCAGAGATGGTCGCCAAGGCACTTACGCGCTCGAAAAAGTACTGGGAGTCGCTGACGTCAATGAAGGTGTTGTGATGACCTCGCAACCGGTCGTGAGACCAAGGATTACTGCCAAGCGTGTGGGATTGCCATGACGGCAAGTCCCAATGCTGAGTGTTGTCGCGCCGTATGGGCTTCGACTGTGACAGTACCGGACGGCACTGACCGGGCGGGTAACATTGGTCCGCAAGCAGTAGAGGCTGCTGAGGAGAGTGCTGAAGGCGTCTCCTGTGTGGGTAACATAGGTCCACAAGTGGGTAACATAGATCCACAGGCGGGCAACATAAGTCCGCAAGCAGCAGAGGCTGCTGGGGGGATGCTGAGAGCGCCTCCGGCGTGGGTACCATAGTTCCACGCAATGTCGAAGAGGCCAAGAAGAAGAACAAGATCGCAGCATGTGTCTCTAGCGTGGGTAACAAAGTTTCACGCGGGGTCAAGAAGACCAGTACGAGGGCGAAGGTGGCATTGAACACCTCCCATGTGGATAACAAAGCATCACACTCGGAGTCTGAGACTCCACCGGCACGCCCGGTCGAAGAGCAATGCCATGCCTTCGACGGCGTGTCCGGCCGTCAAGTGAAGGCAGGTGCCGTGCATCTGGAGGCACTGCCTGAGGTGTCAGCATTGCCAAACCTCGAGGAATCATCCACGAAGGACTTCCTGGCCGAGTTGAAGGCCGGAGAGATTGCGGAGATGGTGCTCCTGAAGCCGGAGACCTCTCCTGAAGATTTGAACTCTTCCTCCGTAATGGACGAGGATGTCTTGGAGGGGTTCACGAAGCAGCGCGCAACGCGCTTGGGTTCTGAGCTTCTCAAGAACCCGGAGTGTATCCTCTTGTGAAAGAGTACTCGGATGTGGTGTCGAAGCACCCACCATCCCAACTCCCACCGGATCGGGGAGTTCGGCACGAGATTGACCTCGTGCCAGGCACAAAGTATTGTGTCACGTGTCAGTGGCCTCTACCACGCGAACAGCGCGAGGTCATAGATGCCTTCTTCGCCGAGAAGGCGAAGTCGGGCATGGCGCGGGAGTCGAAGTCCCCGCACTCGACGCCAACCTTCTGCGTTCGCAAACCGAACGGGAAGTGACGTCTGGTTCATGCTTATAACAAGCTGAACAATGCGACGGTACCGACACAGACGCCGATCCCTCGCAAGAATATGTTGCTGAACAACATGTCGGGCTGTACGCTGTACAGTGCCCTGGATCTGGTAGACGTATACTACCAGATCCTGATGCGGGAGAGTGACATTCCTCTCACCGCAGTGAGCACCCCGGGTGGGATGCTCTGGGAGTGGCTAGTGATGCCACAAGATTGTGGCGAAGTGGTTCTGCGAAATCGCTAGATCGCAGCGGTCCCCTTGCACACGGCGCCCGAACTGCCGACTAACGGAGGGGGTACTCCGATCTTCCGTGAAGTTACTTGATCTCACCTTGTGTACCCGTCGGTGGGACTAGATCGCTCCTCGGGTGATCTCGATTAGACGCGCTTGTTGTCGATCTTGCTGTCTGACAGGACAGCGGGAAAGGTGGCAGCAGCGGGGATACTTCTACTCGCTGCGCCGCGTAGTTATTGAGTTTCGATCTTGGTTGTACTCGATCGATCTTGCCTGGACCAGTGTCGATCTTAGCTCGGGGGGTCTTGTGGTCGGTGTGTGACCTTTATCCAATGGTTCCAATGCGTGCTTGCCGCTTCCTATATCGGGGTCTTGAGATTTGAGGGTTGACGAACGTCCAGCCAAGCAATCTGGGCGTAGGGGTTCTACTCAGTGTCGATCTTGATCCTGCGTGGCGTCGGGAGGGCCAATCTTGTATATCCCTACCCGGAATAGCGTAGATGAAGGAAAACTTGTGTAGTAGAAGGTAAAAACAACTCTGAATTAATGGTTAATGTCCTATGCTTCCCATCTGTGGCTATCCGTATTGCACTGGCTTCCTAATATCCATAATAAAGTTAAGATCGATATTTACCTGTCAGGATCGATATCGCGTGGGTACAATCGTCTTGGGCAGGTATGATGGCACACGCATTCACTGGGTCATTATAGTGAGTGTCACTATATCGAGGATCACCGTAGAGAGGGATTGCTCTTGATCTCGATTGACGGGACGAGATCGAGATCGGAAAACTTCTTATCTGCTTCACCACAACCGTCCCCTGCACGAGCGACTGCAGCATAACTGCTTTCGCTCGCTGCATCGCACCTTCTTCCCGATCGACTGTTCTCCATGGTTCAAGATCAAAATTCCTCTCCCACTTCGTCTCCTCCAAGATCGACATCTTCGTTGGATAAACTGAGCATACTTGCGATTGCGGCCACTGCAGCTGATTCCGACCCGCCGCCTTCTCCTTCGTCTCGGCCTAATCCCTCGTGTCCAGAATGTTGTCGGTTGTCTTCAGCACCGACGGCAAACGTTCATCGATCTCACCTGGACCTGCAAGTTGTTCGGGACTCCTTCCAGGACATCCTGTCTTCTCTCCGAGGAGTGGAGGCCGCGACCAACCAAGAGTCGATCTTCCGGCAGCTGCAAGACTACCACGAAGATCTCCAGCATGCCCACACGGCTTCGATCCACTACGTGGGCGATCTTCATCGTCATTTGGATCACTTGCGATCCCAAGCCAAGCCGTTCGCCAAGTTTTGCCAAGATCGCTACGACACGCTGATTGACGAGCTGGAGAATTCCAACATACAGTTGGTGGAGAGCCGATCGGCCGTCGAAGAGCTTGAAGAGAAACTGGACAAGAGGTTCTAAACTCCGCGACGATTACAGTGAGCTGCAGTCCACTTCTAAGAGCACGATCTTGTGTTTAGAAGATGAGATCGACACTCTGAAGCGCCAGGTCCAGAATCTCCAAGCTCAGCTGGCGGCCTTAACCAGTCACCCCAATCTCGGCTCCCCGCCTCCACCTGCACTCGCTCGACTCCTGTTCAATCAAGATCAGGAACTGGCAGCTGCTTGTCAACGCGACCAGGCCCAAGATCAGTCGCTATCGGACGTCCGTCAGCACTTAAAAGACCGAGATCAAGAATTATCCACGGCTCAGCGGCGATGTCAGGCCCTGGAGCGGTCAGAAGTTTCACTAGAAGCGGCGGCTCTCCAGCTCCAGCGTCAGATCGGCGCGCAAGATCGACGGATCACCCGACTTCAAGAAGAACAGGATCAATTCCGGGCAGACTGCCATGTAGCCCAATCTGAACGAGATCAGGCGGTAGCGAAGGCCAATTCCACGTCCGAGCGCCTGGACAAAGCTCGTGCCGATCTTCGTGCTCGTGGGAACCATGTTGACTCCATGAGGGCCAACATCTCCCGCTTGGAGCAACAGGTCGCTGATCTTCAGGCTGCCCGTTCCCAAGTGGACCACCAATTCGTGAGCCAGAAGCGGGAGCTTGCTGCTCTACGGGTCGAGCATGCTGCTCTCTCGGCCCATTACAAGGACGCTTATAGCCGATTTTGGGCTGTGGCGCGCTCCCTCAACCAAGATGTCGCTCTTCCGACCCCGGCCAGTCTGACACGTCCTCGATCTGGGTCGGAGTCATCCCCACCCCGATCTCGCAAGACTCGACGGCTCAATCTTTCATCCTCCAATTCTCCTGACGATGTTCCTGACTCCGAGGGTCCGGATCCTGAAGTCCCTGAACCTGAACTCCCTGATCTTCCTCAGGAGTCCGAGATCGAGCAAGAAGGCGGCTCTCCTGAGCAGGAAAACGGCTCTCCTGAGCAGGATGATGCAGACGATCCTGAGATGTTAGCAGCTTTAGCTAAATCTTGTTCGGATCTTCGTCGATCCAAGCCGTCTGGAGGAGATCAGGGTGCTTCGGGAACTGCCGGCCATCCTATCGACTTGGGTGGCGAGGGAAGTGATAATATGCCTTCCGACGACCTATCCGCGCAGTCTCCGGAGGTCGATCCTCCTATGGGTAGCCCTAATTCCGCTCACGATGACAGTGAACTTGAGTCTAGTGCGGGTAAATCGCTTCCGGATATTCGACAGTCCTCCGAGGCCACCACCCTGACTCCGTCATACCCCAAAGTTCCAAGATCAGAGTGGATTCCCAGCTTGATCACCAGATGTCTTTTTCGTTCAGCGGATGTCTTCCCTTGGGATGTCGATCGCGTGAGTCACCAGAGCGTCTCCACCTTGAACACCAAGGTGTTGAGTCACCTTTTGCTCGGTGTCTCCGAATGGCTATTTCCTGACGTGGCTCCTTCTGCAACACCCTCTCGGATCGAGATCGAAGATTTTATTACGGGCCCTGCTGTGGATGCTCTGATGTCTCTCAATCCTCCGCCTTGGGCGTCTTTGGAATCCACCGAGTGACCCCTTTCTTTCATGGTTGATTTTATGCCCCCTGGTTTTTGTGAGAAGTACCTGGAATATGAGGAGAAGTATCTTCAGGCGCTCTGGGAATCCAGCCATTTCCTGCCGATCTCGGACGACATGTGTGTTGCGGATGCAGCTTTGTCGGCTTACCACGAGAGTCGTCATCAGCGTCTATCTCGGGCTGGGGCCGCCTGGAAACAGTTCTTGTTTCGTCATCTCATCCCTGCTTTGCGTCAACAGTACTGCGATCTGGATGTCTTGCTGGACCCCTTCTTCCTGCACTTCCCCAAACCACGTCATCCCAAGATCTGGTATCCGGATGTGTCCGCTGCATCACTTGAGGACGCGTTATCAGCCGTTGGTCTCGCGGAGCCTTGGCATCTACAATATCGCCGATCTTCTGCAGATCACCCAGCGACCCGTATCCCCCGTCTTCAGGACAAGTTTGTCAACGTACCCTCTTCTCAGTCCGCTTCAAACATAGCAGTGCTATAATCTTCCCTTTAATCCATTTCTTCTTTGTGAATCCCTTGCCTTTTATGCATCGTTCTTGAGATCTCGACGTCTCCGATCTTAGTGGCACATAGCCACTTAGTCGGTTTAATATGCATCATATACATCACCGTCCACCTGATCTACCGCCGTCCGATAGCTCCTTCACTTATTCCCTCGTGATGTGACCAACTCACTTCACGATCTCGCCTCCTTATGGCTCCTCATGTGATTGCATGACCTCGAATCGATTTCGATTCGTTCGATCTTGCAAATAGTCATACAGTAGAGCTCCACAATTAAGATCGGCTTCATCTACCCATGTCGGTTCGTCATATCCTTTCCAGTGTACCAAGAATTCACGCAATGTACGTCCGTATCGCGTACGCTTCCCGGATCGCATGTCTACGATCTTTTCGACTTCGTATTCATCATTGTCTAGATCTCGTATCCAGCTGTCCTCAGGCAACAGCGCTTCATCGAAATCGATTCGATCTTGATCTTGTATTGTCAACCGCGTCTTGGGACGATCTGGGAATTGCCGTACAGGCTTGATCTTGGAGACGTGTACCACCGGAAAGAGTCGATATTCTGTACCGGCGATCTCAAGACGTACGGCATGCTCTTCCACCAACTCCAGTACACGAAAAGGACCATGCCATATGTGTGCCAGCTTACGCGCATACCCCTCCTTGACTCGATCTAGATACAGTCACAGTTGAGTTCCAACTTCGATCTCGTGTGGTCGGACCATTTCATTGTGTCGATCTACCCTTTCTTGGATCGCATCTCGTAGTTTCTCATTAGCCTGCTCACGTGCTTGCTGATATTGCTTCTGGATACGGTATCGCCACTGACGGGGTTCACGATTTCTTCTTCTCGTTGACCCTAATGGTACCATGGCTTCCAGCGTAGATCGCGGGTCCCATCCGTGTAACAGATAATACGGGGTATCCCTTCGGACGCGATCTTGGGCAGTATTGAGTGCGAAGGTGAGGCGCTCCGCATATTTGTCCCAATCTCGCTGGTCGATATCTTCCACATACATCTTGACTGCACGTGTCAATGTTCCCACCATCCGTTCGGTTGTACCGTTTGCTTGCGGGCGGTATGCCATTGTTGCTCGCTGTCTCTGTCCCACGATCTTGTTGAACGATCTGAAGAAGTCAGACATAAAACCGGGCTCTCGGTCATGTCGGATGGCCTCGCTTGCACCGAACCGGCGGAAAACACATTCCTCGTAGTTCTCAGCAACAGTCTGAGCTGTCCTTGATGCGCTAGCTTTCGCGATCACATGTCCAGTGAATAGATCGATCCAGATCAGCAACTCGGTGTTTCCTTTATACGATCTTGGTAACGACGGTATGTGATCCATGCCGATAATCTGGAACGGATATGTAGCTTGCAAATTGCCAGGCGATTCTCCATGGATCGTAGGCCGTCCTTTTCCTGTCTCGCAGTCTATGCACTGACCGACGTAGCGTTGTACACTCTGATACAATCCACGCCAATTAAAATGAGCTCTGATCTTGTGGTATGTCCGTCCGATACCTAGGTGGCCACCTTCCAAACTGGAATGGTAGTGGTGCATAAGATCGTTTTGCAATGTTTCGGGCACCACAAGCTTGGCCACAAGATCGCGATCTTCGTCGGACCACTTGGTCGGCGGAAAATAGAACAATAATCCTGACTCATCCGTCTCATAGCGATCTGCGATCTTAGAACAGCTTTTCGCCTCAGTTGACGTAAGATCTTGTACGTCCCCTCGCAGGTAAGCCTTAAGATCGACGATCCATTTATCCTCGTCTTGAGCTCGGCTAATACGTTCCATCCTCATTCTTTGCACAATCTCTTCTTGTAACACCTGCGAGCAACATATCTTACGTGATCTTGTGACTGCAGTGATCTTGACTGGGGTTGCATCATTCTTAGCTGTTAGCAACTCGTCCAATCTATTGAGAGTCATAAGATCTTGGCGCTCCTCTTCCTTGACGATCACAACTCCGCTTTCGCGACGTAATGCAGCACTCGCCAAACTGTCTGCGCTTTGATTCCAATCTCGCTTCATGTGTAGGAACTCATGGTTGGGCCAAGATCGGAGACGTTCCAGTGCCTGCTGCCGTAACAATGTTAACCCCGGGGCTTTACACTCGATCGCACCCTTCATTTGTCTGATCACCAAGTTAGAATCTCCACAGATAATCAGGCGTCCCCTGTCCATTTCTGACAGAAGATCGAGACACAGAAGCAGACCTATGGTACTCGGCCTCATTTACCGTAAGATCGAGCTTGTACTTCGATGCTGCTGAGATCACTGTACATTCCGGTAGGCTCCACACTATTCCACTGTATGCTCCGCAACTTCGTTTCACACGTGCTGATCCATCAAAACTCACAACTAGTAATCTCTCATCGGGCTCCACTGTTGGAGGGTGCATCGAGATCACTTGTCGTGGTTGTTTCCTGGGAGCGATCGAAATCAAGATCGAGTCCACTTCCTTGCGGGGCGTGATACTCGCCGCGATCACACCTAAGATCTCGTCCTCCCCTCTAGTACATTTAACGATCTCAAGGGTCCAGCTTGATAGAAGTGCAGCCCATCGTCCTAACCGCCTTGCAATCCCGATGAGCGCAGTAACCATGCCAATGTGGAGTGGCGCGTCAACACTTTTATCGATCTTGTCACAAGTTGAGTATAGCAGATATCTAGTACCCTGAGCAGAGCCAACACTTCCTTGTCGACCATACCGTAGTTGATCTCATTCGGCTTGAGCGTGCGACTAGTAAAAGTTACTGGCTTGTACACTCCATAGTGTTCTTGCATCAGGGCAGCTGAGATCGCCCACTTGCTGGCGTATACTACCACCACCGGTTGACGATCCACATCAATGTGTTGTAAGATCGGAGCATTCACGATCTTGTACTTTAGTGTAGCAAACGCTGCCTTAGCTTCGGTCCAACTGCCATCCTCTTCTGCCACGACACCCTCATCGTCCCCAGTCGATTTTATCTTCCGAGCGATCTCGTAGAAATCCGCTTCACGTAGCTCGTACAAAACTGATGCGTAGATCGCAAAATCTTCAATAAATCGGCTGTAGTAGTTGAGACTCCCCAAGAATGATTGCATCGATCTTAGGTTGGTGGGGAACGGTAACTCTTGTAAGGCCGACAAATCCTTTGGATGTGTCTCCAAACTTTCAGCTGATACACGATGGCCTAGGTAATCCACCTTTTGCCGGCCCCAGAAGATTTTGGCGACACTGATGGACAGATTCCACTCGTCGCAGATATCCAGCAGCTTTTCTACCTTATCGCATAACGCATCCCACGATCTTCCAGTTACCAGTATGTCGTCGATGTAAGATCGACGTCCCAACACTGACTCATTTCTTTCTAGATCAGGCTCTCCTGTCTTGAATACGTCCTTTCGGTCGGTTCGATCTTGATCTTGGGTCACTTTCACGAATCCATATAGTGCATTGTCTAAGAGTCTCTGGTAGATCGGGGGAGCGTTTTTAAGTCCGAACGGCATTCGGTTCCACTCAAATAGTCCAAATGGAGTAATAAATGCCGAGATCGATCGGGCTCGATCCGTCATGGGCACTACCCAGAAACCGCTAGCCATGTCCAAGGAACAATACCAGAGAACCTTGTCGAGATCATCCAGCAGATCATTGATCAGAGGCATGGGGTACACCATGAGCCTTGTCAGACTATTAACCAGGCGATAGTCGATACATAATTGGATGTCGATCCCATTCTTCTTGATGATCACAACTATGGGTGACGCCCAAGGAGAGGTCGAGTGTCGGATCATTCGAGCAGATAGTAGTCCCTTGATGAGTTGATACAACTTTTCGCGGAACGGTATCGCCACTTTGCGACAACGTTGAGCGACTGGCTTTGCATTTCCCACATCTATGTCACATACCACTCCCTTCGCTGGTGGTGGTAAGGCATTGCCCTTTCCGATAAGGAGGTGCTTCCGTTTCCAGATAATCTGCACAAGACGCTCGATCTCCTCCTGGGTGTTGATATTGGTATCACCTATTTGAAGATCCTCGATCTTGACTTCTTCCGTGGTCGCAGTTACGTCTGGTAGCACGGCCATTTGATCTTCCACGTCTTCTGCGAATAACCTCCTTCCTTGATACAAACTTCATCATCCATCGTGGGATCGGCAATGTTTGCCTCACTCTTGGTGTGAAGATCATTTCTCCTAATACGATCAATCTTGCCCTGGTCAGATGTATGCTTGCTTAATTGTAGACTTGCGCCCCTGTCCCCTGCGATCTCGACAGTCTGGACGGCTTTTACCGGCCGTGGTAAGATCGCGGTTGGTGTTAGGTACTCAGGACGTTCCACCGCTGGCTCGGCGATCTGCTCATTGATATCCACTTCACTGATCCCCTCCGTAGTTGCCTGATATGCAAGATTTTGCCATTCGGCATACCTCCTCGATCCTACAGATACGTATCCCGGAATTCGGGGAATTCGATCTCCACTCAACCACATCGCGACTCTCGATCCTTCATGTAGAGTTAGTGCACGTTCACTCACGTTGGTTACCTGTAGATAGCGTGTCTTTCCTGGTCCGACTGTGATCGTTGGTACCCATCGATCTCCCCTGGTGACCCACAACGTATACTGGTTAGACGTCAGACTGCGTAGCCTGATCTCGGCCGTCCGTCCGGCATCGATCCAGTAGTGATCCTTCCAGCACACATGTTCGACCTTGTCACCGTAGAGCGGGCGCCTACCTGCCATCTGAAGACGGACTTCGTCAGGCAGACATATCGTCCCATCAGCGAGATCGAGGCGGATACCCGCTGGCACCATGAAATCCATTCCTAGTATCAGATCTTGACCTCCAGTGGGCGGACCTACCCATGCATCAAAGAAGTACACTAGCGATCCTACCAGCGTGATCTTCAGACGAGTACGTCCCTCGATCTTATATGGAGATCGTCCAACACCTTCGCATTCCAACGTTTGATTCTCATCAATGTGGCACCCGACCTTACGAGCAAAGGTGGCATCCAGTATGGACACCTCGGCACCACTGTCAAATAGCAAGGTTGCTTTTTTGTTGTTGATCTTCCCCATAGCCTTAGATTGCTTGAACTTCTTGTCTGGAACATGATGCTTCCAGTAACCCCGCGATTCCCCAGGGGAAATCTCAAGAGCCATCATCACACTCGATCTTGCATATTCATCGATCTGGCGTAGACTTGACACTGTAGCGGTGGATTTCTCCAGAAGATCACATGTATTGTCGATCGGATCGATCAGTTGATTAACTGTTGCCTCCGATTGTTTCTCGACATATGCATAAATGCAATAACTAGAACGCTCGTCTCGTACCGGTTTCCAAACCGGTGAGCGTCCTAGTTTAACATCTTCTCTGCAGTCTCTGGCAACATGCCGGCGTGCTTGGTAGGATTGTACCATTGTCGGATAAAGTTGTAAAATTCCTCCATGGTACATTTTCCTGCCTCGTGGATGTCACCACACGCCTTGTATGTGAATAGGCAGCGATCTGAGGGATGTCCTTTACGACCGCACTTCTCACACGTCAGACGTCCCCAGCACCCAAGATCGCTATGTTTACGTGACCCGCAGTGCGAGCATCGCTTAGGTGGCGAACCTATATCATGTCGATCCTGTTGGACACGATTGTTCCCGGCCTCCGTACGACTGTGATCTTGGTTCCTTTGATCTTGATCTTGCTTCCCTTCATTGTTTCCAGATGCTGCGAGGTAGATACGGCGTGATCCTACTTCGCCGTCAGATTCACTAGAGTCCTCTTCAGACTCGCTGCTGTCTGAGGTCGCCTTGATGGCTCTGACGGCCCGAGTTGAAGCAGACGGGGCTGCTGCGCTGTTGTTCTTCTGACGAGGCTTGATTGATCCATAAACAGCCTTGCTCTGTCGTACTTTCGCTCGTTGCCGAGATCGAAGTGCTTCCTCAAGGGTGTCAGCGTCTGGAATTCTTAGTAATGCCAAGTGATCTGCAAGATCGCGGTCACCCAGAGTTTCAATGAAATGCTCCACGTGTTCGCGTCGAACTTCCGAAGGTCCATTCTTGATCTGAAGGCGAGCCCTAAGTCCTACTACATTGAGCCGATACAAATACTCCAGCGGAGATTCGTCCGATCTCTTGCGCGCGTGGTAATATTGCCTCGCGACTGACACTCCTCGTCCACAATATTGAACCTTGAAATTACGGAGCAGATCCCTCCAGGTACTGCGTATTGTGCGACTAAGCTGTCGATACCAGTTTCGCGCCGATCCTGCGAGGAGATCGCCGAACACCAGACACTTTTCTTCGTCTGGGGCTTGATCTCGCATAAAGGCAGACTTTACCTTGCTAAGCCAGGCTCTGGCTCGATCTTCGTCCCCTTCTCTCCCCGCGAACTCCTTGAGTTCAGACATGGCAGATACTCGTATACGTGGGACACTTGTCGATCTTCCGGTGGTCGTGGCCGATGCTGATGCTACAGTCGCACGTCTGGGAGGATCAAGATCGAGATCATCAGGGTCGTATTCATGAGGTTTGGGTGTTAATCTGGTGACCCCACAGACTCAATATCCACATCTCGATCTTCTGCTGATGCCGACCCCGCAAGATTAATAGTGCCTTGTTGTTCCTTCAAGAATCTGCTCATCACCGCCTGGAAGTACGATTCCAGCTTCGCATTAGATCCTTGTGTCATGTTTGGCGCGATGGCATCCGTCACTCGCTTGGTCTCATGATCTCCACGCTGCCGTAGCATAGCAGCACCTGACGGTCCCAGCGTTTATTCGGGGTGGGTCATCTGCACTATCGGTGTCCACTTCCTCGGTCGCCGACTTATAATGCGAGGATGTTCCTGTCTGATCTTCCAGTGCGAGTGCTGGTAGCGATTTTAACATGTCGTCTGTCGATCTAGTCGTGATCTTGGTGGTTACACTCTTCTCACCCACCAAGGGCTTCAGTAAGTCGAAGATCGACATCAGGGCTGTGTTGATCGCGCTGAGCCTCGTGTCGAATAGATCGTTGGCGTCGAACGACCCTGTGGTAATCCCACTTTCCTTGATCAGGTGTAATAACGCCTTCGCAGGTTCAAGCTTGCTTGATCTTGCAGTTGGTTTGTACACTGGGCCTTTTAAATCGTTGATGATCTTTGGCTTGATAATCTGCACAACGGGATTCTTGATCAAGAAGGTGTGAAGTTCCTTCTTGTGGTATGCGATCTCGAGTGACTCGTCAGTCCACGCTGTTTTAAGATCGTCTTGGTCATCCGCGTCTGAACCTGGTGCTTTCATTTTCTTCCGTAGAGGCTTCGATCTTGCTGACTTCGTTTTTGTGCTCGACTTGGAGACGAGCGTTTGGATGGCTTTCGCTGGTGGACTTTCGTCCTGCAGATCGCGACGCAAGTCGGAATCTGCTGGGGTCCCCGAAAGGACCTGGGGAGGAGGTAGAGGCTTCTCTTCTAGGTCCGTAGCAGGACCATCCTCTGTTCCGTCGGTAGAGCTCCTCCCAAAGCTCTGCCGATCCGCGGATCGATCTTGATTCAGCGGTGTCGTTGGTGATCCGATCTCCAACGACACTGGTTTCCCTGATCTAAGATGGAACTCACGGTGAAATCCCGAGTCACCCAAAGATCCGGACACGCGCACCGTTGTGGCGAAGTGGTTCTGCGAAATCGCAAGATCGCAGGAGTCCTCTTGCACACTGCGCCCGAACTGCCGACTAACGGAGGGGGTACTCCAATCTTCCGTGAAGTTACTTGATCTCACCTTGTGTACCCGTCGGTGGGACTAGATCGCCCCTCGGGTGATCTCGATTAGACGCGCTTGTTGTCGATCTTGCTGTCTGACAGGACAGCGGGAAAGGTGGCAGCAGCGGGGATACTTCTACTCGCTGCGCCGCGTAGTTATTGAGTTTCGATCTTGGTTGTACTCGATCGATCTTGCCTGGACCAATGTCGATCTTAGCTCGGGGGGTCTTGTGGTCGGTGTGTGACCTTTATCCAATGGTTCCAATGCGTGCTTGCCGCTTCCTATATCGGGGTCTTGAGATTTGAGGGTTGACGAACGTCCAGCCAAGCAATCTGGGCGTAGGGGTTCTACTCAGTGTCGATCTTGATCCTGCGTGGCGTCGGGAGGGCCAATCTTGTATATCCCTACCCGGAATAGCGTAGATGAAGGAAAACTTGTGTAGTAGAAGGTAAAAACAACTCTGAATTAATGGTTAATGTCCTATGCTTCCCATCTGTGGCTATCCGTATTGCACTGGCTTCCTAATATCCATAATAAAGTTAAGATCGATATTTACCTGTCAGGATCGATATCGCGTGGGTACAATCGTCTTGGGCAGGTATGATGGCACACGCATTCACTGGGTCATTATAGTGAGTGTCACTATATCGAGGATCACCGTAGAGAGGGATTGCTCTTGATCTCGATTGACGGGACGAGATCGAGATCGGAAAACTTCTTATCTGCTTCACCACAAGGTCTTTGAATACCCCAGCGACGTTCAATCGCTTGGTCTCTCAACTGTTCAGGACGTTGCGTACGTTCGTACAGACGTTGTTTGACGATGTGTTTATCCATAGCCGTGCCAAAGACGGCCAGACGGCTATGGAGGTGCATCTGAGGCACCTCCGTCGAGTGTTCGAGGTCATGAGAGCTAACAATCTCTATGCCAACATCGACAAGTGCGTCTTTGCAGCTGAGGAGATAAAGGTCCTCGGCTGCTTTGTCAGCAGAGTCGGCGTACGCGCCGACCCAGGGAAGGCCACGGCCATAGCGGCTTGGCCGACCCCGAGGTCACAGAAGGATCTCCGGAAGTGGCTGGGCTTAGTCAACTATCTTCATAAGTACAGTGCAGGGCACGCTGAATTTGCTCGACCCTTGTCGAATCTCTTCAAGAAGGATGCCGACTGGGTCTGGGAGCAGCAGTACCAGGATGTTTTCGACAGCATCAAGACTCTATACGATCGGATACCCTTAGCGTATCAAGGGGATGAGAACTACACGCCACTGATGCAGTTCTTGTCCGATGGCAAGGCGCCAAAGTCGATAGGCTCTCGCCTCGACAGCGGGCGCAGCTCCGTCGATATGAGCTGGCCGATGGGTTACTCCACTACCGAGTAGACCCTGGAGATCCTCCTCGGGTTGTCGTTCCAAACGACGAGGATCTGAAGTATGACATACTTCTAGAGGCGCATGATGCGCTGATAAGTGGCCATCTTGACCGAGAGAAGATCTACCAAATGGTCTCTCAGACATTTCGGTGGCCCCGCATGTATAAGTGGGTGGCACACTATGTCAAGACATGTGAAACATGTCAGAGGGTGAAGCCTTCGGGCCACACCTCGGCTCCACTGCAGAGCCTACCAGTACCAGCGGATTGCTGGAAGTCGATGAGTCTCGACTTTGTCTTCGGGCTGCCGGTCGATGACAGGGGCAACACCGGCATATTGGTGTTGGTCTGCCGTTTGGGCAAGATGCTACTGGAAACTAAGTTGACGTTGTCAACTGCGGACCATCCGCAGACGGATGGTCAGACGGAGCGCGTCAACCGCGTGCTCGAAGATACTCTGCGCAGTATCTGTGGTCCTGGTCGGACCAGCTTCCTATGGTTGAGTTTGCACTCAACAATGCGGTACACGCATAAACAGGGTTTACCCCGTTCTACTTGAATGGGTTACGACACCCCCAGGTGCCGCTAACCTTGCGGGGAGGCACCGTGGCCTCCATCTTAAGTGGGGGGAGGCTCGGAAAGTCTTTTCCTCCCAGGTCTCAGAAATTGAGCCCGAGTCTTTTACAAAGACACTTGTCGTTATTTATAGACGACAGGCTGACGCTAATTAGCCGGGTTAGAGATGCAATGGCGTTAGCCCAAGACAAACAAAAGGAGTACTCTGACAAAACAAGAAGAGGAAACTTAAACGTGTTTAGGAATGGGGACTTAGTCCTACTAGACACTAAGAACCTACCGCTAAAGGTGGTTAGCTCTGTAGAGAGCAACAAGTTGAAGCACCGCTTCATCGGACCCTTTGCGGTCCTGGCCAGACATGGCGCGGCGTATACAATTGACCTTCCAAAGTAAATGGCGACAAACCCGACGTTCTACGTGGGGCATCTTAAGCGGTATCACGATCCGCTGGGTCCTCCTTCTCGGACCGAGAAAGGCCAAGGTGAGAGCTCACCTCCGCGAAACGAGGCCGAGCCCTCTGGACAACCGGAGCTGCCGGTGTCGAAGTATGTGAATGATACACAGACTGGTACCCACGCGAGTCATACGAAGGGTATGGCGGTACAGAGTGGGAAGAACTTGGGTAAGAAATATACCCATAAGCCAAGCGGTACGAATACCTCTGTGGCTCATAAGAGGGCATTCGACCATGCACCTCATGGTTTAGAGCGTCTAAGCCTCGACGGAGTTCCTTCAGGGCGGAAGCCGGAACTCGGCGGTCAAAACGCCCATGGAGCTCATGAGTCTCACTGACCAAGAGCGTCCAAATCTCGACGAAGGACCTCAAGGGCCCCCGGCTTGTCAGCCTGAGAGGCAGCCTGACCACCAGGTCCAAGCCCAAGGGCTATCTCGATCGCATAGACGCGATCTCGAAGCTGACGAACCTCGTCGCTTAACAGGGACCCCACAGAGTCCCGACCCGAAGTTGAGGGTCCAGAAGGATAAGGCTGAGAAGGAGCCTCGTACTCAAACGCGTGCGAGAGCTCCTCCTGCCCTCCTTGAACGGAACGGCGAGCTCCACTACCATGTGGAGCGGGTCGTCCAAGAGCGGCGGCGCTCTGGGAAGCGCCAGCTGCTAGTGAAGTGGCGGGGTTACCCTTCGTCACAGAACTCGTGGAAGCCGGAAGACCGGCTCCGGGTTGAGTGCTCGAAGGCTGTTGAGATTTGGGATCAACAGCCGGGGCGTAAGTAGTCCGCGGCTTCTTAGCCGCCTTACGGTGTACGGTCCCTGGGTTGACGGAACCGTACCCGCGCTCGTCTTGAGCGCTGGACTTAGACTGCTGTCTAAGTCCCTCCATGACGGAGTGGAGTTTCCGCTTAGCGACTAAGTGGGCAAACTCAATGCGAAGATCGCGCTTGTCCAAGACATAGGACAGCAGACAATCTTCCCGGAGTTCTTTCAACTCCTGAACTGTACAGTTCTTTAGAGAAACCCATCTCCAGAACAGGTCCTCTGCCTGGGTCTGGGTTGTGGTGTTCTCGGGCTGTACCCAAGGGTAGCCCCACACGGGGAAGAGCCCACCACGGTCTTCCGGCTTCTTGCGGAGACTTGTGAATTCCTTGAGAGGAATTCGGTGTGGCGCAAGCAGCACACACCTAGTGGCCTCAATGTCGTTGGCAAAGAGTGGTTCGCTTTGAACCAAGGCACGCTCATAGGCGCCACGTGAAGTGCGCCCATGGTTGAGACCACGAGGGAGCTTAAGGTGCTCCAAGAACATGGGAGACCCAGACCCCGCATCCAGTGGGTAGTATCCGCGAGGATACACCGGCGTGGGAGGCGCAGGAGCGCCTTGCAGTTGAGCAGCTTGATAGCTCTCCTGCTGCGCGTCGAGATCATTGGAGATCTCTTGGGGCTCGGAGACAGCCCCCTCCTCTTCCTCCTCGTCTGAGGAGTCGAGCAGGGATCGGAATCCCTTTGCGATTGAAGGCTCTGAAGTAGGAGAGCCAGGGGCTGCGCGCTTCTTAGCAACAGCAGCACCCTCACCAGCCCGTTTTGAAGAAGCTGCTTTCGCAGCTTGGGCTCGAGCCTTACCTTCGGCTAAGGTAAGGTTCTTGGCAGGCACGCTCGTCGAAGCTGCCTTTGCCTCGGACGATTCAGCATCATCAGCAGGAGCGTCCTGTGAAGGAGCATCCTGAGAAGAAGATGGATCCTTGGTGGATCCAGGAGAGTCCCCACCAGGCTCTGATCCCGTGATCATAGGGATATCGAAAACAGGGGACTCTGCCCCAGGACTGGGTTCGGCCTATCGTCGGGCGACAAGGAGCACGAGCGACTGCGTCGCGTGCTCCCTCCTTGTTTGACAGCAGCAGCGGTACGTTTGCTGGCTGCCTCGGAAGCCGCCTTGCGGCCTTGCTTGCGCGGAGCGGTCTTGTCTTTCGACTTGGCACTAGCAGTCTTCGACTTAGAAGGCGCCGAAGCGCCGTGGGTGCTTGCCTTCTTAGGCATCGTTGGGAGGTTGACGTGGGAACCTCGGGTACTCGCTGCTCGTGCATGTAAGGCCATGTCTAGTCCATGATTCTAAAAGCTCTCTTCCTAGCTCCTCATTGGCTGGTGGTGTTTCCAACCTAAGTGGGGGAGGATGTAACGGGGTTACATGAGGGGTACCCTAGAAAGGGTACCGCCTCTAGAAGTAGATATACTTCTGTGAGTATTCGTTTTAGATACGCACTCGTGGGTGGTGTGGACCACACAACTGCCACGTAGGTCTGGTGGCTGAGGGCCAACCAATAGTATTTGACCTAACTTTTATATGCATAAAAGTGTTAAATTATAGTTAATTAGGAGTTTGTATGACAGGCCAAATGGTCCTAACTAACTATATTTACATCAGTCTTAAATCTACGCTAAACTGGCTTTTAATTCCCCTAAGACCAGGGACTAGTGAACTGCCGTTCACTTAGAGTTTGTATACTCTTAATAGCACGCTTCCTCAAGCAAGGTGCTCGTGTGACCCCGTCACAGGGGTTCCCTACCAGAGATGCAGCGAGTACTCGCATTTCTTGGATGTACTCGTTCAGCTCCCGTTTTCCTTGTTCATAGACAAGAAGCGCGAGCGCTAGTGATACTCGTAGTTTGCCAGAAGGAAGGAGTCTCTAAGCTGCTCACACAGCTTGTAAAACAACCAAAGCGACCCGAAGTCTCTCAGTCGAGATGAGAACCGCATCCGTGGCGAGCTCTACGTCTCTGACCCAGAAGTGGAGGTTCTCTCCCTCCTACCCCTCATAAAGGTTAACCTTAAGTTCAAAGGCTTAGGGTGGGCTGGCTTCATTTCAGCCATGGGTGCCTGCAGCCCCTGTACGTGGGCGATAAGCCCTCTCTCCTACGTGTCGAACGCCTCGATGCGTTCGACCTGCTCGGCCGGCGTAGCAGCCGCCAAGCTTCGGAGGGCATCTCCTCCAAAGATGCCCACCATCTTCCGGACCGACTCAAACTGAGAGTCGGTCAAATGAGGGAACTCCCCTCTATCCATCTTGGCTTACCTTCTAGGAGCTACAGAGGATTCAGGTAGCCAATCTACCCGCGTAGGCGTGGATTGACTACAAGTGCTACCAAGTGTGACGGGGTCACACGAGCACCTTGCTTGAGGAAGCGTGCTATCAGAAGTATGCAAACTCTAAGTAAACGGCAGTTCACAAGTCCTGGTCTTAGGGGACTTAATAGCTAGTTTGGAGTAAGTTTAAGACTGATTTATATTTATAGTTAATTAGGTCCATTTGGCATGTAATACAAACTCCTAATTAACTATAATTTAACACTTTTATGCATATAAAAGTAGGTCAAATACGATTGGTTGGCCCTCAGCCACCAGACCTACGTGGCAGTGGTGTGGTCCACACCACCCACGACTGAGTATTCACAAAACGAATACTCTAAGAAGTATTCTACTTCTGGAGGCTATACACTATCTGGCGTATTAGAATAGCGCTTGCATGACGCTCTCAAGAATTTGTTTTCTCGCTATTACAAAGTAGTGTCATAAAATGCAGAAGAGTTTTACGCGTGTATGCTCTACTGAGAGAACTATATCGTTCTGGGATAAAGTGGTTGCACTAGGTTGTTTGTTGTTGTGTGTGCCAATTGTACTTGGTGAAACGACTTGGTTTCGGGAGTCGCGACCGCTGCTTTGGTGTCATTCGTGACCCTGTCTCCTCCACCTCGCACCCGTGCCATCTTCTCAGATGGATGGCAACTAGAGATCGTCCTCTTCCAGGCCAGATCCCCCAACTTGACGAGATCATTGAGGAATCTCCCCGTCCACAGAGTCCCAACACCAGTGGCTCTACCAGCCCCGCTTACCGTCTCATTCCCCATTCGAAACCCCCCGAACCTCCAATATCACCGAGGACGCAGCCGATGGCCTCTCGCCCTCCTGCTCCTGTTGGGTCAACACCTGAAAATGGTGCAACAACAAGTGATGAGACTGCAAATGAAAGTAATTTAACTTCATCAACTTCTCCATCACAGCCTCAACCTTCACACACTTCATCAACCAGAGTGCGGTCTCCTCGACAAGAAGGAGACAATCGGACCAATTCGGGGACTCTTAAACCTCCGGAAGGTTCTGGTGTCCCTGCTCATCTGTACCGTCGACAAACTGTAGCGAGAAATAATAGTGGATCACGACGAATGTCGAGATCAATTGGTCCACCGGGATCAAACACAGAAGGAGAGACTGGCACACAGCAGTCTGGAGCCAATGTTACTGATGAAGACAATGGCGATAGTGATGAATTGACCTTCATACTACCAGAATTGTCGAAAGAAGGAGATGATACTGGACGAACAGTACGGGAGACGTGGCCAACAGATCATGTGATGCTGCTCTACATGTTGTCGAGATACGCAGTGTGTGCACGCACAAAGGAAGATAAAGAGTCGTGGATCCGTCAGACCCCATTACTGGTCTTGATGTACGAAGGGATTGCTGCCGGAGCTTTGAATTTCGACTACGCACCTGCAGCTATGGTAATTGCCCAGGAAGGACGACCCAAACGCATATGGATGAATACGACACAAGACGGGAAATCTGCCATTGACGACTTGCGTGAAGCGAATCTCATCAACGGTCTCAAGCTCTCCACTAAGGATTATCACTCTGTCACAGCGTTTCAAGTTTCTCTGCGTGGTCTGCAGCTTCTATCACAAGTTAGCAAGGAGCTCAAGGCAAATGTCGATGCCTTCGTCTTTGCCCCCAAACCATATCGTCGTGAGCTCCTCAAAATCCGCTACATCCCAATTCGAGATCCACCTGACCCTACTTCTATCACAGAGGTAAATGCTCCTTCGTGGACGTTCACAAGGGGCAGTGACAAAAATCTCACAGCTGGAGCAATCGGAGTTATTCACGCAGGTATTGAAGAAGAAGAACCCGAGTTTAACGAGGAAGGTCGGTTCATCTTGGAGTCCATCGGCTACTTTCGGTATTCTGGAGTGACTGAGACAGAAGACGTATCGTACGTTTCCAGTCCTTTCGTCCCGCAATGCGTACGTAGCTTGGAGGCGTATCAATAACTCTCTTCAAATGCCCATCGAGCACTGGAAGCTGCAAGCGGACAGTCTAATATTCGTGATACACTTTCCGAGGCGATAATGCTGGCTAACCCAGTATGCCTTGTGGGGGAATGGATCCCATTCGGCTCGAATCAAATTGTCGCGCTGAACGAGAGACTCGGATCTATGGATCGTTGTCATGGTGGGCTTTTCACGTCGCTTATCGATGACCGCCCCACAGACACTCAGTTTGAAGTGCCTCCAGGTCTCACAGAGGTTCGTATTTTGGACTATGACCCCGTGCGGTACATCAACTTTGAGGCTGAAATCAATTTCCCAGAAGATGATGGCATCGTGCAGGTCGAGAACTTTGGTATTCATCTCAATGTGGACGGCACCATTTTCTACGGGATCAAGGTGGACGCCATCTTGGATAAACGAGCGGATCGCATTTCTGTGGATTTGTTATCACGATTGCTTGTCGATATCCACCAGGACTCGTCCGAGATTATGGACGACTTGCTCTCTTCGTACCAAACGAGCTTGTTGGACATGGTTTTCCTTGGTGACATTGCTAACCGTGGCAAATTTAATATGATCATGGCCGATCAAATCGATCCCTTCATGCCTGGGTTGGAGTACATGGATCGAGGTGATTTTGAGAACGAGTTGAAGCAAGTGTTGGGTGATATCCATTGTGCTTACGACATTGGAGAGGATAGCGTACTGATCGTTGGAAGAGATGGCATGTTGATAGCTGGATCAGCCTCAAAGCGGTTCGAGAAGGTTTTCATCTCGTATTTTTCCCTACTGTGTCGAGAAATGTTCCTTCGCAGTTTCTTCACGCGCATTTTCGTGCTCGAGGAGTTGCTCAAGCACATCCGAGAGCTGATTTTCCGAGCCAAGGAGGATCCACACCACCTCGTTACGATTCGAGCAAAGCTCAACCAGGCAACGAACGATCTCATTCTTGTAAGTGTGTGTCTGCAAAAGGAATTGTGTAAAGCTGACGAATACTTGTACTTTACGTAGTAGTTTACTGATACGCTAGGATACCTGCTCGAGTCTCTCGAGTTTGTCAAGATTCCTCAAAAATCACCGAATGCGAGCGAGGAAGAGAAGTCAATCTTCAGCTACCTCGATCTGAAGAAGCAACACCATGATATTCTCCTTCGAGCGCGTGATCTGGAAAAACTAGTGATTGGGGCGAAATATGAGATCGTCAACTTGCGGCAAATGGCAGAGGTTCTCAACACTTCCGAGCTCGAAGATATCTTCAAGACTGTAGAAGGGAATACCAAGACACTCGCAGATTCGTCACTGGTAGTGGAACAATGTGGTTCATCAATTGAACTGGTGCAGGTACTCCTCGCTGGTAGCTTCGCGTTTACTCTGTTGGATCGAATCCCCGGTGGCAGTCTGAATGTTGATATGCCCGAGTGGGTGGAGACAGCTTTCGCCAAACCGATCATCGATGTGCCTCTGCTCTTCTTCGTGCTTAACTTGGTTTGGATGGCTGGGTGTATCTATGCATTGATCAGATACAAGAAGAAAAAGAGCCATCAAGTGGAGTATGACAGGCGAACCCTGAGGATCAAGGTGAACAAAGCGACATAGACAAATTCGAGGTGTTTCTGGGAACACGCGTTCTCGACAAGCAAGAGAATGTTTCTCAACTTGCATCGGAAGTACGTCGGGTGGTATGGAAAGATTTGGGTCTTCAGGCCTGCAACGATCCACGTGCTCACCCACGTCGAAGCATAGCCTACGCGAAAGGCTCAGTTTCGTGAAAACACAAATTGATGGACATCTTCACGGCGCGATTGGAGAAGTGGCAAGCTCGAAAACGCAGAAACAGAGATGTAGCTGCAACTGCTGACACTTTAGCAGGAAACACTGTATCACCTGTCAGTACTCGGGCGGCTGGTATGCTAGAGCCTGGAATACCCGTGGAAGTGGAAGTCGAATACGACAGTCGCTATGGTTTCCTGCTCTTCGTCACTTTTAATTTTCACGTCCGAGAGAAGCAAATCCCACTAGTTCAGCGGATGCGAAGCTACTTGGGACAGTTGAAAGAGCGGATTCGTCTCGGGGGACGAACTGCTCCAAAGCCCAAACGAACGCTGGATGAGAGTTTCTGTCCCCGAAATGAGACGTTGATCATGGAGCAAGAACTGATGAGTTGGTTCGCGATGGAAATGAAGCAGCACGGGGTCATCAAGAGTGTGGACATGTTTTTAACTGCCCTTTGAGGCCGTAAGACTACGCTAAGAAAATGCATTTTTTTACTTTACGCGTTGATATTTGACTACGACATTCTAATGGATAGAAACATCAGCTAGGCAAACCATTCGTGGCAGTGCTGCTCTCACTCGTCAACTCTTCTTCAGTAACTACTTTACCAAGATGACCAAGATGTCCTAGAACGAGTTATTCACTCACGTCAAGAAGAGCGAAAATTGATCGATAAGCTCCGTGATATTGGTACATCGAGCTACCCCAAATTGCAGTCATAGGGGATACTTCCAGTGGCAAATCATCCCTGCTGTCAGTACTTTCGGGCGTCTCCTTCCGTCACAACTAACTCACGACGAGATACCCTACACAACTTGTCCTCACCCGCGTCGACACGTTTCGTGGTACTGTGCGGCTGGTCCGATTTCAATCTGGTAGTGGTGCCCAAAATGATGTAGGTGAGGGGAAGGAGGATCTCAATCGATTGGAAGACGTCTCTGACGCCATCACCAAACTCGCCAAGAAACTCATCGACGAAGGACAGTACATCAGCGACGACCAAATCGTGATCGAGATGAGCGGACCTGAACTGCCTAACCTCACGCTCACAGATCTACCAGGACTTGTCCGCACAGTAGGTGATCACCAAGACCAAAGTATCATTTCGCGAGTGCGTCAAATGGTGGATCGGTACATGCAACAGGAGCGTACTGTGCTCATCGCTGTTGTGCCGGCTAATGTGAATATGCACAAACAGAGATTTTGCAAGGGTCCCAAGAAGCTGGTCCGAACATCACACGGACGAGTGCTGTGGTGACGAAGGTGGATCTGGTGGATGCTGATGCGGAATTGGAGTGCATGAATTGCTACGGAATAACAAGAAACGTATGCATCTTGGTTACCACGCAGTGAATGCCGTAGTCAACGCGAGTTGATGAAGGGGACAAGTATTGAGAAGAGACTGGCTAAAGAGATGACGTTTTTGGCCAACACGAGTATTGGTGTCATTTACCGACGCATTTATAGGGTGTTCCGAGGTTGACTGAACGGCTAGTGTCGATTTACAAGGCAATATTTGTCGATCACTGCCGAAGATGATTGTTGAGTGCGATACCCAGAAGGAATTGTTAGTATTGGGCGCTCCAGTGGAGTCATTGGATCCCCAACGACAGCAGTGTGGCAAGTGGGTCAGTCAGTATTTATGTCTAATAGTACCTGCTATATGGGCGAGCAAATGCATTGTTCTCCTTTTTTGGTTCGTCGAACAGTACTAACTCGTGGATACATTTGCGAGTCATTTTGAGGCAATAAGACCTTACCTTCAAAACAAACACTGAGATCACGGGCAAGTATAATGAAGTCTTGACCTGCGCGTAGTCGAGATGGTTCCGCAGCCATCGCTCGGCGTGCCTCCGAATACAAGTCCCTCTCTCTCTCCATCATGGAGTACATCAAGACTCCCTACCCCAAGCGTTTCTCAGAAGCTATGAAATGAATTGTCGATTACAGGTATTGCTATCACTAATAGTGATTGACTACTCCGTTCGCTGTCCATGAACGGGGTATGATGACGGAAGTCATAGATGGGGATTTCGTGTTCGTTATCATGGAGTGATCCCCATCCCGAAGGAATAAAGATTTCTTGGCTCATAGACCAAATAAGGTAATCTCTCGCATCCTCTCTCTTTTCTTTGACCCGTAAGCACCAACGACCTATATCGGTACAAGTACATTACAAATACAGTTGTCCACACGTACCATCGTTGGCCTGAGATCGGCAATTCATCGTCGAGTTGAAGGAGCCACTCTGTGAATGGTGTGGTCGTTCATGTTCAGGACCAATGCAACTAGCAGACACAACGCTGGTCATTCTTCAATTTCCTCGCCATCGAGAAGTTCAATCACTGTTGAAGCAACAGACAGCCACCAACATGGTCTACCCACTGAGAGGTTGCCTAGTCCTCACCTTTGCCTTGTTGCAGACGCAGCAGACAACAGCAACACCGCTACGTGACGACCCCGTGACCGAGTGTAGCTCGTTCGACCTCAATAACAAGAACTTTCCTGGTCGCGGCTCGGAGATCGAAGACGATGGTACTTGTACAGTCATCGTGCCAGGAGACCCGAGTACGACGAACCGCAAGTTGGAGGGAGTTTCCAACAACAATATTGCTGAACTGGAAGAGCACTTTGGCACTGCTTTCGAGCGGAAGATGAAGAGCCTCCCCACCTCCAGTGTGCATAAACCCCTTCCATGGACGGGATATAGTTGGCCAGTCTATCAAGACAGCATTAACTTCCAGTGGAAGACGTCGCAACCTAGTCCTGCAGAGAAGTATGCAAAGGCTTTCGGTCTGGACGTGAAGACTTTCATGGATAGTGTGTCAGCCCAGAATGGCATCGACTCTATGGTTGATAATAACGCCACGGTGTGTTCTACGGATGCGGATTGCGATGTGACCACTGTTTGCGCTAAGCGGGTCGGAAAGACTACAGGCCTCTGCATCCCGACGTGGTATGCCATGGACCAAGCTTGGATGCCTGCTTCAATCTTCGAAAAGGAGCCCAAGTGCCCTGTGACATACAATGGTGTGTTGTTCGATCCCATGGATGTCAAGGCGCTGATAACGGATGTGTACTACGATGTCGAATTGTCGTATGTGTTCTCTGGTTCACGATACAATGGCAACGATAATGACACGATCGACAAATATGGTAGACACTCCGACAGCACCTATCGCGATCTCAACCCCGGATTCCTCCACGTCGCTTCTGCCAATATGCTCGGCCTTCTCAACAGCACTTTCATCATCGACAAGGAAGCAGGTTATGGTGTATGGAACCAGCCTGTGGTTGGCTTTGAAGTGTACGAACAGACAAGCTTGACCACAGCGAAGGCAGCAAAGCAATTCTACAATCTCGACGAGTACATTTGGAACCAAAACGCGTCAAGCATAGTCTACGTCAAGTCACGTCTCTCGTGGATTGACGGGATGATTACCGACGATGGACATGTGCGGTTGGGTCGAACCGAGGACTTCTTGACGGGAGCCAATTACACCTACCTCTTGGAACTGAACGACGCTGAGGAGGTCATTGGTGGTGAGTGGCTCTACGAATCGAACGACGTGCACCCGGATTTCCTGTGGCTACCCACTTCGAAGCCGCTGTCGAACCTGACCACGAGCATCGGTTTGAGCTATCCGAAGGTGACGATGCTGCTAGAAGCAGCTGCAGCGTGTACCGAGCTGCCTTGAGCCCCAAAACTTGATTGGGAGTCAGACTTCGGCGTTTATGGACATAGTCTTGGGACAGCAACAACAATACATTTGACTGGAACAGGTCTGCCATTTTTGTAATCTCTTCAAGAATAAATCCGAGACTAATCTGTGAAAACACATTTGCAATGAGGTAGCACAAAGTAGTCTGAGTGTCGGGTCAGTCTGACCCAGACTTAGATTCCGCGGATCCGAATATATTTTGTTTTCATACCCCAATCTAGACCGAAGAGGTGAATACAGGTCAATCCCAACTATTGGTCACATGTAAAATAACACTATAGGTCATGGTTCCTACTGTTAGGTCAGGTGACAAACAGGTCACCTCACAATAAGCATGAGCGAGTATATAAACGACAAGTTTGTTAGCATTATCGTTGGAAAGACCTGAGCAATTATGAAACTCTCTTTCCGTCGCTGTGTTTCATGACCGTCCACCGTATTCGATCGTATTCGAATCCATCTCATAGTCACGACATACTGCAAACGCAATGCCTCGACGTAGACCGAATACGGCGCCATCGCCGCAAAAATCTCCTTCACGACGAACTTCTGGTCGTCAAGGACGATCTTGATTTTCGCCTACTGCGCGGAAGTATAGTAGAGACCGCTCTACCGACCAAGACGAATCCCGAAACTTCGCAGTAGAGTCAGACCCACCCGCTACGTTGCAGCTATTGACTGGATTGAATGGCTCTGCCTTCTTAGCACACCAACCGACTAGTCCTACACCGACATCCTCTTTAGAACCAGCAGGAGGTTCTGTATGAGCAGCTCCAACACCAGCAGCGTCCTTACTATCGAACCCAATTGCGGCCTGCCCACCTAACTCATGCCCGATCGATGCGGCGGGTATTCTGGTTAATCCATCTACAGTTCGAGCAGGTATCAAAACCCACCCTCGCCAAGTAAATCGTGTGTGCCTGGTGTACCACTTCGACAGGCGGCAAATGCTCGAGATGGACACACAAAGCTCTACTACCAAGGTTTTGTCTATGCAAGACTGGTGTCAAGATAACGTATAGATGCAGATCTTATCGGTAGGGGTGCCGTGCCCAATTTGCTTTATGGCCACGACCATGTTCTACGACTTCACTGGGATGGCTATTCATACATTTTGTACCAATACGGTGCACAGAGACGTCACGACAGATGACACTGGACACTGCATTAATGCATCGAATTGTATAGTGGAGGAAGTTGAGAAGCTAGCCGTCGATACCAACGTTACCCTGGGTGCTATTTGGCTTGCGATAGTAGACAAGTTCTACATGCAAAGTGGCCCTTCTGTCTGTGGCGTCTCGAAACTTGCGGTCGAAAACCGAGTTAACACATAAGAGGCAAGCAGTCAGGTGGTAATCGCTAGCACACTATTGATAATCCACTTTTATCGAAGGTGAAAGGATACATGCAAGGATTCTTCCAGTTTCAGTGCTCTTGGCAAGATGACATTAAATCACTAAAAGACACCACGGGAATTGATCATGTGGCGGGATGGGCGTACCCAGAACTTCGCAACTTGCTGCTCTTTGAAAACTAATCGTGGTTCATGGATGGCACATTTCGCTGTGCACCCGAAGGATTTAAGCTGCGTGTATCGATAATGATATATGCATCAAGTGAGCAGTATATTCCAGCTGTCTTTACACTCACCACTGCGATGACGAAATAGTCATACCTTAAATTGTTACGATGTGTGGACGCCTGTGTTGGGTGCAGGCTAACCCCAAAAGAGGTAGTTTGCGACTTTGAAGGAGCTCTAATTGATGCTATTCGGGATCCCTTCCCGACATACGTATCATAGGCTGCTTATTTCATTTTAAACAAGCATGTCGTCGCAAGATGAGGCCATATCGTATACCAAATGAAGAAGCCAAGTTGGCAATGGCTCCTAACGTTTTTGACGTCCTGACGGTAATTGAACGTAGCAAAATAGCAATACAGGGCATTGCCTGGGTCAATAAAAAAGATTCAGGAATTGTGTGAATGCAAAGGAGAGGGGTACTCACGCGATAAGTGGCGAAAGTTCTGAAAGTACTTTCAGAGAACTTGGTTGGAAATGTTACTACCTACCTTTTTGGAATGTGTATGGTATGAGGCGTGAAATCGCTAGTCGAACTAAGAACCCCTTAGAGCGGTTCCACCGGTAGCTAAATGCACGAATTCAGGCTACTCATCCTACAACGGACCGCTTTGTAAACACACTAGAGATTCTCGCTCGTGAGTATGTGACGCGACGCAAAGCTGTCATGTCCGGATTAGCGAAACCTCCCGAACGAAAGCAGTTTCAGTTACCGCGGGCGCCAAAGTTGCCCAACGAAAAAGCGATTGTGACTTCAGAATCCGATAATAATGAGACTGCAGAAGATGTAGTCGTCGGTATTGAGATCTCTGACTCCTGTGTGAGCGACTTTAGTTCGGAATATATCGAGTCAGAAGGAGATTGTGGTCCAGATCTTTGTTTTGACTTCGATGGTGCAGTATAAAAAGATACAACTAATGCATTGGCTTTCCTTCAATTTTATCACTTATGTGATCTACATTATATAGGTCACGTGATCAAACCTAGAATTTGATATGCGACCATCTATTAAGATTGACCTGTATTCACCCTTACCAATCTAGACCAGAAAACTATTTAGTTAAAACCTGCAGATTCGTCTATCTACGTGCTTGTTGAAAAAAACACTGGGCATTTTCTTGCCTGTGGTGATAGCGTCCGATCGACTAAGGCAAGCGGGTGCGAGCGTGGTATTTGTGAAGGCTGGCCCAACGCCGAACTCCTCAGCAAGCCACCCGTTAACAGCCCCAATTTATCTTATCTTTATATCGAGCGAATGGGGCTGTGGTGGCGGTACCAAGTCAAGTGAAGTGGCTGGTCACAGATCATCAGATGCAGTATAAGCTGGTCTGTAGAGTAGTGCTGTCAACGTTCAGCCTTTGAACGTTTGTGAACTACAGTTGTACTCTACTCCCGCAGTAAGTTTCGAACTCCCACCACACTCCCTCCTAACTCGCTGTGCACCTGCTGAACACCAAGACAGTCCTAAAGTATATCCATACAAATAAGTAAAGTAAACAGTATTAGACTACTTTACTTGCGCACTTCCCTTCTTGCGACGAGATCTTCAGCCGTCTGCCACCACGTTCTCCAGAACGACCCAGGCAACGCGTCGAGCAACCTACCTCATCGCTTCGACCCACGCGAAGACATCAACGGCAACTTTCGACCAACATTCATGGCCACACAGAGAATGATACAATTTGGACGCTCAAATCAACAACAATTTTTACCGTATTTCACGGAACTTGAAAGACAATTTTGTGTGGGACGCATTTGCGCCTCTACGTAATGAGACGCCAAAAGAAAAGAGAGCTCTGGCAGTTTGTTCGACTGGAAGCAAGCGTTGAGTGCGAGGATATCTCTGACGATAAACTCACATACGCGGACGCAAAGATAGCTTACTGCTTGAAGTGCAGACATACCATCGATTTCAGAACGGTAAAGCATACCGTAAAGCAGCAATGGAAGTGTATCATCCGGCTGACATCAAATCATTCACAGCAACAATCCACAGTCTGTCAAATCACAAACGAATAACCATGTAACTCGCAATCTGAATGATGCCCTTGTCGAGGTTGCTGATACCGACAAACATCTACTTCGTTAAATTACGATATAGCAGCAAAAGCACGTGAATAAGCTTCTTGCTACATGGATTGCATGTCATTTCCGGCCGATGGTTGTCGTCGAAGATGATGGATTCATTGAGTTTGTGCGCTATATCACGGAAGACATTGGTCATGTGAAGTTGGAACTCCCAAAACGAACTCACATGCGTCATGAAATTGTGGTGCTAGCAGCAGCGCTTCGCTGAAAAGTTAAAGAGGGCATCGAGCTTTGTTGCTCTTTATTATTCAATATCTACTGATATTTGGACTGCTCGGAATGCGCGTAGCTATATCTCGCTCACTGTCCATTACGTTGGTGAAGATTTCTACCCAAAGAGCTGGACGCTAGTAGTTAATGAGCTACCTGATATATATGATGGAACAGCCATTGCTAGTGCGCTTACGCAAATGATGGAGGACTGATCATTGGCGAGAGATACAATACACGGATCCTGAGTGATAGTGAATCAAACGTATTGAAGACGACTGATTTACTTGGTCTAGAGCACATGCCATGCATCGCGCACACACTTCATCTCATTGTCGCAGTTGCAATGATCAAAGCAAACTCGAACTCGTCGTGTGATGAAGTACCGATGTGGGTTGATCCCGATGATGAAACTGGGATACTAGTACACGAAGAGGATGAACTTCTATCAGACGACGATCGCAGCGGGATGGAGATTCTCCGCCAGTTTACTATCGACAACATGAACCAGTATTTGAATGACACGATTTCCTCACTTCAGAGAAATGAAATGGATGCTGCGCGCCAGTGTACCACATTTTCGGACACTGACAGTGTACTTCCGGAAGTCTCCGAAAGGTCGCAATCGACTTGGGGTCATACAAATTAGGGACTATCGTGTCGAGTCAAGAGATGTTTTAAATTTGACAGTGGACTGCCCTACGCGCTGGAGTAGTTGTTGTCTAATGCTACAGCGCCTAATCTACCTAGAATCTGCTCTGATTGGTTTCTTTACCCATATCAAGTCTTCAGAAGGCCGTAAGGAGTTTAAAAATATGGAGTCTAAGTTACGAAGACCAAAGGCAGCCGAGTGGTTGGCAATAAAGAGCTGGGCCCGGTTGCGAAGGCCACTAGAGAATTAGGGGGCCAAAAATATCCGACTCTTCCCCTTGTTCTTCCGGTCATATCAGGAATTCGTAAGTGGCTGAGTCGAGAAGATTTGTTTACTTCTCATGCTAGCACTGCTGGGGATGAATTATATGTGGAAGAAACTGTATTGATGACGAATGAGTGCCGCAATGTACTTCTAGAATTGTTCAATAAGAGATTTCCAATCTTGAGAAAAGTGAACTGAAGTGGATATCTTTCCTGGATCCTCGAGTAGCTCGGCAAATGCCACATTTGACACCATGTAGTATTCCGCATGCGTGCGACGAATTGATTCGTGCAGCAATCGAAATATCCGATAAAGAGCGAAACACGCCATTTCAATCAGCGAATTTGTCGATTCGGTATACTACACCTGTTCCTGCTGGTAATGCATTTGAGAGCTTTAACATGGGCGATCACATATGAGGACCTGATGAAATTGAACAACAATATTCCGATTTGAAAGATCAATGTCAGGAGGAGCTCCAAATGTATATGGTTGATGTCAAGAAGTCAGTGATGAGTAAAACGGATCCGTTCAAGTGGTGGAGGGTGCACAAGAACGTGTATCCAAACCTCAGCAAGCTCGCACGAAAGTGGCAAGGAGCTGTTGCAACAAGTGTTCCATCAGAGTGAGCGTTTTCGACAAGAGGAAACGTGGTGACAGTGAAGTGCAGCTCTTTGACACCTGGAATGGTTCGCGATCTAGTATTTGTCTCCGAAAATTGGGGTAAAGCATTTAGTAAGACACTTGGTGGTAGTACATTAATGCCCCCAGAGGCAGCAATTGAAGCTGATGTGGCTGATATCGCTTCCATTCATGTTAGTCGGTGGAGCAAAGACCATATTCTTAGTGTAGTTTTATTGCATTAACACTGTTATAGCTGATGCGCCTGTCGTCGCGGTATTTGGTGCGTCGTAGCTCGAAGTGGAGGACTATGCCAGTGTGATGAGGGTGAGTTGGAGTCGCATTTTTGGTGTGGGCAAAGCAGACAACTCCTTGTGGGTGCTGTGCATCGTAGTGTAGCACCTTAAGGGCCACAGTGGAGATATTCACCGCAGCGCTGGCGGTGTAACAGAACATCATGTCATTCATATGGATATCTGGGAACAGTTACGTTTACTGTATTTCACACAATACAACCAATACATATTTTAGTATATAATACTGCGGAGTAAAGGTGGTGTTGAGAGGGAGTTTTAGAGTTTGTGAACTCCTTATGTACGTTTGTGCAGCAAACCAGGTGTTTGCTGAACGTTGACACTACTACTGTAGGGTATGAAATGCAGAACACTGGTATCCCACTAATGAGGTTGTTGTTGTTATACTGACGAAGCGTTGACGAGTGAGTGGAGCACTACCACGAATGGTTGCCTAGCAGATGTTTCTATCCATTGGAATGCCGTAGTCAAATATCCAGGCCTCAGGCAGTGTGTTAAGAGAACAGCCAAAAAAATCTATTTCTGGGGTCCGGAGGATGCCTATTATAAACCAAGAATTTTGGCTGAGATTGCGTTCTGTTCACAAGCTTCACAACTGTGAAGCTTGTTCTGATGTATTTCAAGGATTCGTGATTATCTATGATGTATGTCTATGTGCTATCAGCTATTTTTGATGTACCCCAAAGGGTTTTGAGCTATTTATGATGTATCCCGAGGAGCTGTCAGCTTATTCGGATGTGCTGTGGCGAGTTTCCGCGAGCTAAGCATATTCCAATTCTCAAGCTTTGGTCAAAGGGCTATCCTAATCACGATGAAAGAACTGTTCCTGTCAACGGTGAGCTCTAAACGGACATGCATATTCCTCTACAAGGCATGCCCAAGAAAGTAAAGTCGACCAAAAAATATCAGCCTCACCGCGGCGAGATAAGGACGTGTATTCGGCTTTACGGCAGACAAAGACAAAAAATCAAGCGGTCTGGCAGCATTGGTCAACAAAGTACGCGATGAACTCGGCATACGCCCCACCGCAAGCTCTCAGGACAAAAAGATAGCCGAGGCGCGATGCAAATTCTGTGAAGCATTTGGACGTGAAGACAAGACAGTCAATCGAGTCCCAACTTTTTCGATCCTTCTTGAAGCGCCTTGAAAATAACAACTACTAACATTAACGTGTTCAGGTGTTTCGTCATGACAACGTCGAGAACCACCTCCAAGACCAGCATCATGACAAATGGGCGCTATCTGGGGATTACGATACACGTAAGAGTTTTTTTCTTAAGTCTCAAGTTCTAGACATCTTTTGGTCTGACCATTCTTGCGTACACATGCGAATTACAGCTAATATCGGCGAGCTAATTAGATAGTCATTCCACGTTCCTAGCGGTGACAAAAACTTCTCTGCAGGCGAGATCGCTCTCGATACAGATTTTGATGAGTGCGAGTTTTCAAGGGAATGGTGACTGATGACTTTATTGAGAAGGAGAATTAGGTTTTTTTCTACAAGTCAATATCGTTTGCAATTTGAAATTATTACCAAGTGCGTCGACGCTGTATCGAGCTTTCGGGGTATTGCCCGGCTTTCGCTATCTTCAGTGAGAGTTTCGGAAGCATCAGACACGGAAGGCCGAATGAACGCTTAATAGATCGCTACATTCGCTCTCTGGTGGCGGTTAATCTAACAACACTTCGTTCAATATTGAATAGAGTGTGGGGGTATGCCATTATGGTCGACGGCGCCACACATGGAGCCAAAGGAATTTCCGACGATCGGGTATCCTTCCAGATTGGCCGTCATATTCACAATTACCATTTACTTGCAGTGGCGGTGGGGATACCGCTCAAAACTCATCA
Organism: Phytophthora palmivora; assembly: GCA_008079305.1. Lineage (NCBI taxonomy): Eukaryota > Oomycota > Peronosporomycetes > Peronosporales > Peronosporaceae > Phytophthora > Phytophthora palmivora. Next base: position 141,002 of record VOQZ01000101.1, on the reverse strand, counting down.
AATTATTCTCATCTTGTTATAACAGCCCTGGTGAAACTACTTGGACCGATTGCGTTGTAAAATCTTATTGGGATAACAAGTGAAGGGGCTGCAACGGTATCAGGATGTCGTCAAGGAATTGCGCGCCAAATATCTCAAGCTTCCGAACTTGTTGTTGGTGGAAACGTTTCTGTGAACTGGGGTCATCAACTAAATCTTGCTGTAGACGCGTTTTTGAAAGTATTTGACAGACTCGTAAACTTCCGATCTACTCTGGGATGAGGAATTTTGTTCACAAGACGTTACGATACGGTCCGTGTTGCTGTTGTAATACGCAACAACCCGATGGGAGTCGATTCATGATAAATGTAAGTTATTTGTTCATAATTACGAAGGGCTGTTGAGGCTTCAACACGGGAAGAAGCAGCCACAAGCAAGTAACGCTTGGTGGTTATGTCTTTTCCTTGTTAGTAGCATTGCTGAAAACATTCGCTACTGCTTTAAATCAATGCAGTACCGCGACGCCGTACTGGAAGATCAGTACAAGACCATGGCAAGTTTAGCGAACTACTTACAGCTCCGCTTTGAGGGAGATAATGAATACGGTGGATGAAATGTAAAGAGTGACAGAGTGTTTTTGGCGACAAGCGACAAGCAGAAAATGAGTTTTGCTTCAGCGATTGAATGGACACAAAGCGCCACTGACTTGGTCATAACATACTGTGCGCTCATTCGAATATTTGCAGAGTAAAAACACAGCCGTTCCTAACACACAAGCTTTCTCACCGTCATGGGTCGTGATCATGCTTCCAACCGAAACTGGTTTCATGCCTCTGTTCTCGCCCGCGGCAAGCCTTCATGGTTCCACGGCCATGTTGTCGAAGCCGATGCCAACATCGTCTTTAGACACGCGTCTGGGGAGCGGCTGGAATGCAAGAAGTCATCAGCGCACAAAATCGACCCAGCTACGGCCTTGCAGCTCTGGGATACCCCTCTCCTTAGGACGCGCACTGCGATCGAGCGTATTCACTTTTTGGTTTTGGACAGCCTGCTAGGTGACACCAGTCACCCTCAGCGTCAACAAACACGAGCTATCGGCAAGTTATTTGAAATCTGGTCGCCCAGGGGAAATTCCGGAGTCTTCGGTAGATATGGTGTGGTGGGACCTTGTCGATGGAGTGGAATATCGTTTTCCGTTGCAGCATGCGGTAGACGTCGTTTTCGCCAATGAGAGCACAGCCAAACGCATCAGTTGAGCTGGTTGTGGGTGTGTGGGGTCTATGCTTTTCTCCCCCCCACCGAGAGAGCCCTCCCTACCGGCTCACCCATGCCAGCAAGTATGTGACTCGCCAGCGTTCGGTCCAACCAGAATGACGTAAAACATAATAATGACTTCTACCGCCTTCGCCTTCGTGACACCGTCGCTAGCGCCGCGCTGACAATGACTCGTCCTATGAGCCCGCGTCAGATTCCGATGGCGTCAATGCATCTACGGTATAGGTCCCGGCAGAGCGTCACCTCTCGGCTAAATCGACCGCCCCTTAACCCATCCGACATGAACGGAGTAGCCCCGTACACGCAGGGGGGTCATCGTCGACTGAAGCACAGTGGCATGCTTGAATTGTATCGTTTTTATCAGACTTCCCTGAACTACTCGACCATTACCTGAGTGTACACCGTCTCGATCATGGACCCAAATAGTTTCGCAGACTCGAGATTTCTGATGATCACCAGTTCCGCACAGCGACGATGACAAAATTCCAGTTTAGACCTATACCAATTCTAGAGAAAGTTCACTCTATGTTATCTTCGGATGTCATGACAGATACGTCTGTACATGAATTCGCTGACTGCATCGTTGATCACCCGACAATTCAGTTTGTGCCCCCCGGGCATCCTGATACGGCTCTTCGACTTTCAGTTCGGACATCGAAGGCTCTCAATCGCGCATCTAGGGTGGCTCATCCCTCAATCTAAGATCTGGTGGGTAAGCAAAGCCAATGTCAATATACATGATTTCTCGCTTGGGGTGCAACAACCCCAATCCACCAGTCCCACCAGCCTGGACACAATCATCGCGTGTATAGGTGCTTTCCACAGCTACTGTGTTGGTTTCGGTACACCAGCTACTGTGTCGCTATCCCGCGCGCTGCTGTGTTTTGCGGAGCACGTTGTTGGCCTTGATATGTGGGACGCACAGGATCCCCCTTTTCTCGTCTATTGGGTCAATGAGATTCTGGAAAAGTTTCGCCTCGCGGCCACCCAGGACGTTAAACTCGGAACCAGTACTCACCCATCCAGAGTGACGGCCAGAAAAGTCAATCGTGCACGTCACCCACCGGTTCTCTGCAACGGAATTTTCATCAGCAGAACAAGCTCCACCTGTCGTCTTCCCGTCTACAACTGCCACGCACACGTGACGTTCAACACGGAGTTCCCAAGTCGTGTCGAGCAAACCGAGTTCGACATACGAGGTCATTGCAAACCGAGTTCTGCATAGGAGGCCGTGGCGTCTCGCGCGTAACTTCCGATGTTGTTCGACTAATACCATGCCAAGGCGGTAACTCGCTGTGTCTCCGTTGGGTTCGCTTCGAGGTTGTACGGGTGCACTAGGCATCCGTAGCGGTTGTTGTGCTCATCGACGTGCACATTTCATCCCGGATACGCTGCCTAAACCTGTGTGAGACTTCATTATACAACGGTATGGTGGGCTGTGTGGTGACCTCCAGAACATTTGAACCGCCCCCTTGGGTAGTTGTCGCCGAGACGGCAATCACACCGCACGTGCACCGGTAGTTCAGGCACAGTTATCTATCAAGTTGGTCAGCCACGCAGAGAGCATTCGATCTCACCTTCGATTCGACTGCAACGACGCCGCACGTGCGCCGGTAGTTCAGACACAGTTATCTATCGCGTTGTCCATCCACACAGAGAGCATTTGATCAAGTGTGGTAACGGTCCTAGCTCGGCATGGTATAGGACACGACACCTAGGAGCCCAAACTCTCGACAACACGCGCTATCTGCCTTGGTTCGCAAAACTTCGATGTCCCTCTCTTTCCTGGTTTAGTTGGTACGTGGCAAGACGACGACCGATCCACGGCTAAACAAGGTCCCACATACAAGGAACTGCTCCCCGGATACGAAAACCAAGCGCTTATAGGAATGTCCAAATTAAAAAAGTGGTTTATTTTGCGACCACCGTCTACTTTGCAGAGAGAATAAAAGTAGGTGAAGGAAGTTGGCGCCATGTTCAAGCGTGTCGAAAGCTGTGGCGTGAACTTTTCTGTTGTGAAACTATGAATACTACAACATTCTTTTAAACTGTTTGTTTTCTTTCAGAACCGATTTCACTCGCAGCTACCGTTGCCTGCCACGCCAACCACCATCCGTCCATGGAGGGAGTCAACGATATGCATGTGCAGGCTGCTTTAGCGTCTAATGGAAACAGTGGTTTCGTAGCGGAAGCATGCAATCCCTCTTCTTCTCTTTGGTTGGCCTCTTACTACGCCCAGTACGAAGCGAATTACTCCGATGGTGACGCTGAGAGCAACTACGACCTTAACGCTTCACCTCCAGACAGAAGGATAGCTAAACAATCACCAGCCAGCAGAACAAGTGATCCCAAACAATTTCTGGTACAGTATACACGAGACTCTACAGGTGCTACCTGAGCCATCAGAGCGAGCACCGGAGTGGCCATCGCTCATACGCTTAATATCAAAACAGTACCAAAGACAGTGATCCACAAGAAAAGTAAGGTGAAGTCAATAGGGAAAGACTCAGTTAATTCTGCAAAAGCTCTGGTGACGAAGAACTCCCGCAACAATAACTCACAGACAAAGGTGTCATCTCAAAAGCCCAGAGGGTATGCAGCCAAAATTACGCGGTGGACAGTACAATTGAAGTTGAAGCTCGCTTCAAAAACAAGATGATCTTGAAAAAGTTTGCGAAGAAAACGTCCGACACGAAGGAAATTCGAGCAATATGGGAGGTTACCATCAACGTATTCCTTCAGCGTGCTCTGGAAGAACGGGCGTGGGGAGATGGTTAACCTCGTAACGTGACGGTGAAACAGTTCAAGAACAAATTGAACAGTATTCGATCAGGATACCGGGTGAAACTAGCTCGGTTGATGGTTACTGGGAATCAGACCCACGACGATTCCTCTAACAGTGATGTTAACTCTGACGATTTAAGATCACCTCGTGGCTATCCTGAAATGCCCAAGGACTATTTCTTTGAACCACAATTGAGTGATTCGGAAAGCGACTGTAGTACCAATCAGCGAAAACTGACGTGTGAACCTCTGAGTGTTTGCTATACATATCGTGCTGTGTTGGTGGTAGAACTTGCGGGACTATGACCATTGATGTGTGACGTCTTCTCTCATAGCCCTGGTTGCACAGAAGAAGCGATCACAGAATCTGGGACGGTCACTCAAATGGATTTGTCAAGCAGCGTGCGAGAGTGAAACGACCAAGAGGAGGTACCCTATTCTGAGTGCTCGGATACACCTAGCGAGGCCCACGCGAAAGCCAAAGCAACTGCGAAGTCAAAGAAGCAGCGTGGTCCTAAGCGTCAAATCACCGGTGTAAAGCGTCCAGCTGGCGCTGTCAGTGACACACTTCAAGCTGGCTTTCAGTCGATCGAGAGAGTGCTAGTTGCTCGTCGCAATCCGCCACAGAGTACTCTGGATATGTCGCAGCTATTTGGCAACTTGTCTTCCTCAATCGAGGCTGCGAATGCTGCTCAACAGGCAACCAGCAAGCTCTCCTTCAAGGAATTTCTGGTCTCCATCAAATTACCGAAAAACTTTACCATGAAATGACGAAAAGAACTGACCAAGCTGACCAAGCACAGTGATATTAATTGTTGCAGGATACATCAGCTATATCGCCCTTAATAGTCGGTGTCACGTCGAAAAAATTGGTCGGCATACATGGTCCGTTTTGTAATCGCTAAATCGACCTCCTCTTGAGTTCATTCCCAGTTTGTTCGAAGTATGCCATCACTTGCCTTGAGTCATGTCTAGCCTGTTTCCAGACTTCGTAATCATTCACGCCCTTCAACGGCTTGTCTCCAATGCCGATCAGTAAGTTGTGGAGTATCACAGCAGCGCATATCATGCGCGCATTTGTAGTGTGTGCACGCCGGTCAGTGACACCGTCAAGGACTTTGAACCGTGCTTTGAGTTTCCCAAATACGCGCTCTACAATGATTCTGGATTGGGAAAGATGGTAGTTGTAGCTACAAAATGACACAAACATTACTTTGTTAGTGTAGCGATTTCCAAAATTACAATAGTCATTGCTGTATGTGTTAACCGCTGACCGCTTCGCTCATCGAATGGTACCATTAAAAATGGCAACAGTTTGAACCCCGCGTCACCCAACCAATTGACACCAGGTGGGCATATCTCTCTTGACCTTGATCCAAAACCCGCAGATTGGTTCCACATACTATGATCTGAGTTGCTTCCAATGAAGAGGCCATTATACCGGAAATTGTATCGATAATCAATCACAGTCGAGCGGTTGTAGGACTACTTTCCCACTTTTATCATAGGAACCCCTACAAATAAGTACAAATGTGTGTGCCAGATACAGGAGCACTTCAACACGAGAGAAACAACGAATTACTGGGTGATCTGCAGGCTTGCGAGTCCGAATGAGAGTTCCATAAAAACAGACAACGACAGGGAAATCAGCACCACGGGAAACAAATCTATTACCAACACCCCATTCCTCCATTCCTCCATTGCTGTTTTAGCTGAAAAGGAGATCCCATCATCCATCATTGTGTAGAGTAATTTGTCGAACTTCAAATTGTAGCTGCTGTGACATACCAAGTTGTGCAGCTGCACCTCCGATACCGTCTCCACTTTGCCCACATCCATTCCCCTACTAGGTGAGCAGTATCGCAAGTCTTCAATCAAACGGATACTGTAGGTTTTTTCCAGGGAGTCCGTATTTTTTGTAATATAGTGGCTCTAGAATCAAGCATAGCTCATCAAATGACTCAGGAGCGCAGCGAAGTGTCTTCCTGTATGCCGTTGATGATCGCTGAGTCTTCAACTTCGCGTAGAAGTCTGAGCGAACTGTAATTTTCTCGGTGGAAGCAGCACGAAGTGATCTCCAATCCAGTGTACCGAACGTGGCGACAAGGGTGATAAATAGTAAGAAAACGACGATGATTTCCTCTTCGTCGATCTCGTCTGGACAATGTTCAACTCTTCAAGGGCACTTCCTTGCTGGGTAGCGTCAGCATGACCGGCGACAACATCATGGTATTGAGTGGACGTTTGCAACGCAGTACAGATCTTTTGTAGAGTCCCCCATGTCAATGACAACAGTGCCACCTGCGAGAGGGTCGATTCTAGAGGCGGTAACCTATCTGGGGTACCCCTCATGTAACCCTGTCGCACGAATGCCTTCATGGCCGCCACATGCGCTTTGGCGGGCTTGAACTCGTTCCGGCACATTGTCCTTAGTCGGGGAGGCTGTAAAATGCGAGAGATACGAGGTACACCTCCCACTGATAGCAGGATACTCAAATCTGGACGTCAGCTCCGCTTCAACAAGAAATCTCGTTTTTATTGAAATTATCATCATTTTCACGATTTGATTCGCCAAAACACTAGAGATTATTTTGATTAGCCAAAACGAATCAGAGTACAGTCTCATTGGTTAATATGAATCATAATAAGATCAAGTTTGGTCAGAAAGTCAATGTTATTCAGCACAGTATGCATGTACATTGTACATGCCCAAACTCCGTCTGGTATCGACGGGAGATACGATCTCGATATGGATTAGTTGGTTTCCAAAGTAAATATTTCCAACATTGTACACCAAATCGAGCAAGGGCGTCGAATAATTGGACACCGGTTCTTAGTTCTTAGTCAACGTGGTGCCCGCCCCATGAAGATCGTACAGTACAAGAGTACACCTGATTACACGGTGTCGCTACTGGAGGACGACTGTCTGATGATGTACAGCTGATTAAACTCTCTCCTTACTCACCCATGCTTAATCTAATTAAGAATGTATTCTCCGTATTTAAGTCGGGAGTGAAGACGTACCTTGCGTTCCATCGAGACGATATTCTTCGACCGGGCACTACAATAGCTGAACATCGTGCTGACTTCATGCTTCGCGCCGCAAAGTACATTATGTCCACTAAGGTCCCACCAGCAGGGGCTATTGGTAACTCGGTATTATGCATACTTTTCTACCATAATATTACTACCCATAAATGTGCTTTTCAGAATTTAAGTATTGTCGACGGTATGGTAATATATTACATATTAAATATACTATTTTTCAGACCAATGGTACTAAAGCCTGTAGACGTTCCTCGTACAGTTTCCAAGCTATGTAATGAAATCACTGTATTGTCATTGCAGGTCGGCAAGTAAACTAGCTGCTCTGTCTGAAAGTATTGTGTTAGATCGCGAAGAGAGAGAGCACTGCTCCGAGCAGAGTGCGCTGTAGAAACGATAGGGACACGGAAGTCTTTTTATCACCATTGAGTGTGGAGGTACATGCACACCATTGAAAGCGTAGATTACCGACAGGAGAAAGCGCAGTGGATAGCCACAAGATCTGCAAAATATTTCGCAGAAAGGACTATATAAATTACGGATTCGATTCGGGAGCTGAGAGCCGTTCATTTCAGAAACGGCCAGGTCGGAGACAAATGGCACGCTCAACAGGAGAGAGTACGGGATTGAAATGACAACAGTATTGTTTTACGTGTTACTAATTAGATCTCGTGTTTGTAGGCGACTCGGACCACGATCTGAGCGAAGCGGGCTACCCTAACAAGCAGAACTCCAACAAAAGAAGTTGCGAAGTGCTAGAGGAAACAAATGGTACTAATTGATGAATAACATACGTGTTGGTAAATTTACTTATTTTGTTCAGTCGTTGTGCTTGTAGACACCATGGAAGCAAGAACATGCATGGTTACGGAAAAGCGTTTTCGCCCGTCAAAGTGGAGCAAAGACCGCGAGATTATGGCTGCGGCTCACACTAATGTCACTGTTCTAATAGAGCCTTTGCGAACAAATCGTGTATGGAAAGATTGGGTTAGTTTTGACGAAGACTTGCTGGAGAACCTATCGAGCAATTTCGTGCGCTACAGGAAGCGAAACAACGTGTCATCTACCACAAATAACAAAAAGAACGTTTTCGATTTCTTTTCGCCTCGTTCTGATAATAACATACGAATTAATGTGCTGCTTGGTCTTCTTACTGGAAAATACGGCTACGTCAAGTTTGAAATACCTCACGCGGAGCTTTCCAGTTTCGATGACGTTTACAGACAGTATTATTGTACGCATGGGTGTTACGACGGACGAAAAGACAAAGGCGCTCGCGTGCAGACATCTTACCGCTTTACAGGTTGCGAAGCCAGAATTACGTGCATTGTGTCGAAAGACAAACGATGGTCTCTTTTCGTCAAGATAAGAAATCAGGTTAGTGTGTTTTGAATGCGCTGAAAGTGCATGATTAAGTGCCCAGAATGATAATCACAATGATGTTCTGATTGGCGTAAGTGTGCGAGCGCAACCACAAGATCAACGAATCCATCTATAACAAGCTTTGTCGCGGAGAAGTTATCGATGCTAAAGAGCAAGGAGCGGCTGTTGATGTTCTTCGGAGTGCTGAGGTACCAATACGAAACCTCGCTGAGTATCTTTGCGCTGAGATTGGCATGTCACTTAATTTTTTCTTTTTTTTCGTTCTCAAAATATTATCTGAATCTTCATGTTTGCCTTTTCGTTTACGAGATTGTGATCTCTCGAGTCAAGACGTAAGAAACTAGTGTAAGGAACGATATGAAGGACCTGATGCTGAGCGGAAGATACTTCAATTCACCAAAGCAGCTGAAACTGTACCTGGGAACTACTGTTTAGTTCTACGTGAAAATGATGACGTCGTGTGCGGGTTAGTAGTTATTAACAATGCTTAGCAAGAAGCTTATCCTAGATGGGGAGACTCCTTGATTTTGGACTGGACATACAATGTCAACATTTTGGGGGTTTTGCTAGGTGAGTGAAACCTTGCTATCAGTGATGGATGCGTTTGTTGTTTACAAGTGCTTTGTTTTGACTTGCTTGGTTAGGTGAATTCATGGTGACGGCATCAAATGGAAAGGGGGTTTCTGTTTGTGAGATGCTTGTACGCAACCAACTTCATGACACTATAAGAACATGCATTGAGTTCTTCTTGCGTGCGATGGGAGAAAACATCACAGAATCAATCACGATTGATAAAGATTTTACTGAATGGAGGATTTTAGAAGCTCTTTATCAACTTGCAAAGGTAAAATGTTGTCGACCGTCACCATTGTGTCAATAGTAAAGATCATCACCATTACATGCATGGTAGAGATCATCACCATTGGGCGTAAAATCTATTTACTAATGTTTATTTTATTTTCAGGTGGTTCTTTGCCAGTTCCACGCTATCATCGCTGTAAGAAGAAAGATGGCCGACTCAAAATATCACATTGACAGCTCCAACCGTGATGAAATTGAGCTTGCATGGAGATCTGCTATCTTTGCTCGTTCTAAAATATTGTTCGACAAGAGATGGCAAGCTCTTCTTAGTCTCGTACGAACGTTTGGTGTTGGTTTTGATGACTACTTGAAGGAAATCGGTTTGAGTGTCGTGATATGTGGGCTACTCACCTGCACACGAAGACTTACACAGCTGGAAATACTACTAGCAATCGGCTAGAGGCGACGTGGGGTCAAATGAAGAAGCTGATCAATTTAAACATGACTCTGGATCACTGTGTGAATGGAATTCTGCTTTACCAAAACGCAACTATGCGTGAATTGCGCGGAGATTTAACCCATTGAGATTATCAGACACGCTTCAATCCCCGCCACCCTGATGCAGTGCATCAACTTGCAAACAGCTGCAGTCCTTACGTTTACAATAAAATTGTGGCGCAATTTCGAGAGTACGAGCGAAATAAAAAAGCTTTTCGAGTTTTGTGAATATCGCAAGAAGAAGCCAAGCTTTTCTGTCGAGGAGTTGAATATCACGTGAGTCGTGGCGCATGCTCTTGCTCGTGTGATTACTATTTTTCGTGGCGGTTGCCTTGCGCGCACGTTATCTATGTTAGTATTGTTGTTGATGGAGCAACTACTCTTCCAAATGACGTTCTTCACTCCAGGTGGAGCTATAACTCTACCTCTGCGATGGACACGACCCTCAAAACTACCATCGAAAACAATAAGGATCTTCGAACGCTAGTTGGACCCGCTACGCGCGTAGATGAATATGTCGACCTTCCAAAAAGCTTCCTCGCCTGAAATCACGATCGCAAACGCGTTGAGTTCAAAAAGCTCAGACGAGGTGAGCGGTCGGAGGGGAAGGTTTTGCAAAGTGATGTTGAAAAGCACAATATTGTACTGGCAACACTAGCTCCAACTATCAATGACTTGTTAGAAACAAAGCGTCCGATGGAATGTGCAAAGTTGAAGTAGATACCAACAAAGTGGATGGGAGTGTTACATCGGTTGGTGTTGTTTTTGGACAAGCTGCGGTGACCAATGCTTTGACAACACTGAGGACAGATATCAAATTGTCTAAAATGGTGTATCCTCGAAAACAATATGCTCTTCGGCTACTACCGGATCCAACACCATATCACGAGTAAGTTACTGTAGAAAACAGGTGCGAATTGTTATTTGACTAGTGAACTTACCGGTGTATTTGTTCTTGTACAATGCCAGATGTGTTTTATGGGCGATGCAGGATTTCTACCGCTTAAAGTCACAACATCAGATGTACAAGAAAGCTATGACATGGCTAGACCGCAATTGGACAGACGACAAGTTTGATACTGACTGTTTTAGTGCTCCAGGAGTTTCCGAATTTGAAATGGCGAAGGAGATCATGTCTAAACGGAAGCTCACCTCCCTCACGAGCTATATTTCGTTCACACGGTCTGGTGGTGTCGCTACATCTGCGACTATGCCGGAACTTATTGAAACGATACCTAACAGGGAGTGGGGAAAGACTTACCAATCTCGGTGGTGTGACACGAGGCGGTTTCCAGAAATTTGCCGACGACGTGCCGTCACCTCTGTGACTCGAAGCGTGTATTGGACTGTGACTGGTGGATGACTTGGATGCGGCGCAGCTATACCCGTGTGACACGAGTGGCGACTGTGGGAGAGAAATGACGCTATGGGATGAATCCGATACTTGACTGCAGATGGGCCCAACTGGTTGGAAGTGTGGTTCCTGGGAGTTCACACCCAGGGGTGCAGAAAACAGTCAGTCCAGCCGCGGACTTTCCCTTACGATGAGTGCCTAAAGCCTGGCGGAAAGTGTCTCTGCCGAACGTATCCTGGAGTACACCTCATCTTGTTGTGGACCAGAGTACAACAAAGGATCAAATTACCCTGAGAAACCAACCCACTACCACCGTGATCATGCGCAGGAGGCCGCTAAGTCCGCTAAGTGCTTGGATTTATGGAGATATACGTGAGTCTGTGACGCAGCAGACCTAATATCCAGAGTACCGCATGATTACTCAGAGTTCATCCCCCTGAGTACGGGTGACCCAGAGTTCAAGATGAATCTCTGGGTTTGGATCACGAATCCAGACTCTAAATACCAAAATCAAGTGTCTCCCAAGCCAATATCCAGAGATCATCATAACTCCCCAATGACCCCCAGAGTTTCACAGAGATTTCAGGGATGACCCTGAGTATCCCGTGATTCTCTAGATTTCGAGTCAGTCCGAAGCCAGTCTGCGATCTAATGATGTGTGACCTGGAAGAATCGTTACGGATGTGCAGACTGGACGCTTTCAAGGAATCGAGAGGGAATCCCGTGTCATACTAGACCAAGACCAAGGACCCACATTTGGCACTTTCGAAGCCTGACAACAATGGAATCGCAAGCCGGTCGCAAGTTTGGACCGCTGAACCCAAGGTATACTCAAGACAAGATATTCGACCTCAAGCATAGTGAACAGAAGATATTTGCCCAAAGAAGAATGCAGACGAGATAGAGAAGTAGCTAATAAAAGACAAACAGAGTTCAATTTTCCCTGTACTGCGCAAGTGACTTCGGCCAAGCCTGCCGACGGAATTCCGGAGGACCCGAGACTACGACCGCGAGACGCTAAGGGCACATCAACGGCGAAGGACGGCCGTCTGTGTGGACTCCATCAAACTCAAGTCCAGTTAGGTGGGGACCAGTGACGGCCTTGAGCTTCCTGGAGTGATCCATCTATTCCATATCCTAGTTGGGTCACTTGCTGTGCTCGTGGTAGCCCATTTCATATTCTCGAAGGGTATTCTGGGGTGCTAGGTAGTCGCCTCCAGCATTTTGTATTGACTGCTTGTGTGAAGGGAAGGTTATTGATAGTGATTGTATTTTCCTCCTGTATTGGAAGTGGTGCGCGTTTGTGTGAGTCTCAGGGGAGCTAGGCCCCTGAAATTAGGACTCGAGTGAGCCTAGTGTAGGTGTGACCCACCGTCCAAGGGTCCAAAAGAATAAGCGACGGCTAGTTGTAGTGTTTGTATACTCTGTATTTGTTGGTTTTATCAAGCTAAGAGGACATTTGGGTAAGGTGTCTTCTGAGTTCCAAGTCCCAGAGTTGACTGAAATCCTGGACCCTAAATTCGTAGTATTCTGGGTTTCGGGTGATCTGATTCTCTGGGTTTGCCTTTTAGTGTGGAGGTGCGTTCTCCTGCACTTCTTCAAGGCTACACTTACAATCGGTGGAGCGTCGTTCCGTCGAAGACAAACGAGCCGACAGGGATTACACGAGGTACCCACGCCAACCAAGGGGAGGGAATCTCAGGGTTTAAAGCTTCGCGGCTGCGAACCTCTGTTGCCTCTCAAGTCGATTCTCTGAGTCTACACCCTGAGGAACATCTTGGGCTGCGCTATACAAACCCCCTGGGCGATAAAGGTTTCATCGGCCTCGCCACAGGTGCTTCAGCTTGCTTGTATGCGTCACGGACGAGCAATATTTTTGGAGTCAACCGTTCGTAAAGTGGAGCAATGGAAAATGCCCAAACCAAACGAAAGCGATGTTGACTACTTAGTAGCCCCTTGCAATTCGGCAAATACACGCTGGACGCTCATTGTGATTGATATCAGAGCGAGCGAAGCATTCGTGTATGACCCGCTTAATACCGATGATTGGCTGAAGAGTACACGTGTCCGAGCCAAAAAAGTGATAATTCCTGCAATCAATTATTGGAGAACGCAAAAATTTGGCAAGGATGCTGACTTTCCTCGATGTCAAGCACCAACGCTTATCGGGCCAGAGCAACCTGACAAGATAAGTTGCGGAGTATTTGTCGCAGCAATGGGATGGGCATTCTTGACAGGTGAAGGCGGATTGCAAGTCAGAGAGGAGAAATGCCCATACATGTCGGAATGTCTTTGCGACTGAAAATGTTGTATCACTTGATATGCGCACCAGAGATGAGCATTGTAATTCCCGAAAATCAGGCTGCAGTCGACACTAGCGAGACTGATATGCTCCTAGACAAGATGATTGAAGCCAAGAGAATTAAGAGCAAGAAAGCTGAAAAGATTTCCAAAGTTAAGATGTAAGGGAGAGAGATGTCAATGATCAATTTCATTGTATTTTCAATTGGTACTCGATGATGTTCATTGTCACCACTGCCGAAGCTAGTCGGAGTTGCCATTGTCAATGGTGTTCCGGGACATCATTGGACGCCTCATTAGTTCCCAAGACTCTCGAAGCCTTGCCCACGCGCCAGCAACTCGGATTCATCCCCGTTCAGTCGGTTGTAGAGTATTTCGGCATACGAATTAAAGTCTTGAGTACAGTAAACATTGGTAACTTCAGCTGAAATCATCGCAGCCGTAGCATAGGCATCGTTGAGAGCGTCTCGTACTTCCATCACATTGGCGATGTGAGCACGCCACAACAGCTTCAGCTGACTGCGATCGTTTTCCAACTTTTTCTCACGGTGTTGCAATTCCAGAATGCGAGACAACATCATCTTCTTGACGAGGAACATTGGTATTGTATCAGCAAGTTCTCTTTCCGGACCTACTGCCGATGCAACGGTAGCGCTGGATGTAGCTTGTCGTTGACGATTTCCACCGTCTCTTGCACATACATCGCTGCTTTCCTGCTGATCTTCATTACTTCGTGGGCGCTTGCATGAAGACATTGCACCTTCCTGTTCCTGTCGACCGTTAGCCTTCTGAATGATGTGGACCACATTCAGTACGAAAAAATAAATACGGCTGCGGCACGTCATAATTGCCTAACAGAATATGACGTACTGCGAGCGAGCCTAAAGTTCGAGCTGGACTGATGCGTATAGACCCGCATCGGTTGCACCGATTTTGCCATCCAGCTACTGTATTTTATCACGTAATCCAGTATTTTATCAGGTCATCCAGGAAATATATGTGTTACACACTTAATTATCCGGCAACATAAACATGTTGGCGCAACATAAACAGTCAATGGTGTGCATGTACCGTATTTGAGATCTCCTACTTCAGACCCCATATTTTTGAAGTTGTACTGTTGCAAAATGCACAAGATCTGTACATGTACCGACGCATCTCTATCACGTAATATTTAAACAAAACAATTTAGTTATCAAGTTCTTCTTCGGGAACTACGAAGTTTTCTATGTCGTGACGCGTATCCACAGCATGGCGCACTACGGGCACTTCTTCCAGCAACCGTCGTAGCAGCCCCCAATCAAGTTCACTGTCGGAGAGCTCCGTTCCAGCCTCTAAGCTTTCAGTAGGCTCAATGGATACCATATTTTGCTTTCTCAAATCCGCTTCTAACCGTTTTGCGAGACACGCTTTCCACGAATTCTTTGTCCAACCTATTAATTGCTGCCGTGTAGGTGCTTTTATCTTAAACGGAAGCGTCGAAGTTGAAGCGCGTAGTTGTTCCAACATGTTCTCCACCCAATTTTTCCGCATTTTGTCTTTTAATGGCTTGTTCCACGAAATATCAGCCGGCTGGCACGCAAACGTGTAACCAGCGGGTATAGCCATCAGTTCCACGTTCAATAGCCGAGCAAAAATCTGGACGTCAAGGCGCCAATGTCCCGAAAATTCGTCTAGAAGAAGCAAAACAGGGGTATCCATGTTCTCTCGGTGTCGGAAATGATGCAACAAGAACTGTATAGTTAGTTCACTGTTCCACCAGCCCGCTGCATTACCGTAAATCTGCACTTCATTTTGCTCACCACGTAGTTGTTTCCACAATTGAGCTCCAAAGCCATGTTGAAAAACAGAGTTTTCCCAAGCTCGAAGTGAATCAGTTGACGGTCTTTTTAAAAACCATAAACGGATCGTATTTTGTGCCACAACTATCGCCAAGAAGTTCGGGATAAAAATGCTTGACGGTCAAGTGCATTTTGTCTTTCGACACTACTGCATCGTAAAACTCCACAACCGAAAGCTTGTAGGCGTATGAAATGGCAACGCGCTTGAACTTCTTGGGAGGCTTGCCAGCGCCAGAAATACGGCTTCTCCCTTTCAGTTGGCCGAGCGTGGGGGGAGTGCGCGCCATTGCGAATTTCTTGAAATGAGCTGGTGGATAGTTACAGTTCAGCATGTTTTGTGTACTCTGAATTAGGAGATCTAGACTTGTGCGCTGTTCCATTCTCGATATGTGATTGATTGGACGGCAGTCTGAATTAGGAGATCACTCTGAAGTAGGAGATCTCAAATACGGTACCTCCACACTCAATGGTGATAATCACTGCCATGGGGACACAAATATTACGCAAGCTGCTTGGCAAAATGATTAGTTAAAATTGCTATTACGAAATCAATTCGTACTTAGCTGAGCAGAATCAATATTGCACAATATATTAATATTAGTATCAGTATTATCTTTTCGATGATCTTCAAAATATTGCATACTATTTTACTATGATTTCCTATTTGGGTAATTTTATATGAGTAGTACTATTATCATTTTTTTGTTTCCATTAGCCCCTGCCCACCAGAGCCTTGTGATTCCGAAGCAGCACACACATTGAGTTTTCATGCTCGGGCTATGGACAAGGTGGAGATGATTGTTGGATCATGACAAGATGTCGCAGTTAATCCGTTCTAAAAGGTAAAATGTTTTACAAGTTTTCTTGTATTGATTGGAGTTGTTATTGTTTTGATCGACAAACTTCTTTGATCGGAAAATGGTGTATACACCACTGATATTACATGTTCCAGGCTGTAGTTGACGCGTTCATCTTGTAATACTACAGTAGTACTTCAAGAATCAGAATCAGGATACAATCTTGAAATTCCGTCTTGTTGGAGTATGCTGGGTACGATTATATACGGAAGCACTTTAAAGACGTCCCATGTAGACTATACCTATGGAACTTCGTACCTAATTGGTGTGGTCGGTGGAGCTTTGTCTTCCTCCAGCGCACCAGGATTTTAAGTCCTCACTCTTGGTTTACCAGCTCCAACACACAAGCACCAGCTCCACTACACAAGCTTCTTCCGGACTTCTTCCTACAACTAAACTCTCTTTCTTACTTGTTCACATGGCTTCGCACTGGCTTCCGTTGTCCTAACTCATCTGCAAATCCCAAACTTTAACACTTCTCTAATTAGCTGTAGCTATTGTACATGACTACCCATCACTGACGACCGTCTCAGCTGCACATTGCTAACCTCTGTTTTTTAGGGAAAACTGAGAGCCAGTGTGTGACGGATGTCATGGCCTTGTAAATCTGTAAACTGTAGGACTCCTACAATTTACACGCACCACCATGTAGGAGGGAAATGTAAACTGTCACCCTGCCTCAACCCAGGACCACTTGCTCCAGGGTTTACCCTATCACACCGGGTGGAATCTTTAATATTAATGTTCACCGTTAAGCCCGTGTGCTCCAAACTGGGATTTGAATTGCAGCCACTGGTTTGGTTATGTCGAGCTATGGCTTTCACTGAAAGCCATAGCTCGACAAACGGGTGAAACTGTCACTGAGCCTTTCACCCCTTTCGGTAGAAAACGGCCTCTCTTGATCGCCTTTACATTTGCAAGTTGCTTCGTAGTGTGGAGAGATTCACTTTCGCGTAAGTACGTATCATTGAAACTAACATACATGTCATTACTGGTCTCTTTAGCGACCGGCGCTCAAAACTGAAATAATTCATGCGGAAACGTAAAGTTCCAAGTCGAACCTAATGATACTTCAACGACATCAATACTTGTATTATATTTGTGGTAAAGTATATTTTGATGTACAGTGTAAAACCTTATTAATAATATAAAATTGTTGATGTCAAATCGGGAGAGTTGCACGGTGGAGTTTCTATTCAGTTCGATTAATTGATAATCATTGAAGATTCTGATCCAATGACCATCCCAACATGGAATTTCCAGGTTGAGATTCCGAATCCATTTCCCACACAAACCAACACACTGTGACAGTGCCTGTGTATGGTGTACAGTGTGCCGAGTCATTAACTGACCGTAATTCAAGCCACAGCATACTATAATGTGCGTGCTGATACCCGGTAAGAGAAGAGAAGTAGGTACTTTACCTCATTTGAATATTTGCGTTCGTTCCACCAAGTGATTAACATGCGCCTGCTGTCCCTCGTGTTGACCACAGTGGTAGCCTTTGTGGCGATCAACGACGGTATCACGTTTGCTGCCAAGACCGCGTTGAGGTCAGAGTCAATCTATGACACGCCACTCAACAATCCATTGGAAAGTGATGATACAGAATTTGAAGAAAGAAGAGGAGCCGTAGGTGGAGGTGGCGGTCGTGGAGGAGGAGGCGGTCGTGGAGGAGGTGGAGGCCGTGGAGGAGGCGGAGGGCGTGGTGGTGGTGGAGGACGTGGGACCTCCACTGGAACAAGAGTTCGATACTATCGACCAGTAGCCGGAGGGCATGGAGCCGGAGGGGATGATGCGGATGAATCCGCTGAATTGCCACCCGGTGCTTACTTCGGTCAGAATTTCGGTGGCCCTCACGGAGATGGCTTCTCGGACGAGACCATGGTCAAGTCTGGACAAAAAGTGCTGTCCATCAACCTCCGCGTTGCCGAACGCGTTGATGCTGTCATACTCACCGTAGTGAGTCCGTCAGGGGAAGAGGCTACGTTATTTCATGGGGGCGGTGGTGGCGATCTGAAAACCCCTCTAGCATTGGCTGAAGGTGAATACATCACATCCATGGAGGCACACTCAGGTAAACATAAAGACCACACTCGCATCAAGTACATCAAATTCACTACCAATAAGGGGAATTTCATCGAAGGTGGGACACGGACGGACAATATTGGAACTGACACTGCCAAGGAGGGCTACCAGTTGAGTGGCTTTGTTGGCAGAAGCGGTGACGAGCTTGATATGGTGGGTGCCATCTGGACAAGCATCCAGCCGGTGGTGTAGACTTGAAACACACCATCAGTACAATAATGGAGCTCGTCTTTGGACCCCTTCGTGGTGGAAGTTGAGAATCAAGATAAACTCTCTGACAGATTAGTAGCAACAGTTAATAACTGAAGCTCCCCATGTCGACCAAATATTATCTGGTTCTTCTGTGCCGCAAGTTCTTCCACCACAAAAATGCGGACGAAAAAGCAAACCGACGACAGCATCGAGTTTCTACGCCAGAGGTTTGAACAACAGTCAGTGTGATTGAGAAATTGATCGTATGGTAAATACAGTAACAATAATTGATTTCGGAGTTCTGTCCACATATCTCATTTATCCAACAGGTTTCAAGCTGGAGTGCATCCTGCTAACCACAGCATGTATTTGAAGCAGTGAAGTCATCGTTGGCATTTCTGGACACAATTTGCGCTCTGTGCTGCTAATAGTTGGACAAATCATGTAGTATCGACGACTACCGCGTGGGTCAACAACTTTAACGCAGATGAAGCATGTGATAACGTGACTGACTAGTTGATTGATTACATGTACTTGTTCGCTTGGGAGGTACTAGTATCATGCTACGTATACTTCGTGCAGTTGCAAACGTTCCAAAGAACTCGTTAATTTGCATTTAGCACCCTTAGAAACTCTTCCGGCTGTATTCCGTTCACGTCAAAAGAATACTAACTTCCTACTATTGTAAATGCAACGGTACTACTTTTGTCGTAGTGCTCGAATACTCGGGCCAAACTCTCCACATTTCCCACCAGTTTGAGAATTGGTGTCAACAGGTCAGACCGAGACATTATGCTCGTCATACGACCTTTTGCATCATCCCACATAAATCGAGTCGTACCAGGTACCGCAATCTGCTGGCCTCGAAGTCTGTTGATCAGTAAGGATCGTGGGTGGCCACCACGTTCGCTACTACACAAATGTGGGAATAGTTTTTCTAGCGTTTGCTGTGTGAAAACGAACTTCGTTGTATTGATGGCAACCAGCGAGTTCTCGGTGTCTTTCTTCAAGTGTTGAAGCTCCAGTTCATAATCTTGGAACGAAGATGAAAACCATCTTATTTCTATCAGAGCGTCGGATCCACGTCCGCCGTTAAACACCACATCTAGAGTCATCGTGGACTGCACAAAGTCTCGTTGTGTGAATGAAGTGGAGGCATCGCCATTGCGAAAGATTTCGAAGTACGCAATGGCAATGGACCACGTATTATGGTGTGTGCTCCCAAGAGGGGATAGGTTGCGTCGTTGCTGCTCCAGCTCTTCAACTTCTTCTCGCAGCCGATGAGTATCTTTTTCAAGCGTGAGCATCCAGTCCTGCTGCTTCTTTCTGTAGCGTCTTTGGCGATCACGACGGAGTTCGCGCAGTCTTTTTTGTCCGTGAATCGCAGCAATTACCCAATCTTCATCTACGTAAATGCTTGTAGCCTTTGGAGTTGATTTGGTTGTACCGGCATCGAGTACGTTGCGCGTTGGAGTTCGTACGCTCATTGCAGAATGGCGATTTTGCTTTCGATCCGAGACCAACTTCATGTCATGGTTGGATGGAGATGGAAGTGAGTCCGAACATACGTCCTCTGTGTCGACAAAGTGCAATCGCTGTTGGTAGCTCGCAGCTCCGTCAGTATGGGCAACTCTTGTACGCTCAATGACATTACCAATGACAGTGTCACCAAGGAATTGGCGGTTGGGAGGGCTCGTGACGTGGGCGGACATTGCGTTGGAGTGAGTTTGATGGTGCAAATAGCCGAATGAGACTCAGAAGAAGTAGTTGGTAGGAACTTTGAGTCTCCAATTGAAACAGCACGTCATCGTATATGCTCAAGTCACCGGAAACAAGAGCAAGTTGTTGAGGTGACGCTTTCTCTAGGATTGTGAGGTCAATGGTGCTTGCATGACGCTCACAAGTACGGTAAACTATCTGTTTTTTCGCTATTACAAAGCAGTGTCATAAAATGCAGAAGTGTTTTACGTGTGTATGCTCTACTGAGAGAACTATATCGTTCTGGGATAAAGTAGTTATACTAGGTTGTTTGTTGTTGTGTGTGCCAATTGTACTTGGTGAAACGACTTGGTTTCGGGAGTCGCGACCTCTACTTTGGCATTCGTGAATCTGTCTCCTCCACCTCGCACCCGTGCCATCTTCTCAGATGGATGGCAACTAGAGATCGTCCTCTTCCAGGCCAGATCCCCCAACTTGACGAGATCATTGAGGAATCTCCCCGTCCACAGAGTCCCAACACCAGTGGCTCTACCAGCCCCGCTTATCGTCTCATTCCCCATTCGAAACCCCCCGAACCTTCAGTGTCACCGAGGACGCAGCCGATGGTGTTGCAATATGGTGCCACGTACACCGGAAGAGGACCTCCCTGACGTCGTACGCGTCTGCCACGAGGAAGCTGGTTGGAAGGAAGATGCTCCAGTAAGATAAGGTCGTCAGGTTGCTCTGCTTTTGTTGGTTTAAAAGAGAGTGAGTGTTATGACTAGTCATCCTCGGAGAAGGTGGATCTGAAACCACTGCTCCTCCCACTAAAAGTAGATCTAACTACTCCCTAATATGCAAATATAAAAGAATCGCCAGTCGGTTGTGACTGGTTTCCCTAATCGTTTCTCTTGCTCGAATCCTCCATTGATAACACGACCTCCCCTAAAGGCCATATTGTATCCGCACATGAATTTCCTTGATATGCTGGAACCATAACGTGAATCTCTGTCACCTTGTTCGGTCCCGCTTTTGTTGATGCTTGACCTTCTCTGATGTAGTTTGTTGACGAGTGTTTGGTTCGTAATCGTTTTGAACCACGCGGGTTGAGTCCATTGGCTCTTCTTAGAAAACGTTTGATCAATCCTGGCACCGACTGCAAATTTGATGCTGGCTCCCACGTAATATCATCGGCCGTTCCTACCCATTTACATTTGTATTCATCAAGCCCGTCATCTCCAAATCGATGCTCCAATATATCTTCTATTAGATGACCCTCTGTTCCATCCTTCAACCGAACTGTGGGTACGATGTTGTCCCGAGATAATGAACTATCTTTCCGAAATAGCTTCAAATTCATCGTATGAAATACAGGGTATAGTAGACTTTCTTGAGGAAGGTTTAGCCGGTATGACGTGCTTCCTTGCACATTTTCAATCACTTCATACGGACCTATCCACTTTGGTGCTAATTTCCGTTTCGTTGCTCCGGAGTTTCCAACGCTGAGATTTCTAGTCGACACTAGTACCATATCGCCAACATTAAAAGTTTGATCTCTTCGACCTTTATCGTAGTGCAATTTCATTTTTTCAGCTGAAATTCTCACCTTAGCTTGGAGCTCACGTAATATATGTTCCATGTGGAGTAGAAATGTCGTTGCCTGTTTAGATTCCGACGCATCTGCTGACCGAACGTCACAATCAATCGGCATCGTTGGGTTGTACCCCAAATCTGCAAAGAAAGGAGTCATCTGGATGGAATCTTGATATTTCCTATTGTACGCAAATTCTGCTAGCGCCAGATACGAACCCCAATTAGTTTTGTAGCCACCAACGTAGCTACGCAGATACGTCGCCAATATCGCATTCACACGTTCAACTTGCCCATCCGTCCTTTGTTGGTACGCTGCTGACATTCGTAGTTTTGTACCTGTAATTTTTGCACACTCTTGCCAAAAGTGCGAAATAAATTTTGAATCACGATCCGACGTAATGTCTCGTGGAATACCATGATAACGTACGTACTTATCTAAAAACAATGTAGCCAACTCGGGAGCCGATAACTTCGTACTGGTTTCCACGAAATGGGCTCTCTTGGTTAGTCGATCTACAATCACCAACACCGCATCATTTCCATTGTCATTGATAGGAAGACCACTTACAAAATCCATCCCTATCGATGTCCACCTCCCCGTTGGTGTCTCTAATGGTCGAAGTAAACCTGGTGCTTTCCCTGTTCTTCCTTTTGATCGTTGACACGTCTGGCACGTTTTAACGTAATGACTTATACGCTTGTGCATATTTTTCCAATAAAACAGTTCCTGCACTGCCTGTGTCGTTTTGTCTATACCTGGGTGACCGCTGATAGCGCTGTCATGAAGCTCCCATAGTATGGCATTTTGAATTTCTTCATTTTCCTCGGGAATCCAGATTCGAGACTTCCCTCTGTGATCATAATGTACCAAATTTTCTCTTTCTGAAAATCGAAATCGGTCGGCATTGGGCAAAGTTGGCTTCTTATTTTTTCTTAACTGTTTCACAACATCTTTATGACCCATTTGAGCTCTGCGAATTAATTCTTTTAGCGAAATTGGACTTAGCATTTTCATGGCATACATCTGTTTTGTTTTCAACGCCAAGAAATCAATCTCGAAATCACTTCGTCGGCTCAATGCATCGGCGACTGTGTTAGTTTCTCCCGGAATGTAGCTAAACTTCAACTGGTAATCTGCTAATTTATCATACCATCTACAGATACGACGGTTAATGCTCTTCTGTGTAAGAACTTTTTCCAAGGAGCGGTGATCTGTTTCTACTGTGCACCCTCCGTCTATGAGATACACTCGCCAAATATCCAAACAGTGAATAATTGCCAGCATCTCTTGTTCATGTGTAGGATAATTCAATTCCGCCGAAGTTAGCTTCCGTCCAGTGTATGCTATTGGATGTGCTATCTCGGAGTGATTTCCTCTATAAGTTTCATTCTCGACCTCCCCTAAGAGTGATTCACTCTGAAAAAGTACCCCACCGATTGCGAATTGTGACGCATCCGTCCGAATTCGAAAAGGACGTGTAAAATCAGGAAGTGCTAACACTGGCGTTCGACATAAAGCTGTTTTGAGGGCTTCGAAAGCCGCTTGAGTCGAGGGTGTCCAGACCAACACCTTTGATTTCGATTTAATAAGGTTGAAAAGTGGAGCACTAAGCTCGGCGTAGTGTTGACAAAATCGCTGCACGTAGACTGTGGTACCTAGAAACGATTGAAGATCCTTAATTGTTCGAGGTACAGGCCACTCTTGAATTACTGCCACCTTGTCGGGGTCAATTCGGACTCCCTCAATACCCACGAAATCACCTAAACATGGGATTTCGCGGCTACATATTGTCGACTTCGCCAATTTTAAATATAATTGGCGATCTAAACATCTCTGGAAAACTTGTTCAACGGCCGCAAGGTGAACATTAATGTCCTCATCTTTCGTAAAAACGTAAATATCATCGAAATATGTAGCAACGCATCCACTCATGTCTTTGAAAATGGTCGTC
Source organism: Phytophthora palmivora (assembly GCA_008079305.1). Classification (NCBI taxonomy): domain Eukaryota; phylum Oomycota; class Peronosporomycetes; order Peronosporales; family Peronosporaceae; genus Phytophthora; species Phytophthora palmivora. The sequence continues at coordinate 117,361 of VOQZ01000101.1, read as the reverse complement.
ACTATACGGTTAAATGTAGCCGGTGCATTACTCAAACCCATGGGCACAGCCAAATATTCAAATAGCCCTTCTGGTGTTTGGAACGCGGTTAACGGTATATCCTTTTCTCGCATTCGTATTTGATAGTACCCAGATAGTAGGTCAAAACAACTGTACCAACGACATCCTGCCATCCGATCGAAAATGTCATCTTTGCGTGGCATTGGTGTAGATTGACGAATAGTCTTTTCATTCATTGCTCGATAATCATGTACTATTCTCCACCCTACCGGCTTCTTAATACAAAACGTTGGGGCTCCATGTGGAGATATGCTTGGACGAATGAGCCCAGCTTCCAACATCTCCTTTAACCATTCCTTTAAATTTTTTGTTTGTTCAGGACTAAGTCTCCATTGTGGGCGAAATATTGCTCCATGCCCTGGCATCAATTCCATTTCGTGTTCTCCATGTACAGGTCGCCCCTTTGGCAACTTTGTTCGAAATATGGGGTCAAACCTTTTGATTAATGGAAATGCCGGATTATCCTGAAATGAGTTCAGGTTCGTCTCTACTTGGCGTTCTGACTTTTCCTTGGTTTTGGATATCACTGAGTTAATTTGATTCTGCACTTGTTGAAATGCTTTGGTTTCCACAGAAGTAAAGTCACTTCCATTTTTAAACGTTGAATAGAGCATGTTTATAGTATTTTGAGGCAAAATAACCATAAATTCACACTTCTTGGTTCGTGCAAGCTTTTTAGCCTGTTTTACAGATATGAAACAGGTCAACCCGTGTGTCTTGCTGATGTAGCAAGTTTTCTTCGAGCAGCCTTTAAGGACATGTATCTTGTTTGGCTGCTGCGTTCGGCGATTTCCGATTTTGAGTACCGGTAAACGATCATCGAAGTCCCGCTGTCGTTTAGCTTTCTTGTAAGGGGGCTTTTGACCATGCTTAAGAACTATACTGACATATTCATCGGTGCCGTATACTCGATCTGTACTCCAATCAATGATTGGTGTCATTTTTCGTTTCCAAGGCACCCCCATCATTATGTCACAGTTGTTCGGAATAAAGCACACATTAAATTCGTAATCGAAAGCTGTCATTTCATCAACAAAAATACTGAGTGAAATGGTCCGATTTGGAATACTTTCGCCTTTCCCATTACCAAATGTAACCTGAAACTTTCCACGATCTACCACGTAACTCTGTAGTCCATTTCTTGCGATGAAATCTTCGCTAACCCCACAGAAATCGGCTCCTTCATCAAAAAATGCGGTACCCCAGAATATATGATTCTTGCAAACACCACCGACGTTTTTTACTAGATATTTACTCCAGTCTGCATTGAGACAAGAAGTCTCACTGAAGTACTTTGCATTTGACACCTTACCAGGGTCGAAAACCCATGAGACCAGATGGTCATTGGCTGTTTGGAGTCCTGGGACGCCATCTCCAGGACTCTCTAGTTTAAATCAGCCTTGATCTTCGATAAGTCAGATTGTATTGCGGCTAAAACATCCCATAATTGCTGGTCTTTTTCGTCAGATGTTTTGGAAGGGGCAGAGGCTACAGTATTGTATCCCGTTCGCTCCCGATTCACTAGCCATTGGGGCTTCAGCTCAGGGTGTGATGCCCAACATTTCTCAGCTGTGTGCCCTACTTCCGTGCATCGGTTTGCAGTACAACGTGGAGCTCCTCGACCTCGAGGTTTCGCTTCAGTAGGTGTTGCAGGTTGCTTCTTTAATGGCTTTTTTGAAGTATCTGTTTCATTATCTTTGGGATTTAAACCGCGAGCGCCATCCAAGAGGTCCTCCAATGAATCAAACTCTCCCACCTGTAATAATTCTCGAAGTTTAGTTGACTTTAAACCTTTTTTAAACAGGATCATCTTGTAGTGTTCAGACACGTTATCCGTCTTGCCCAGACGAATAAACTCATCAATGTAAGCATCCAAAGACTTCGTTCCTTGCTTACAATCAAAAAAACTGGCTACCAACTCTTCTTCTTTGGCTTTTGTTACGAACCGACTTCGCATTCCCTTCACCATTGCGGTCCACGTGCGAGGTCCTTTATAGTCTCTCAGAATCCACTGTTTAGCCTTTCCTTTCGTGTGATTCATCACCAACTGGCCAACACGTACATTCACTTGTGGATTTCCAAAGTGCAATCCGTAAGCCCCATACCACATGATCATGTTCAACGCATAGACTTCAATGTCTTCACTGTCTTCTCCTCCATAAATGGGAGTTTCCTTTTGCTTCAAGCAGTTCGCAATAAGCCTCTCCAATTCCACCTTCTCATATTCAACAGTATGATCGGACGTAGGACCTGTCACGTCCCAACTAGGATACAAATCCTCCTTATCGAAAACAAGTGTACCTGGCTTGATTTCATTGACGGAATCCTTCAATGTATTGATGTTGTCCACAGCCAGATTTGTCTCCGATTTCATTTTTTGGATCTCCATCATGATCCTCTCAACACGGCTGTTGATATTAGTTACCTCTGATTGAACTTGTTTAGTCACGGTTTGAATTTGCACTACCAGCTTTTGTAGCAACGTCTGATTTTCTTTCAATAGGTGCGCGCTAGCAAGGTGCTGTTCGTCACTCTTAAGTGCATATTCTTCCATTCCTTTTGTGATACTCACTTGATCGGAGGATACTTTTGCAAGCTGCACCTTGACCCCGCCAAACTCGGCAATTACAGATCGAAGTGTATTCACTTCTTCAGCTGATAAAGGCTGCTGTTGCTTAGGTGTACCTGCTGTCCCTATCATTTCACAATCACTCATTCTTACCGAAGCCTCTTAATTCGACGAAGGCTACTATGTTGCAATATGGTGCCACGTACACCGGAAGAGGACCTCCCTGACGTCGTACGCGTCTGCCACGAGGAAGCTGGTTGGAAGGAAGATGCTCCAGTAAGATAAGGTCGTCAGGTTGCTCTGCTTTTGTTGGTTTAAAAGAGAGTGAGTGTTATGACTAGTCATCCTCGGAGAAGGTGGATCTGAAACCACTGCTCCTCCCACTAAAAGTAGATCTAACTACTCCCTAATATGCAAATATAAAAGAATCGCCAGTCGGTTGTGACTGGTTTCCCTAATCGTTTCTCTTGCTCGAATCCTCCATTGATAACAGATGGCCTCTCGCCCTCCTGCTCCTGTTGGGTCAACACCTGAAAATGGTGCAACAACAAGTGATGAGACTGCAAATGAAAGTAATTTAACTTCATCAACCTCTCCATCACAGCCTCAACCTTCACACACTTCATCAACCAGAGTGCGGTCTCCTCGACAAGAAGGAGACAATCGGACCAATTCGGGGGTTTTCAAACCTCCGGAAGGTTCTGGCGTCCCTGCTCATCTGTACCGTCGACAAACTGTAGCGAGAAATAATAGTGGATCACGACGAATGTCGAGATCAATTGGTCCACCGGGATCAAACACAGAAGGAGAGACTGGCACACAGCAGTCTGGAGCCAATGTTACTGATGAAGACAATGGCGATAGTGATGAATTGACCTTCATACTACCAGAATTGTCGAAAGAAGGAGATGATACTGGACGAACAGTACGGGAGACGTGGCCAACAGATCATGTGATGCTGCTCTACATGTTGTCGGGATACGCAGTGTGTGCACGCACGAAAGAAGATAAAGAGTCGTGGATCCGTCAGACCCCATTACTTGTCTTGATGTACGAAGGAATTGCTGCCGGAGCTTTGAATTTCGACTACGCACCTGCAGCTATGGTAATTGCCCAGGAAGGACGACCCAAACGCATATGGATGAATACGACACAAGACGGGAAATCTGCCATTGACGACTTGCGTGAAGCGAATCTCATCAACGGTCTCAAGCTCTCCACTAAGGATTATCACTCTGTCACAGCGTTTCAAGTTTCTCTGCGTGGTCTGCAGCTTCTATCACAAGTTAGCAAGGAGCTCAAGGCAAATGTCGATGCCTTCGTCTTTGCCCCCAAACCATATCGTCGTGAGCTCCTCAAAATCCGCTACATCCCAATTCGAGATCCACCTGACCCTACTTCTATCACAGAGGTAAATGCTCCTTCGTGGACGTTCACAAGGGGCAGTGACAAAATCTCACAGCTGGAGCAATCGGAGTTATTCACGCAGGTATTGAAGAAGAAGAACCCGAGTTTAACGAGGAAGGTCGGTTCATCTTGGAATCCATCGGCTACTTTCGGTATTCTGGAGTGACTGAGACAGAAGACGTATCGTACGTTTCCAGTCCTTTCGTCCCGCAATGCGTACGTAGCTTGGAGGCGTATCAATAACTCTCTTCAAATGCCCATCGAGCACTGGAAGCTGCAAGCGGACAGTCTAATATTCGTGATACACTTTCCGAGGCGATAGTGCTGGCTAACCCAGTATGCCTTGTGGGGGAATGGATCCCATTCGGCTCGAATCAAATTGTCGCGCTGAACGAGAGACTCGGATCTATGGATCGTTGTCAAGGTGGGCTTTTCACGTCGCTTATCGATGACCGCCCCACAGACACTCAGTTTGAAGTGCCTCCAGGTCTCACAGAGGTTCGTATTTTGGACTATGACCCCGTGCGGTACATCAACTTTGAGGCTGAAATCAATTTCCCAGAAGATGATGGCATCGTGCAGGTCGAGAACTTTGGTATTCATCTCAATGTGGACGGCACCATTTTCTACGGGATCAAGGTGGACGCCATCTTGGATAAACGAGCGGATCGCATTTCTGTGGATTTGTTATCACGATTACTTGTCGATATCCACCAGGACTCGTCCGAGATTATGGACGACTTACTCTCTTCGTACCAAACGAGCTTGTTGGATATGGTTTTCCTTGGTGACATTGCTAACCGTGGCAAATTTAATATGATCATGGCCGATCAAATCGATCCCTTCATGCCTGGGTTGGAGTACATGGATCGAGGTGATTTTGAGAACGAGTTGAAGCAAGTGTTGGGTGATATCCATTGTGTCTACGACATTGGAGTGGATAGTGTACTGACGGTCGGAAGAGATGGTATGTTGATAGCTGGATCAACCTCAAAGCGGTTCGAGAAGGTTTTCATCTCGTATTTTTCCCTGCTGTGTCGAGAAATGTTCCTTCGCAGTTTCTTCACGCGCATTTTCATGCTCGAGGAGTTGCTCAAGCACATTCGAGAGCTGATTTCCGAGCCAAGGAGGATCCACACCACCTCGTTACGATTCGAGCAAAGCTCAACCAGGCAACGAACGATCTCATTCTTGTAAGTGTGTGTCTGCAAAAGGAATTGTGTAAAGCTGACGAGTACTTGTACTTTACGTAGTAGTTTACTGATACGCTAGGATACCTGCTCGAGTCTCTCGAGTTTGTCGAGATTCCTCAAAAATCACCGAATGCGAGCGAGGAAGAGAAGTCAATCTTCAGCTACTTCGATCTGAAGAAGCAACACCATGATATTCTCCTTCGAGCGCATGATCTGGAAAAACTAGTGATTGGGGCGAAATATGAGATCGTCAACTTGCGGCAAATGGCAGAGGTTCTCAACACTTCCGAGCTCGAAGATATCTTCAAGACTGTAGAAGGGAATACCGAGACACTCGCAGATTCGTCACTGGTAGTGGAACAATGTGGTTCATCAATTGAACTGGTGCAGGTACTCCTCGCTGGTAGTTTCGCGTCCCCGGTGGCAGTCTGAATGTTGATATGCCCGAATGGGTGTAGACAGCCTTCGCCAAGCTGATCATCGACATGCCTCTGCTCTCCTTCGTGGTTAATGGTTGGGATAGCGAGTGTATCTATGCATTGATCAGATACAAGAAGAAAAGAGCCACCAAGTGGAGTATGACAGGCGAACAATGAGGATCAAGGTGAAGAAGGCGATTGATATTGACAATTCGAGGTGTTTTCTGGGAACTCAAACAAACAAGAGAATGTTTATTAACTTGCATCGGAAGTACGTCGGGTGATATAGAAAGATTTGGGTCTTCAGGTCTACAACGATCGCTCACCCTAGCCTACGCGAAATGCTCGTTTTCGTGGAAACACAAATTGATGGACATCTTCACGGCGCGATTGGAGAAGTGGCAAGCTCGAAAACGCAGACACAGAGATGTAGCTGCAGCTACTGATACTTTAGCAGGAAACACTGCATCACCTCTCAGTACTCGGGCGGCTGGTTTGCTAGAACCTGGAATACCCTTGGAAGTGGAAGCAGAATACGACAGCCGCTATGGTTTCCTGCACTTCATCTCTTTTAAGTTTCACGTCCAAGAGAAGGAAATCCCACTAGTTCAGCAGATGCGAAGATACTGAAAGAGCGGATTCGTCTCGGGGGCAAAGAGCTCTAAAGCCCAAACGAACGCTGGATGAGAATTTCTGTCCCCGAAATGAGACGTTGATCATGGAACAAGAACTGATGAGTTGGTTCGCGATAGAAATGAAGCAGCACGAGGTCATCAAGAGTGTGGACATGTTTTTAACTGCCCTTTGAGGCCTTCGGACTACGCTGAGAAAAGTGTATTTTATACTTAATGCGTTGATGGAAATATTTGACTACGACATTCCGATGGATAGAAACATCCACTAGGCAAACCATTCGTGGCATTGTTGTTCTCACTTGTCGACTCTTCCGGTTGTACACACTTCTCCTTCAGTAACTACTTTACCAAGATGACCAAGACATCCAAGAACGGGTTATTCGCTCACGTCAAGAAAGCACAAGAAGAGCGAAAACTGATCGATAAGCTCCGCGATATTGGTCTTGGGCAGTACATCGAGCTACCCCAAATTGCAGTCATGGGAGACACTTCCAGTGGCAAATCATCCCTGCTGTCAGCACTTTCGGGCGTCTCCTTCCCGTCATCCGACCAACTCACGACGAGATGCCCTACGCAACTTGTCCTCACCCGTGCCGACACGTTTCGTGGTACCGTACGGCTGGTCCGATTTCAAGCTGGTAGTGGTGCCCAAAACGATGAAGGTGAGGGGAAGGAGGATCTCAATCGAATGGAAGACGTCCCCGATGCCATCACCAAACTCACCAAGAAACTCATCGATGAAGGCCAGTACATCAGCGACGACCAAATCGTGATCGAGATGAGCGGACCTGAACTGCCTAACCTCACGCTCACAGATCTACCAGGACTTGTCCGCACGGTGGGTGATCACGAAGACCAGAGTATCATTCCACGAGTGCGTCAAATGGTGGATCGGTACATGCAACAGGAACGTACTGTGATCATCGCTGTTGTGCCAGCTAATGTGGACATGCACAACACGGAGATTTTGCAAGCGGCTCAAGAAGCTGATCCGAACGGCACACGCACGATTGCTGTGGTGACGAAGGTGGATCTGGTAGATGCTGGTGCGGAATTGGCAGTTCACGAATTGCTACGGAATAAGAAGAAGCACATGCATCTTGGTTATCACGCAGTGAAATGTCGTAGTCAACGCGAGTTGATGAAAGGGACAAGTATTGAGAAAGGACTGGCTAATGAGATGGCGTTCTTTGGCCAGCACGAGTATTGGTGTCATTTGCCGACGCATTTGTGGGGTGTTGCGAGGTTGACTGAACGGCTAGTATCAATTTTGCACGACAACATCCGTAGATCGTTGCCAAAAGTGATAATGGAGATCAGTTCTCGCATCACAGAGACGCAGAAATCGCTGTCAGATTTGGGTATGCCACTAGAGACACCTGGTACACAACGTCAGCAGTTTGGAAAATGGGCAGATCAGTACTTGCGCTTGATGGAAGCAGCTATGAGTGGGCAGTACGATCAATTGCCGACTTTGTCATCAATGATTTCGCGCAACATTTCGGAGCAGAGTGTAGCTCAACTAGAAACAAACGCTCGACTTCGAGCTGTGCTGCGTGTAGAGGAAGCCGCCTTTCAGAAGTCCATCAATGAAACGAAAGACCAGGTCGTTGGAGTTGGACGCAACAAAACTGAAGTAGAGGTTGCTATTGGTGATGCGGTGGAGATTGAAATTGATGGTCAATATCGCAGTGGGCATGTGAAAGAAATCAACGGATATATGTTGCGTAGAGTTTGAAAATCAGTGGAAATCAAAGAATAATTGGCGGTTTGACAAGCGCGCTATTCTGAAGCAGTTTATTCGAGATAACCGTGGTGACGAACTCGCTATCTTTCCGTCCTATCAAGTATTTTGCAACCTGTTTCGCCAGTGCGTCGACAAGTGGGGGCCACCGACAGAAAAACTCTTGAATGCTTATGAAAACCAGACGAAATTGGTGTCGGACTATGTATCTGGTGAGATTCATGCAAACTCTCAAGTGGTTCAATTCATCCGAAGCACAACTGCCGATGTGCTTGATCGCGTGGTCGAAGCTACAAGTCAAGAGATGAATACCTTGTTGCGCGCCGAATGTCGTCCGTATACACAGGATGGGAGGTTGTTTGAGGAACTGGATCAACAACGCTTGCAAGCTTTTGAAGACCAAATGAAGACTGCTGTCTCTGTCGATTTAGATGGAAAAGTTGTGCTCACTGATGCCATTAAGGCCGTTAAGGCGGTCGCACTCGCCACGGAAGACCGCGAGGCACTTGAGATGCAGGTGGCGTTGGAAGCGTATTTGGATGTGGCAATTCCTCGGTTTGTCGACGCCATTCCTATGCGCCTGAACGACTTGGTGTTGCGTACGTTTATCTCGGAGATGACGAATGCGTTGAACGGTTTGACAGATGAAAAGCTAGGACGATTGATGCAAGACTCAGAGCATAAAATTGCTGAGCGACGACAGCTCCAAGAGGAATTGGTTTGTCTTGGCAATGCCAAGAGAGAAATTGAGCTGGTATGCTAAGGTATTACGACAGTGATCAAAAACATTATTCGACGAAAATATATAAGCAGCACGAGTTGAAGGAAGAATTTGTATTGCAAATGCGAAGAAAGAGATTGAACAAGTCGGTTGATGGACTTCCCCAGTTGTGCACTCAGTTCATTAGTGCAACAAGCGACTAATCTCACCAATTGATGCTCTTCTCAATTATTTGCTTCCCCTTCTCAAGCATGGACAACTTTGTGTTGAGTTGCTGACGGCTCACCGTCTTGTTATTGCTTTCCTGTAGCAACTTGACCACGTTTTCATCGGTTGCGCCACCTAAGAGCTCACTCTCCATTTCACGAACGAAGGAATCCACCACTAATCCGTTCAACTTCATTGGCACCACATCAACGAATCGGTGAGAAGCCACGTTCAAATAAGCACGCAATGCTACATCCATCTCAAGCGCCTCGCGATCGTCTGAAGACATCGCAAATGGCCCCATAGAAATCCCTTCAAGCGCTTTCGTGACTTCGGTCAATGATATCATTCCGTAGTTATCTCCTGGAGGAAGAGAAGCTTGCAGTCGATCGCGTAGAGCATGTTGACGAAGCCTGTCCAGCTCATCATATAGCCGCTGGTCTTGTGTGTAAGGTCGAGCTTCGTGTTGCAGCAGTAGATTTACTTCCTGTTGAGCAATTTTTTTCAGCTCATTAAGCACTCGGTCAGTTGTTCCCTTAAAAAACTGTTCAACACGCGTATTACCACTACCCGACAGCAGCATTGAGATCAAATAATGGGAGACAAGCTTTGTTTGTTGATGATAGTACTCCAGTAATTCCATCGCAGGTCGTTCCCATTTCATCACGCTCCGCTGCACACAACTGCAAAACACTCGATACGATGGAAATATAGCGAGTTCGTCGCCACGATTGGCCTGGATAAACTGCTTCAAACTCATCGATCCATTATCCTGAGTAGTCCCTGTCGAATCTGACATCAATCGCCATCGTGACGCACCGAGCCACTCTTGTGGCAATTCTTCACATAGCACGTCGGTACCGTTGGTCTTCTTCACTTTGCAGATTATTTGTTGATTCCCGACTTGGACAGCGATGCTATCTCCCACGCCAACACCAGATTTCGTGTGTGTTCCCACATCACCTGATAACGTAGACTTTGTCGACAATAAACCACAAAACCCAAGAACGTCGTTATCCGTGGTCTCAATTTTTGCTTTGAAGATAAGGTCTTTTTGCCTTAGAACAGCTCGCAAACGAGCTTCGGGTATCCATGAGTTGGTACTATTCGACGAACCAAGAACGGAAGAGAACATTTCATATTGCCCGCCTACAGCCGCTTCCATGAAACGTAAATATTGATTGACCCACTTGCCAAACTGCTGACGTTGTGTACCAGGTGTCTCTAGTGGCATACCCAAATCTGACAGCGATTTCTGCGTCTCTGTGATGCGAGAACTGATCTCCATTATCACTTTTGGCAACGATCTACGGATGTTGTCGTGCAAAATTGATACTAGCCGTTCAGTCAACCTCGCAACACCCCACAAATGCGTCGGCAAATGACACCAATACTCGTGCTGGCCAAAGAACGCCATCTCATTAGCCAGTCCTTTCTCAATACTTGTCCCTTTCATCAACTCGCGTTGACTACGACATTTCACTGCGTGATAACCAAGATGCATGTGCTTCTTCTTATTCCGTAGCAATTCGTGAACTGCCAATTCCGCACCAGCATCTACCAGATCCACCTTCGTCACCACAGCAATCGTGCGTGTGCCGTTCGGATCAGCTTCTTGAGCCGCTTGCAAAATCTCCGTGTTGTGCATGTCCACATTAGCTGGCACAACAGCGATGATCACAGTACGCTCCTGTTGCATGTACCGATCCACCATTTGACGCACCCGCGGAATGATACTCTGGTCTTCGTGATCACCCACCGTGCGGACAAGTCCTGGTAGATCTGTGAGCGTGAGGTTAGGCAGTTCAGGTCCGCTCATCTCGATCACGATTTGGTCGTCGCTGATGTACTGGCCTTCGTCGATGAGTTTCTTGGTGAGTTTGGTGATGGCGTCGGGGACGTCTTCCATTCGATTGAGATCCTCCTTCCCCTCACCTTCATCGTTTTGGGCACCACTACCAGCTTGAAATCGGACCAGCCGTACGGTACCACGAAACGTGTCGGCACGGGTGAGGACAAGTTGCGTAGGGCATCTCGTCGTGAGTTGGTCGGATGACGGGAAGGAGACGCCCGAAAGTGCTGACAGCAGGGATGATTTGCCACTGGAAGTGTCTCCCATGACTGCAATTTGGGGTAGCTCGATGTACTGCCCAAGACCAATATCGCGGAGCTTATCGATCAGTTTTCGCTCTTCCTCACTCGCGCAAACCTGGTCCAGCAACGTATGAGTTCCGTTCAACTTCATGGTACTTTTGGTAGTGAAAAGCAAACCACAGGTAGATCGAGATTGACGCACACTAACCACAAACCGTTAGACCAAATAACCGGAATCAAGGACGTATTAAGTAAGAGAGGTGTATTTACGCATCTTTGCCTCTCTCCAACACTAGACTGGTCAAACGTTTTCGACTAAGAAAGTATTCAGGTCCAATTCTACGGCTGTTCTTCTTGCTCTTGCAGGAGGTTTAGCTGAATTCTCCCTCTTCTGCTGTGAATGTTTGTTGCTTGCTTGCTGTGTGTAACGGGGTTACATGGGGAGTACCCTAGAAAGGGTACCGCCTCTAGAAGTAGATATATTTCTGTGAGTATTCGTTTTAGATACTCACTCGTGGGTGGTGTGGACCACACTACTGCCACGTAGGTCTGGTGGCTGAGGGCCAACCAATAGCGTTTGAACTACCTTTTTTATGCATAAATTATAGTTAATTGTCATTTGTATTACGGGCCAAATGACCTAATTTATTATAAATATAAATCAGTCGTAAACGTACGCTAAACTGGCTATTAAGTCCCCAAGACCAGGGACTAGTGAAGTGGCGTTTTGTATACTCTTAATAGCACGCTTCCTCAAGCAAGGTGCTCGTGTGACCCCGTCACACTGTGCCATTCGAACCAGCTAAAAATTTTAACAATGGTGTTGGAGCCCAAGTCGGAATAGCAATCGTTATTAAAATCAACCCCCAGGAGCACCAGGTTCTATTTGCAACAAAGTAATGTTAATTCAGTGTCAACGGGAGCGAGTGGCTGAAATGGAGGCTTTGGCTCAGACGTCGATATTACTTTGACAGTCTGTTTTTTGCTCTTGTTCAGCTTACTACTGCTCTGACCGTAGCCCTTTTTGTAACGGGCCATATACCAGTCGGTTCAGGAAAGGCAAAGGAATACCACCGGGCAACCAAGGATAGTAATGCTTCAACACCGTTCCGCGTTAGCAGACACGACGAAGGCACCTTGGCACTTAACTGACTTCTAGTGGTATCCCAACGCAATAATGGAGCGTGTTAACATTACCGATCTAGGCGGGATAGACCCTTAACTGGATAACCAGAAACCACACGGCGTGGGGCGTGTCAACAACTCACAAAGAGCGTACCGGTTGATCTGCACGTTGCAGCCTAGAGCTTCCCCACGATGTGGCTGGCTTCAAAAGCTACAGGTAAAACTCGCTTCCCACTGTGTGGCCACGAGTAAACCTACTTGACTTGGACCGAAGCTTGACACGACAAGTGCTGCTATGTAACACAAATCGATGCGCAGACCGAAGCTGAGAAGAGTGAAGAAGAGCAGAGAAGGAAGTACTGGAGACCCGAAGCTTGCGGTGCTCACCGGCACTTGCGAAGAGGAATGGAAATGGAAAAGTGATTGATTGATCGGCTAGCTTAGTGTCGATGTCCACAACCATCAACGTTGGCGACAGAGATACACACAAGTATCCAGGTCCCTCCCTAAAACCTATCCATCTCAAATCCTAATTTTATCCCTATTTACCAATGAAAATCTACTTATCCTAAACGTAGCTTGAAATGTACTTGCCGGAATTTTCTTATAACATCCCGTAATCAAACTAATGCCGAGCGTTGCCCGGAGAAGCTCTGGATATTTATACCGTCCTGTTTTACACAATAAATTTGTTAGCAAAACATCCTCGATGAAGCCTGATATAACATGCATTTGAAATTTAGCAATTGAAATACTTAGAGACAGATTTTCGTGCCAGCGGTCTCAAGCTCTCTCGAAGTGCGTCTTGACTTGGAATTAAGTACTCCAGAAACTGCTTTGTAAGTGTAACGGGGTTACATGAAAGGGGTACCCCAGAAAGGGTACCGCCTTTAGAAGTTGATATACTTCTGTGAGTATTTGTTTTAATACTCTGATGGAGTGGTGTGGGCCACACTGTGGTGTGAGCCACACTACTGCCACGTAGGTTCGGTGGCTGAGGGCCAACCAATAGTTTTAAACCTACCTTATACATGCATAATTAGGATAAAGTATAGGTAATTAGTAATTTGTATTACAGGCCAAATGAACCTAATTAACTATAAATAAATCAGTCTAAAATCTACTCTAAACTGGCTATTAAGTCCCCCCAGACCAGGGACTAGTGAACTGCCGTTCACTCAGAGTTTGTATACTCTTAATAGCACGCTTCCTCAAGCAAGGTGCTCGTGTGACCCCGTCACACTTGGTAGCACTTGTAGTCAATCCACGCCTACGCGGGTAGATTGACTACCTGAATCCTCTGTGGCTCCTACAAGGTAAGCCAGGATGGATAGAGGGGAGTTCCCTCATTTGACCGACTCTCAGTTTGAGTCGGTCCGGAAGATGGTGGGCATCTTTGGAGGAGATGCCCTCCGAAGCTTGGCGGCTGCTACGCCGGCCGAGCAGGTCGAACGCATCGAGGCGTTCGACACGTACGAGAGAGGGCTAATCGCCCACGTACAGGGGTTGCAGACCCCCGTGGCTGAGATGAAGCCAGCCCAACCTAAGCCGTTGAGGCTTAAGGTTGATCCTTATGAGGGAAAGGAGGGGGAGAACCTCCACTTCTGGGTCCGAGAGGTCGAGCTCGCGATGGACGCGGCTCTAATCTCGACCGAGCGACTTCGGGTCGCTTTCGCCCTGTCCAACCTAGGAGGTCGGGCGAAGACCTGGGCGTACACGCGCGAAGCGACAACGCCGGGTTGTTTCACAACCTGGGCTCATCTGTGTCAACAGCTTAGAGCCGCCTTCCTTCCGGCGAACTACGAGTATCGCCAGCGCTCGCGCTTCCTTGCCTGTAAACAAGGGAAGCGTGAGCTGCACGAATACATCCAAGAGATGCGAGTGCTCGCTGCATCTCTGGTGGGGAACCCCCTACCTGAACACATCAAGGTGACAGTGTTCATGGATGGCCTGAAGGTGGGCCCATCCCGCACACAGTTGTTCCGCGTGCATGCGAACACTATGGAGGAGGCGATACAGATCGCCCTCCAAGAGGAGTACAGCCACCGACAGGCTCGTACTCCTACGTCGGTGTGGCAAGGCCACAATGCGTCATCAGGCGCAGTGCAAGGAGCTCCAGCAGCTGGAGCTAGCACCGGGCCGGTACCCATGGAACTGGGTACGGCCGTACAGAGCTCCATCCGTTGCTACGGATGTGGGAAGCTCGGGCACATGCAACGTGCCTGCCCTGCGGGAGGGCAAGGAAGTTCCCTTCCAAACCTAGGGGCTCGAGGGGCCCGTGGCAGAAGCCGCGACCCAAGAGCCAGGGGAACTGGGGTCACCAGTAGGGGCGGGTCGCCCTACTGGGGAAACTTATGCCCCCATGGTAGGAGTGCGGACGGCGCACGCCATGGAGGCTTAGCCCCTGAGAGCCTGGGTGCTCGAAACGAGAAAGAGCAGCGGCGGACTGCTCGTGGTACACGCAAGTGCACGGGGATATGGAGATCCCTTTAGAGTCCTGATTGACTCTGGGGCGTCGACGAACTTTGCTCGACGCCAGACGGTCGCGCGGAATGGCGACAAGTATGCTGATGCTTTGAGAGAAAGCAAAGGCAGGGGCCAGGTCTCGGTGAGACTGGCCGATGGTACAGTGGTTAACGTACCTGGAGTCCGTATGGACCTGGCTGTAAAGTTTGAAGACTTTGACAGCACGGAGTCGTTTCTTGTCCTAGATATGGACAAGTACGACTTGATCCTGGGCATGCCGTGGCTCGAAAAGCACGAGCCCTGGATCGATTGGCGCGGCAAAGCCATTGGGGCTAGCCGGCCTGCAGTCTCCGACAGAGCTTTGGTGAGTAATGTTCCCACCTCTGTCCGGGACTGGGGCGCCAGGGATGGTCGCCAAGGCGCTTATGCGCCCGAAGAAGTACTGGGAGTCACAGACTCCAGAGAA
Source organism: Phytophthora palmivora (assembly GCA_008079305.1). Classification (NCBI taxonomy): domain Eukaryota; phylum Oomycota; class Peronosporomycetes; order Peronosporales; family Peronosporaceae; genus Phytophthora; species Phytophthora palmivora. Next base: position 102,255 of record VOQZ01000101.1, on the reverse strand, counting down.
GATGTTGGGATGAGCCTCGCAACCGGTCGTAAGGCCAAGGCTCATTGCCAAGCGTGTGGGATTGCCATGACGGCAAGTCCCAATGCTGAGAGTCGTCGCGCCGTATGGGTTTCGACTGTGGCAGCGCCGGACGGCACTGACCAGGCGGGTAACATAGGTCCGCAAGCAGCAGAGGCTGCTGAGGAGAGCGCTAAAGGCGTCTCCTGTGTGGGTAACATAGGTCCACAAGTGGGTAACATAGGTCCACAGGCGGGTAACGTAGTTCCACAAGTGGGTAACATAGGTCCACAGGCGGGTAACGTAGTTCCGCAAGCGGGTAACATAGGTCCGCAAGCAGCTGCGGCTGCTGGGGATGACGCTGAAGGCGCCTCCGTCGTGGGTAACATAGTTCTACAGGGTCGAAGAGACCGAGAAGATTGAGACCGCAGCGTGCGTCTCTAGCGTGGGTAACGTAGTTCCACGCGGGGTCAAGAAGACCAGTACGAGTGCGGAGGTGCCGTTGAGCACCTCCCATGTGGATAACCAAGCACCACACTCGGAGTATGAGACTCCACCGGCACGACTGGTCGAAGAGCAATGCCATGTCTTCGACGGCGTATCCGGTCGTCAAGTGAAGGCAGGTGCCGTCCGTCTGGAGCTGGAGGAATTGTCCATGAAGGACTTCCTGGCCGAGTTGAAGGCCGGAGAGATTGCGGAGATGGTGCTCCTGAAGCCGGAGACCTCTCCTGAAGATTTGAACTCTTCCTCCGTAATGGACGAGGATGTCCTGGAGGGGTTCACGAAGCAGCGCGCAACGCGCTTGGGTTCTGAGATTCTCAGGAACCCGGAGGATCCAGTGTATCCTCTTGTGAAAGAGTACTCGGATGTGGTGTCGAAGCACCCACCATCCCAACTCCCGCCGGATCGGGGAGTTCGGCACGAGATTGACCTCGTACCTGGCACAAAGTATTGTGTCACGAGGCAGTGGCCTCTACCTCGCGAGCAGTGCGAGGTCATAGATGCCTTCTTCGCCGAGAAGGCGAAGTCGGGCATGGTGCGGGAGTCGAAGTCCCCGCACTCGACGCCGACCTTCTGCGTTCGGAAACCGAACGGGAAGTGGCGTCTGGTTCACGCTTACAACAAGCTGAACAATGCGACGGTACCGGCACAGACGCCGATCCCTCGCAAGGATGTGTTGTTAAACAACATGTCGGGCTGTACGCTGTACAGTGCCCTGGATATGGTAGACGGATACTACCAGATCCTGATGCGGGAGAGTGACATTCCTCTCACCGCAGTGAGCACCCCGAGTGGGATGCTTCGGGAGTGGCTAGTGATGCCACAGGGGCTATCGAATTCCCCAGCGACGTTCAATCGTTTGGTCACACAACTGTTTAGACCATTGCGTACGTTCGCATAGACGTACTTCGACGATATATTCGTCCATAGCCGTCTGGCCGCCTTCGGCACGGCTATGGAGGTGCATTTGAAGCACCTCCGTCGAGTGTTTGAGGTCATGAGAGCTAACAAGCTCTATGCCAACATCGACAAGTGCGTCTTTGCAGCTGAGGAGATAAAGGTCCTCGGCTGCTTTGTCAGCAGGGTCGGCGTGCGCGCCGATCCAGGGAAGGTCAAGGCCATAGCGGCTTGGCCGACCCCTAGGTCGCAGAAGGACCTCCGGAAGTGGTTGGGCTTAGCCAACTATCTTCATAAGTACAGCGCAGGGTACGCTGAACTTGCTCGACCCTTGTCGGATCTCTTCAAGAAGGATGCCGACTGGGTCTGGGAGCGACAGCACCAAGATGCTTTTGATAGCATCAAGGCGAGCTTACAGCAAGCGCCAGTCCTGGCCTTGCCGGACGAGAACAAGTCATTTAGCGTCGTCTGTGACGCTTCTGACTATGCAACAGGCTGTGCGCTATTGCAGAAGGACGAGGAAGGACATGAACGTGTCATCTCCTTTCTGTCCAGGCAGCTGAAGGCTGCCGAACGGAACTATCCCGTTCATGACAAGGAGCTACTTGCAATGAAGTACGCTCTTGTCAAATTTAGAGTTCATCTCTTGGGCACGAGGCCCTTTGTGATCTATACGGATCACGCGTCCTTGCGGACTGCCACCAACTCGCCGCATCTGTCACAGCGGATGGCGAGGTGGCTGTCATTCTTCGCGGAATACAACTTCCGCGTTGAATACAAGCCGGGCAAGCTGAATGTGCTTGCCGATGCATTGTCGCGTCGACCGGACTATGAGCTAGCTCATGTCAGTCGGGTCACGACAGATCTATACGATCGGATACGCTTGGCGTATCAGGAGGACGAGAACTACACACCACTGGTGCAGTTCTTGTCCGATGGCAAGGACGCCAAAGTCGACAGGCTTTCGCCTCGACAGCGGGCGCAGCTCCATCGTTATGAGCTGGCCGAGGGGTTACTCCATTACAGAGTAGACCCTAGAGATCCTCCTCGGGTTGTCGTTCCAAACGACGAGGATCTGAAGTATGACATACTTCTGGAGGCGCATGATGCGTCGATGGGTGGCCACCTTGGCCGAGAGAAGACCTACCAAATGGTCTCTCAGACATTTTGGTGGCCCCGCATGTATAAGTGGGTGGCACACTATGTCAAGACATGCGAAACATGTCAGAGGGTGAAGCCTTCGGGCCACGCCTCGGCTCCACTGCAGAGCCTACCACGGTACACGCATCAACGGGGTTTACCCCGTTCTACTTGAATGGGTTACGACACCCCCAGGTGCCGCTAACCTTGCGGGGAGGCACCGTGGCCTCCATCGTAAGTGGGGGAGAGGCTCGGAAAGCCTTTTCCTGCCAGGTCTCAGAAATTGAGCCAGAGTCTTTGCGAAGACAGTTGTCGTCGTTTATAGACGACAGGCTGACGTTGATCAGCCGGGTTAGAGATGCTATGGCATCAGCCCAAGACAAGCAAAAGGAGTACTCAGATAAACATGCAAGAGGAAACTTAAGTGAGTTTAAACAAGGTGAATTGGTGTTGTTAGACACTAAAAACCTACCGCTAAAGGTGGTTAGCTCTGTAGAGAGCAACAAGTTGAAGCACCGCTTCATCGGACCCTTCGCGGTCCTAGCCAGACATGGCGCGGCGTACACCATTGACCTCCCAAAGTCAATGGCGACGCACCCGACGTTCTACGTGGGGCGTCTTAAGCGGTATCACGATCCGCTGGGTCTTCCTTCTCGGACGGAGGAAGACCAAGGTGAGAACTCACCTCCTCGAAACGAGGCTGAGCTCTCTGGACAACCGGAGCTGCCGGTGTCGAAGCCTGCGAGTAGAACGCAGGCTGGTACCCACGCGAGTCATACGAAGGGTATGACGGTACCGAATGGGAAGAGCTTGGGTAAGAGCTATACCCATAAGTCGAGGGGTACGAATACCCCTGCGGCTCATAAGAGGGCATCCGACCATGCGCCTCATGGCTTAGAACGTCTAAGCCTCGACGGAGCTCCTTCACGGCAGCAGCCGGAGCTCGGCGGTCAACGCGCCCATGGAGCTCATGAGTCTCACGACCAAGAGCGTCCAAGTCCTGACGAAGGACCTCTAGATCCCCCGGCTTGCCAGCCTGAGAGGCAGCCTGACCACCAGGTCCAAGCCCAAGGGCTATCTCGATCGCATAGACGCGATCTCGAAGCTGACGGACCTCGTCGCTTAATAGGGACCCCACAGAGTCCCGACCCGAAGTTGAGGGTCCAGAAGGATACGGCTGAGAAGGAGCCTCGTACTCAAACGCGTGCGAGAGCTCCTCCTTCCCTCCTTGACCGGAACGACAAGCTCCACTACCATGTGGAGCGGGTCGTCCAGGAGCGGCGGCGCTCTGGGAAGCGCCAGCTGCTTGTGAAGTGGCGGGGTTACCCCTCGTCACAGAACTCGTGGGAGCCGGAAGACCGGCTCCGGGTTGACTGCCCGAAGGCAGTTGAGATTTGGGATCAACAGCCGGGGCGTAAGTAGTCCGCGGCTTTTTAGCCGCCTTACGGTGTACGGTCCCTGGGTTGACGGAACCGTACCCGCGCTCTTCTTGAGCGATGGACTTAGACTGCTGTCTAAGTCCCTCCATGACGGAGTGGAGTTGCCGCTTAGCGACTAAGTGGGCAAACTCAATACGAAGATCTCGCTGGTCCAAAACATAGGACAGCAGGCGATCTTCCCGGAGTTCTTTCAACTCCTGAACTGCGAAGTTCTTTAGAGAAACCCATCTCCAGAACAGGTCTTCTGCCTGGGTCTGGGTTACGGTGTTCTCGGGCTGTACCCAAGGGTACCCCCACACGGGGAAGAGCCCACCACGGTCTTCCGGTTTCTTCCGGAGACTGGTAAATTCCTTGAGAGGAATTCGGTGTGGTGCGAGCAGCACACACCTGGCGGCCTCGATGTCGTTGACAAAGAGTGGTTCGTCCTGAACCAAGGCACGCTCATAGGCGCCACGCGAAGTGCGCCCATGGTTAAGACCACGAGGGGCCTTGAGCTTCTCCAAAAACATGGGAGACCCAGACCCCGCATCCGGTGGGTAGTATCCGCGAGGATACACCGGCGTGGCAGGCACAGGAGTGCCTTGCAGCTGAGCAGTTTGATAACGCTCTTGCTGCTCATCGAGATCATTGGAGATCTCTCGGGGCTCAGAGACAGCCCCCTCCTCTTCTGCCTCATCCGAAGAGGAGTCGAACAGACTATGGTAGTCTTTCGAGAAACTAGACTCGCGAGAAGGAGTCTCAGGGGCTGCGCGCTTCTTAGCAGCAGCAGCACCCTCACCAGCCCGCTTTGGAGAAGCTGCTTTCGCAGCTTGGGCTCGAGCTTTACCTTCGGCTAAGGTAAGGCTCTTGGCAGGCGAGCTCGTCGAAGCTGCCTTTGCCTTTGATGACTCAGCATCATCAACAGGAGCATCCTGTGAAGGAGCGTCCTGTGAAGGAGCATCCTGAGAAGAAGATGGATCCGTGGTGGATCCAGGAGAGTCCCCGTCGGACTCTGATCCCGCGATCATAGGGATGTTGAAATCCGGGGATTCCGACCCAGGACTGTGGTCCCGATAGGCGAACCGAGGCTTCGGCCTGTCGTCGGGTGACAGGGAGCGCGAGCGACTGCGTCGCGGACTCCCTCCTTGCTTGGCAGCAGCAGCGGTGTGCTTGCTGACTGCCTCGGAAGCCGCCTTGCGGACTTCCTTGCGCGAAGCGGCCTTGTCTTTCGACTTGGCCTTAGCAGTCTTCGACCTCGCGGTCTTAGACTTGGAAGGCGCCGAAGCGCCGCGGGTGCTTGCCTTCTTAGGCATCTCGAGAGGTTGACGTGGAAACCTCTGGTGTCTTGAACGCGCGAAAAGGCTGAATGAAAGCCTTGAAGCCACAACGGTGGCTCGTCGATGGGTATCGACAAGGACAGGAAAGAGAGCGGAGCTCTCTTCCTAGCTCCTCATTGGTTGGGGGTGTTTCCAACCTAAGTGGGGGAGGATGTAACGGGGTTACATGAAAGGGGTACCCTAGAAAGGGTACCGCCTTTAGAAGTTGATATACTTCTGTGAGTATTTGTTTTAATACTCTGATGGAGTGGTGTGGGCCACACTGTGGTGTGAGCCACACTACTGCCACGTAGGTTCGGTGGCTGAGGGCCAACCAATAGTTTTAAACCTACCTTTTATATGCATAATTAGCTTAAAGTATAGGTAATTAGTAATTTGTATTACAGGCCAAATGAACCTAATTAACTATAAATAAATCAGTCTAAAATCTACTCTAAACTGGCTATTAAGTCCCCCCAGACCAGGGACTAGTGAACTGCCGTTCACTCAGAGTTTGTATACTCTTAATAGCACGCTTCCTCAAGCAAGGTGCTCGTGTGACCCCGTCACAGTAAGGGGCGTCGTGAGATAAAGCTGACGTAAAGTTTTGACCCGCGTCACCGCAACATAAAATGATGATCGTTGTGGTGAACGTCGTGTTGGATGTCGAAGTGGAGGACGTATCATTCTGTCAACAGTCAAACCTTGGCATTTTTCCGTAGTGAGAGAGTATGGATGTACCAACGGCACTTGACGTATACATACAGAGAACTGTCGATCTGGCAATTTCACGCTGATTCCTCTTTCGTTTCGTTGGCAGACAGGAACAACGCCGAGTGGGAGCTCCGGGTGAAAGGAGCAATCTGAATAATCCTTAAGCTTGACGAACACAACATCAGGAGATAGGTGTTGATGCTCTTCAATTCCATCAACGATACGCACTTCAATATCATCATTTCGAGCTAGCGTAATTGCAACAACAGTCCCAATAGAGCCATTCGCTAGCTTGAAATGGCTTGTTACGTTTTTTGTGCACTGGATCATCGAGGCAATCGCCATTCCTTCACCACAAGAACTGTTTCTAGCTCCCCATCAGGTCCCGTTGATGTTACGTGAATGCTGCACGAATGTTACTTATTGTTAGGTCGTACGAAGGTTGTTAGTGTCCGGATGGGTCAACATTCACTTGTTCGTGATAAAAATGAGGACAGGTATTCGATTTCCCGACCGTTTGTGACTCTGACTCTTTGTAATAGAGAGTGAAGTTTCGTTAAATTACGATATGTACTGACCTATGTATTTATACAAGTTTCCAGACGGTCTGCGATCCCACCTAAAACTCTGGATAATAAATATCCAGAGAATATCCGACTGGCAAACCGAATTGTTGCAAATCGACATGATTTTCAACCAATGAGGTACCGTAAACCTCAATGTTGACGCGGCAGTTCATTCGATAATCACAATATCAAACTTGTTTTAGCCAATAGGATTTCAGATGCAAAAATGTAACACATGCACCTTAGTTTACTTTAAGACAGAGTAAACATAAGCGTGCTTGACGTGGTGGTCCTCTGCTGTCTCAGTGACAGAGCGACGACCACGTCACACTAATGTACTACTTTATAACCTTTCAGCTAATTGTTTGTCCATATTCGCAGTGCATGTTATTTTGTTAGTTGTAGCTCCAGATATGAAAATGTTATTACCAAATACACGAAGTCAGGTTGTTCCGAATTTGTGTTCGTGATTATAGTCTTCGGTCAAGATTTCTCTCCTCGGCAATAGAAACACTAAATTGAAATTGACGCAACTTGAGAACTGTCCCTCTTCGACGAAACTTGTGCAATGTCGACAATGTCGAGTAGGATAAGTCGAAAAGGGTACCTTGTTGTTGATGATGTCTATTTAGTGCAAGATAATTTGCCTAACAACGCTATCGCGAGCAGTGTGGTAAATAAATGGGATTATTAACACCGAAAACTTTCACGTTTTCGAACAGTTCGTTTTGAAAATGTAGGTCAACTCTTATTTTCAATAACACCATTTCACTGAAAAATTTCTTTTCGTACTTTAGTGTTCACGATGATCTTTTCGAAACGCTATTATATCACGTAAAACACTGTTATTAAGGCACATGAAGGCAACTGACGGTATTCAGAGCTCTAGAATTCTCGAATCCATCCGATTCCGATGATTGGTGGACATCCATTTATAATATTTTACAAGTTGTATCTTTTAATTATTGGAGTATTTCTTATTTTGATCGACAAATTTCTGAACTTGATTCTTTTATTGATCGATAAAAATCTGGCTTTGATATGGGGTGAAATATGGTGAAAAAAACCATCACCGACGAATGTGTTGGAGTAGAAGAGCCATACATTGCTAACCCAGACATTCTCTTTGTTTGCGTCGATAAACAGTGGGGTGAATTACAGGGAAAATTGAAAGTCGGTGTTTGACGGATGTTGTAGTTCTTCAAGTTTAGTAGGTGCATGTAAACTGTAACTTTCCCAGCTCGAAACACTTTGCTGTGCCAGACCAGATCGAATCTACATCTGTATAATAGTCAGGTTTGGTCCTGGGGATAGCTCCGGGTAATTCGAACACGGAACTTCAATTTGCAGGTACCGTAATTAATTAGCAACGGAGTCACAAACAATAACCAGATAAAGTTTATATATTGCCAACTTCAACCAAGATGAGCAAGATAGTGAAGCAAAGAAATCAAGACAGTCGTCAAATCCCATCCAATCAATTACTGTTTGGACAATCAGTATTTGAATTTAGGCGCGAGTTTTGCGACCTATCACCTCCTCCTTCATTCCGTCTGCATAATTACATTGACACTAATCTGCTCCGATCCGACACGCACAAGACACCGATCAAGCGCGTCCTTCCACCATCTGGAACCACGCAAGGTTGATACCATGGTTCTTGCGGAACTAAATGAATACATATGGAAAATACCTTGCCCTTGTTCACTCCGCGATACATCGTACACCCTACACCATTTCCCGATCAAATTCAGTATTCTGTCGATCAAAACAAGAACTACTCCAATCATTGGCAATCAATACAAGAAAACCTGTAAAACATTTTCACTTTTAGAACAGATTAACTGCGACATCTTATCATGATCCAACAGGCATGTCCAACTTGTCCACAGCGCGAGCATGAAAACTCAACGTGTGTGCTGCTTCGAAATCACACAGGTCTGGTGTAACCTTAGTGGCCATACTGTACTTTGCGGCGCGAAGCATGAAGTTAGCACGATGTTCAGCTTTTGTAATGCCCGGAGGAGGTCGAAGAATATCGTCTCGATGGTGCGCAAGATACGTCTTCACTCCCGACTTAAACATGGAGAATACATTCTCAATAGGATTAAGCATTGGTGAGTATGGAGATAGTTTAATCAGATGAACACCAACATACTCTGCAAGTTGAGTCACCTCTTTGACCCCAGTATGAATACTCGCGTTGTCGCAAACGACAACAACATCAAAAAGGGAAACACCCTCGTCCACCAATCCATCGCGTAGATCACGGACAAAGTTGTCGATGACGTCAGCATCATTTGCGCCCCAACGATACTGTACGTGCTCCAGTCCTGAAGCCGAGATGCATCCGATAACATTGAGGTTCTCCCCACGAGAACCAGGGCAGACAACAACAGCGCGAGTACCACGACGACTCCACCCATAGTTCCGAGTACAGAATAAATTGAAATTAGTTTCATCAAAATACACAATTCGTTTTCGCTGCGCTTGTACTTGCACCTGTCATAACACGTTGGCGCTGGCGTTGATCTTCTGAGTAGCGCTTGTACCTCATAGCTAAAGGTAAAATAAACGCGGTGGCGCGAATGGAACCGCTGGTTGTGCTCGCGCAGATCGAGAGTTCTAGTATGATCGAATACCTCTCAAAATTAGTGCACATCCCTATATAATATAATACAGGTTTTCTTGTATTGATTGGAGTAGTTCTTTTTTTAATCGACAGAATTCTGAATTTGATCGGGAAATGGTGTACACTTCTATCACAGATTACAGTATTGATTTGCTTTGTGAAGCTATTTGGCATACAGCCCTTTCTCGATATTTTGGTAGAAAACGGCCTCGGAGCACCTTTACGTACCATGCAGATCCTTTCATAATGTGCAATAATCATTAGAACGCTTACCGACTTCCTCTGTTCATTGCTGACAGCGATGTTGATCTGTAAAGAATGTATAAAAAAGACGTAACAAATGCAATGTTTGCTCAACGTAAATGCTCAAGCTTCATTGAGAATACTATCGCAGTTCTCACAACTCTCAAAGTCTCTATTGTCATCTACCTGTCCTACAGAGCGGTCAATAAGATTTAGGCGCGCCAGCTCGTCCACCAATTCACTGGCGACCAGATCGACCTCGTCGCTGCTCGTGGGCAATGGGATCCAGCCCTGGGAAGAATGTGGCAATAACAGCATTAATATCACCACATTCCACCCAGGCAGATAGCATTTTCAGCTTCTCGCCTGCCGAGAATGCTTGACGCTTGCGAGGCATGGCGCCAATTTAATTCTGATGGCAAGCACGCAAAGCGAAAATGCTGTCAGTAATAAATAAAGGAATGCGATTCTGTGATTTGATTGGGCTAGCGGGCATGTCAGTTATAAGCAAGCGTCAGTAATGAACAGAGGAAGTCGGTACCGAATTGACTGGCACTATTAACCTAATTATCGGATGATTTGCCGGGTCCACCATGTGGTCCCGCTAGGAGGTTTGGTAGATAGCTACAAACCTACAACATAGAGAAAAGTCAAAGCTCTTCGGTATTTTTGTTGATGACTACCATAATCACGAAAAGCATTGTATTTCTTTTGTCGTTATGCTTGTTTCGAACGAGTTACCTTGTAGGGATTAAATAGGCTTATCAAGAATTGCCAATTCGTTCGCCGAACAGCAGTTCTCCCGTGTGTTATCTATCGCTTTGCACAGAATCCTACTAGTTCGGTAGCGATGGGATAATTAACTAGTTGGCATCTAACTAGCCAATTGACCTATTGATATGTGAGGACGACTTTTACCACAATCTGAAACTTATCGGAACTCATTTTCGGCTTTTGTGTAAGGTTATGTTGCCCTAAGGTTTTTTTTAAATAAAAATGTCGATGTCAAATCCGTTGGGGACATCCACAGCTGGTGATCAATAACGGCTACAGCAGTACTTCTATGTAATACAGCTGAAATTTATGGTTGATGATTCTGATCCAGACTCTTCTACTCTTCAACTACAAAGTGTCGTAAGATACTTATCCCGAAGTATGGGTCATTCGAGACTGAGATTTGTTGAGTTACCGTATCCATTCGTCATACGATTTGATCTAGTATTACAAGAACAACAAACTCGTGACTCAGGACACAGTATCATGTGCTCAGGTCGTTACTTTCCCTCATTTGAAAATTTGCATTCGATCCAACAACCGATTACAACAACATGCACCTGCTGCACCTCGCGCTGACTACAATGATAGCATTTCTGGTTATCAACGACGGTATCACGTTTGCTGCCAAGACCGCATTGAGGTCGGAGTCAACCAATGACGCGACAGTCAGTAGTCAGTTGGACACTGATGAAACGGCATCTGAAGAAAGAAGAGGAGGAGGTGGAGGAGGACATGGAGGACATGGAGGACATGGTGGAGGCAGAGGGCGTGGACGAGGCGGAGGTCATGGAATTTCCACTGGAGGCGGACCGAGAGTTCGATACTATCACCCAGTAGCTGGAGGGCATGGAGCCGGAGGGGATGATGTGGATGAATCCGCTGAATTGCCACCAGGTGCCTATTTTGGTCAGAATTTCGGCGGCCCCCACGGAGATGGCTTCTCGGACGAGACCATGGTCAAGTCTGGACAAAAAGTACTGTCCATCAACCTCCGCGTTGGGGAGCGCGTTGATTCCGTCATACTCACCGTAGTGAGTCCATCAGGGGAAGAGGCTACGCTATTTCATGGAGGCGGTGGTGGTGATCTGAAGGAACCTCTAGCATTGGCTGACGGTGAATACATCACATCCATGGAGGCACACTCGGGTAAACATGAAGGGCACACTCGCATCAAGTACATCAAATTCACCACCAATAAGGAGAAATTCATCGAAGGCGGGACACGGACGGACAATATTGGAACTGACACTGCCAAGGAGGGCTACCAGTTGAGTGGCTTCGTTGGCAGAAGCGGTGACGAGCTTGATATGGTGGGTGCCATCTGGACAAGCATCCAGCCGGTGGTGTAGACTTGAAACACACCATCAGTACAGCAGTGGAGCTCGTCTTTGGAGCGCTTCGTGGTGGAAGTTGTGATTCAAAATACAGTCGCTGACATATTGGCAGCAACAGTTAATAACTGAAGCTCCCCATTTCTACCAACTATTATCTACTTCCGGCATCGCAATTCCTTGTAGCAGAACCGGTTATTTCCTGGTACTTTCGGCTACGTAAATCTCGATGGACTTTACCTACAGTGGTACGGTATCACTGATACCTCGGGTAACTGTATCACCATCTACCTTCTCAAGTTCACTTTTTAGAAGCGCGTACATTAACAGCCCGAGTTACTTAGTAGCACCGTTACCGAACACTTAAACGGTAGTGTCCACGTTTTAGCTACATCGTTAGATGATTGGGGCCATTCCGGATATACGGTTGCGCTGTGAAATATGGTGCTGTCACCTCTGATTGCGTGATACTACAAATCAACTAACTCACGGGATCGTGGTCCAACGTTTCTACAAGTGTACAGTAAGCAAAACAAGAAACAATACATATTGTGATCGTCACATGCTTCATCCTTTCAAAATGGCGCTACCAGGTATTTAATTATTGGACATTTTAGGTTAAGGGTACGCTAATAAATTGAGGCTTTGTAAAACGTAAATCAGAATACAAAATCGGGTAGAAACTGTTAAATCGGAGAAGAAATCCAAGGTTGTATAGACGGCAGCTGTTGGCTATATTTTACTACAGCATCCATGTGAAGATGCACAACGAATAGACCATCTGCTCGCTGTTGTTGATCTTCACTTTTGCAAACATAACGTGCCTATTGGTACTTGACACTTGTAAATGAAACAAGCTTGTGTGCTGAGTTAACTAATATAGAGCCTTATATCGGGCCGAGCTGTCTTGACAGAATAAATCTACTAGATCTTTTTGTGTTCTCCGAACAAACTGCTTCGAAACTGTCGATCTTCTCAAATTCAGCATCTTGAACAGACACACCAGTCTGGCTCAAGTGGCTGCACTCGCCTACCACGACTAATGCTCGTGTTATCGTCATGACGTTTATATATGCGACGGATGCTCAGAAAACCCAGTCAGTTATGGGCGTTCCACAACGATCATGTATACCGTATTCCCCCTGTCGTAAGCGAACTTTTCTCGTAAGGAAATCCTTAATTTAGCTTATCGCAAAGTCGTATTAATAGCCTTTAGCTGTCTCTAAAACACCATCTCAGCGAACTAAATATAGGCTACCGGGACTACCGATTGGTTGCTTGGCTATATTGCGCTTTCAGAAAGAGCGCAATGGACAAGACGCCAAAGCAGCATACACATATTGTCGTCGACAACACGCATAACGCCTTCTTCTAGAGTACCTCGCACTCGGTAGCATAGTAAACGTAACATTTACAAGAAGAAAAACAAAAGCAAATAACCAAATGAACAAAACAATAAGCGGACATCGTCGCGGTATGCGATGGGGAGGAAGCACCATTTGCAAAATCTTAGGTACAGCGGTCAATGAACGATACTGTCTAGCGAAGCTGAAAATGACATCGCTCTCTGAATGAACTCAAGGCACAAGGAAGACTGTCCTACTTCGGCTCAATTGTTAAAGTACATGGCTCTAGAAGTGGCTGCCGACGAAGCCTATCGTAGGAAACCTTTGCAGTATCTCGTTCGTGGTATCGATTCATGCGACAAGTACCATTCGAACTATCTAAAATTTACATTTTAATTGATAATTTTGAGTCTGTTGTTTTGTGAATAATCCTAAACGCGCACATGTTACGCACCTTTGATTCCTGCAATCTGCATGCACGCTGCGTTTGCCGAGTTTACGCGTCCTATTGCCACGGCGAGTTCGTCTCCGTAAGGGATTGTTTGCGGTTTATACCATATGTAGGGCTGGACATCATGATAAAAACACAAAAAAAACACAAACAAGTATGCCAAGTCAAAGAATGCTAGGAATTATTTCGAACACGGCCTGCATGGGTTACCTCCATAATTGGTCGTATACGGACCTGATGATCAGGCTGATCCGGCCTATGAACAGGTTTTCAAGGTTGGGAAGATCCGATGTGGGATCTGAAGGGTGCGCTGTACACTACTGATGTTGAGTGAAGTAGACGGTTTATGCGCAGGACTTCAGTCGGGAAGATGCATCAAGGGGCCAAAAGGACGAGAAGAAGGTGGGAGACGCTGCGAATCAATGCTACGCCGGTGTAGATCAATCGGTCACCATAGTTGCCATTGAACAATCTATTAAGCATGGCGGAGGCAGTGATAGCATGTAACGGGGTTACATGAGGGGTACCCAGAAAGGGTACCGCCTCTAGAAGTAGATATACTTCTGGGAGTATTCGTTTTAGATACTCTGTTGTGAGTGGTGTGGGCCACACTACTGCCTCGTAAGTCTGGCCAACCAATAGCATTTGACCTACCTTTTACTAATGCCGTGCGTTGCCCGGGGAAGCTCTGGATTTTCATACTCGGACACACATGATTCTAAATGTTATTTAACAGTTTATCACACTACCTCAACTATTAATCATTAACCACAACAAAGCTTTCATTTGATTACAAACCATTAGCCACATGCAATGACTGATGCATCAAAGGTGATATTCCGCCTGCGGCGGCTTTCCTCGCTGTGCTCCTCGGGGTCCTCCGCTAAATAAATAGTACCTCCTTGCAGGGCTAAGCCCTCCGCGCTACGCGCCGTCCCCTGACAGACCTCCGCTGCGGAGGTCAAATGCTGATTATGACAGCTGTAGCAAACACCTTGGAACGGTACTGCATTTTGTCGGGGCGCCTTTCGCGATCTGCTTTGCTTGATTGTTTGAATGTCGTTTGAAGCTCGAGCCTGGAGTACGAAATATGCTATAGCATAGGATGACATTCGTGATGTTGACCCTAGCCGACACAGGCAACATTCACAATTTTTTCAAACTGACATCAGGGTATGTGGTATCGAAGGTAAATTTACTTGGCCACAGTCGGATTACCAACGCCGCTGTAAGTTCTCATTGAGACAAGGAGGGAATAGCTCGATTTTGGCCGAGGTCGACGATCCGAGAGTCGTTTATAACAGGTCAATCTAAGTGTAGAGGTTTTGAGAGCTGAGTTAGTATAGAGAATGTTACTTTGGGTTCCGGAGAATTGGGTTCCATCAAGTATCAAAGTTAGTTTGGGTTCGAGATGCCTTCTCCGAAATACTCTGGATCTAAAATCCAGAGAATATGCATAAATTATAGTTATTGTGATCGTCGAATGCTTTGTCCTTTCAAAATCGGGGGCTAATTGGACCTTTTAGGATAAGGGTACGCCAATAAACTGAGGCTTTGTAATATGTAAATCAGAATACAAATCGGAGTAGGAGCTGGTAAATCGGAGAAAAAATCCGAGTTTGTATAGACGGCAGCTGATGGCTCGATTTTACTCCCTTCGAAGCATCCAAGTGAACATGAACAACCTATTAGCCATCAGAAGTCTTCTGCTTGCTGTAGTTGGTCTTCGCTTATGCAAACATAGCGTGCCTATTGGTACTTGGCATTAGTAGTGGAACAAACTGCGCTAGTTTTGTAAGCTGACTTAACTTATGTAGAGACCTATATCGGGCCGAGTTGTCGTGACAGAATAAACTGCTAGTGCTCTACTAAATCTTTTCGTCTTCTTCGAATAACTGCTTCGAAGCTGTCGATCTTCTCAAACTCAGCCTCTTGAACAGGTACTCTAATCTGGTTCGAGTGGCTACACTCGCCTCCTTTTACCAGAGCTTATCTCCATGTCGTTTATATAAGTGACGGATCCTCAGAAAGCCCAGTCAGTCATGGGCATTCCACGACGATCAGGTATATATAAACAAGATGGGACTTTATAAAACGAGGTACAAATCGGACAGTCGGCGTTTAATTAGTACCTGTGTTCCGTTTATATATAGCATATCGTTCTTATTAGGTCACTAAATCGATCGATTTGCAAATAAATTGGACATCTTGCTTGGTTTTCACAATAATTGTCATTTGTATTACGGGCCAAATGACCTAATTATTTATAAATATAAATCAGTCGTAAACTTACGCTAAACTGGCTATGAAGTCCCCAAGACCAGGGACTAGTGAACCGCCGTTCACTTAGAGTGTGTATACTCTTAATAGCACGCTTCCTCAAGCAAGGTGCTCGTGTGACCCCGTCACACTTGGTAGCACTTGTAGTCAATCCTCGCCTACGCGGGTAGATTGACTACCTGAATCCTCTGTGGCTCCTACAAGGTAAGCCGGGATGGATAGAGGGGAGTTCCCTCATTTGACCGACTCTCAGTTTGAGTCGGTCCGGAAGATGGTGGGCATCTTTGGAGGAGATGCCCTCCGAAGCTTGGCGGCTGCTACGCCGGCCGAGCAGATTGAACGCATCGAGGCGTTCGACACGTACGAGAGAGGGATAATCACTCAAGTGTAGGGGATGCAGACCCCCGTGGCTGAGATGAAGCCAGCCCAACCTAAGCCGTTGAGGCTGAAGGTTAACTCCTATGAGGGGAAGGAGGGAGAGAACTTCCACTTCTGGGTCCGAGAGGTCGAGCTCGCGATGGACGGGCTCTAATCTCGACCGAGCGACTTCGGGTCGCTTTCGCCCTGTCCAACCTAGGAGGCCGGGCGAAGACCTGGGCGTACACGCGCGAGGCGACAACGCCGGGTTGTTTCACAACCTGGGCTCAGCTGTGTCAACAGCTTTCCTTCCGGCGAACTATGAGTATCGCCAGCGCTCGTGCTTCCTTGCCTGTAAACAAGGGAAACGTGAGCTGCACGAATACATCCAAGAGATGCGAGTGCTCGCTGCATCTCTGGTAGGGAACCCCCTACCTGAACATAGCAAGTTGACAGTGCTCATGGATGGCCTGAAGGTGGGCCCATCCCGCACACAGTTGTTCCGCGTGCAAGCGAACACTATGGAGAAGGCGATCCAGATCGCCCTCCAAGAGGAGTACAGCCACCGACAGGCTCGTACTCCTACGTCGGTGTTGCAAGGTCACAATGCGTCGACATGCGCAGTGCAAGGAGCTCCAGCAGCTGGAGCTAGCACCGGGCCGGTACCCATGGAACTGGGTACGGCCGTACAGAGCTCCATCCGTTGCTACGGATGTGGGAAGCTCGGGCACATGCAACGTGCCTGCCCTGCGGGAGGGCAAAGTTAGTTCCCTTCCAAACCTAGGGGCTCGAGGGACCCGTGGCAGAAGCCGCGACCCAAGAGCCAGGGGAACTGGGGTCACCAATAGGGGCGGGTCGCCCTACTGGGGAAGATCTAAGTCCCCATGGTAGGAGTGCGGACGGCGCACGCCATGGAAGCTTAGCCCCTGAGAGCCTGGGTGCTCTCGAAACGAGAAAGAGCAGCGGCGGACTGCTCGTGGTACACGCGAGTGTACGGGGATATGGAGATCCCTTTATAATCCTGATTGATTATGGGGCGTCGACGAACTTTGCTCGATGCCAGACGGTCGCACGGTATGGCGACAAGTATGCCGATGCTTTGCGTGAAAGCGAAGGCAAGGGCCTCGGTGAGACTGGTCGATGGTACGGTGGTAAACGTACTGGGGGTCCGGATGGACCTGGCTGTAAAGTTTGAGGACTTTGACAGCACGGAGTCGTTCCTTGTCCTAGACATGGACAAGTACGACTTGATCCTGGGCATGCCGTGGCTCGAAAAGCACGAGCCCTGGATCTTTGATGTGACAAATCCATTGGGGCTAGCCGGTCCGCAGTCTCCGACAGAGCTTTGGTGAGTAATGTTCCCACATCTGTCCGAGACTGGGGCGCCAGAGATGGTCGCCAAGGCGCTTTTGCGCCCGAAGAAGTATTGGGAGTCACTGACTCCAACGAAGATGTTGCGATGAGCCTCGCAACCGGTCATGAGACCAAGGCTCATTGCCAAGCGTGTGGGATTGCCATGACGGCAAGTCCCAATGCTGAGAGTCGTCGCGCCGTATGGGTTTCGACTGTGGCAGCGCCGGACGGCACTGACCAGGCGGGTAACATAGGTCCGCAAGCAGCAGAGGCTGCTGAGGAGAGCGCTGATGGAGTCTCCTGTGTGGGTAACATAGGTCCACAAGTGGGTAACATAGGTCCACAGGCGGGTAACGTAGTTCCGCAAGCGGGTAACATAGGTCCGCAAGCAGCTGCGGCTGCTGGGGATGACGCTGAAGGCGCCTCCGTCGTGGGTAACATAGTTCTACAGGGTCGAAGAGACCGAGAAGATTGAGACCGCAGCGTGCGTCTCTAGCGTGGGTAACGTAGTTCCACGCGGGGTCAAGAAGACCAGTACGAGTGCGGAGGTGCCGTTGAGCACCTCCCATGTGGATAACCAAGCACCACACTCGGAGTATGAGACTCCACCGGCACGACTGGTCGAAGAGCAATGCCATGTCTTCGACGGCGTATCCGGTCGTCAAGTGAAGGCAGGTGCCGTCCGTCTGGAGCTGGAGGAATTGTCCATGAAGGACTTCCTGGCCGAGTTGAAGGCCGGAGAGATTGCGGAGATGGTGCTCCTGAAGCCGGAGACCTCTCCTGAAGATTTGAACTCTTCCTCCGTAATGGACGAGGATGTCCTGGAGGGGTTCACGAAGCAGCGCGCAACGCGCTTGGGTTCTGAGATTCTCAGGAACCCGGAGGATCCAGTGTATCCTCTTGTGAAGGAATACTCGGATGTGGTGTCGAAGCACCCACCATCCCAACTCCCGCCGGATCGGGGAGTTCGGCACGAGATTGTTCTCGTGCCAGGTACGAAATACTGTGTCACGAGGCAGTGGCCTCTACCTCGCGAGCAGTGCGAGGTCATAGATGCCTTCTTCGCCGAGAAGGCGAAGTCGAGCATGGTGCGGGAGTCGAAGTCCCCGCACTCGACGCCAACCTTCTGCGTTCGTAAACCGAACGGGAAGTGGCGTCTGGTTCACGCTTATAACAAGCTGAACAATGCGACGGTACCGGCGCAGACGCCGATCCCTCGCAAGGATGTGTTGTTAAACAACATGGCGGGCTGTACGCTGTACAGTGCCCTGGATCTGGTAGACGGATACTACCAGATCCTGATGCGGGAGAGTGACATTCCTCTCACCGCAGTGAGCACCCCGAGTGGGATGCTTCGGGAGTGGCTAGTGATGCCACAGGGGCTATCGAATTCCCCAGCGACGTTCAATCGTTTGGTCACACAACTGTTTAGACCATTGCGTACGTTCGCATAGACGTACTTCGACGATATATTCGTCCATAGCCGTCTGGCCGCCTTCGGCACGGCTATGGAGGTGCATCTGAAGCACCTCCGTCGAGTGTTTGAGGTCATGAGAGCTAACACGCTTTATGTCAATATCGACAAGTGCGTCTTTGCAGCTGAGAAGATAAAAGCCCTCAGCTGCTTTGTCAGCAGGGTCGGCGTGCGCGCCGATCCAGGGAAGATCAAGGCCATAGCGGCTTGGCCGACCCCGAGGTCACAGAAGGACCTCCGGAAGTGGTTGGGCTTAGCCAACTATCTTCATAAGTACAGCGCAGGGTACGCTGAACTTGCTCGACCCTTGTCGGATCTCTTCAAGAAGGATGCCGACTGGGTCTGGGAGCAACAGCACCAGGATGCTTTTGACAGCATCAAGGCGATCTTATAGCAAGCGCCAGTCCTGGCATTGCCAGGCGAAAACAAGTCGTTCAGCGTCGTCTGTGACGCTTCTGACTATGCAACAGGCTGTGCGCTGTTGCAGAAGGACGAGGAAGGACACGAACGTGTCATCTCCTTCCAGTCCAGGCAGCTGAAGGCTGCCGAACGGAACTATCCCGTTCATGACAAGGAGCTACTTGCAATGAAGTACGCTCTTGTCAAGCTTAGAGTTCATCTCTTGGGCACGAGGCCCTTTGTGATCTACACTGATCACGCGTCCTTGCGGACTGCCACCAACTCGCCGTATCTGTCGCAGCGGATGGCAAGGTGGCTGTCATTCTTCGTGGAATACAACTTCCGCGCTGAATACAAGCCGGGCAAGCTCAACGTGCTTGCCGATGCATTGTCGCGTCGACCTGACTATGAGCTATCTCATGTCAGTCGGGTCACGACAGATCTATACGATCGGATACGCTTAGCGTATCAGGATGACGAGAACTACACACCACTGGTGCGGTTCTTGTCCGATGGCAAGGACGCCAAAGTCGACAGGCTTTCGCCTCGACAGCGGGCGCAGCTTCATCGTTATGAGCTGACCGAAGAGTTACTCCATTACAGAGTAGACCCAGGAGAACCTCCTCGGGTTGTCGTTCCAAACGACGAGGATCTGAAGTATGACATACTTCTAGAGGCGCATGATGCGACGATGAGTGGCCATCTTGGCCGAGAGAAGACTTACCAAACGGTATCTCATACATGTTGGTGGCCCCGCATGTATAAGTGGGTGGAACACTATAACAAGACATGTAAAACATGTCAGAGGGTGAAGCCTTCGGGCCACGCCTCGGCTCCACTGCAGAGCCTACCAGTACCAGCGGATTGCTGGAAGTCGATGAGTCTCGACTTCGTCTTCGGCCTGCCGGCCGATGACAGGGGCAACACCGGCATATTGGTGTTTGTCTGCCGTTTGAGCAAGATGTACCATCTTGCTCCGGTACGTGACAAGGTCACCGGGAAACAAGCTGCACAGCTGTTCCTAGATAGCGTGTTCCGCTATCATGGTCTACCAGAGACCATAGTCTCGGACAGAGACCCGCGTTTTACGGGTGCGTTCTGGGACACCCTGTTCCAGTTATTGGGAACTAAGTTGACGATGTCAATTGCGGACCATCCGCAGCCGGATGGTCAGATGGAGTGCGTCAACCGCGTGCTCGAAGATACTCTTCGGAGTATCTGTGCTGATGCACCTCGGACCTGGCCGGACCAGTTGCCTATGGTTGAGTTTGCACTCAACAATGCGGTACACATATCGACTGGGTTTACCCCGTTCTACTTGAACGGGTTACAATACCTCAAATACCGCTAATCTTGCGGGGAGGCACCAATGCCTCCATCGTAAGTGGAGGAGAGGCTGGGAAAGCCTTTTCCTCCAAGGTCTCGGATATCGAGACAGATTCTTTAAAATGACAATTGTCGTCGTTTATAGACGACAGGCTGATGATAATCAGCTGGGTTGGGAGCGCAATGGCGTTAGCCTAAGACAAACAGAAAGAGTACTCAGATAAGAACGGAAGAGGAATTTAACTGTTTTAAACAAGGTGAATTAGTACTGTTAGATACTAAGAATTTACCTATAAACTTGGTTAGCTCCGTAGGGAGCAACAAGTTGAAGCACCGCTTCATTGGACCCTTTGCGGTCCTGGCCAGACATGGCGCGGCGTATACCATTGACCTCCCAAAGTCAATGGCGACGCACCCGACGTTCTGCGTGGGGCGTCTTAAGCGGTATCACGATCCGCTGGGTCTTCCTTCTCGGACGGAGGAAGATCAAGGTGAGAACTCACCTCCTCGAAACGAGTCCTCTGGACAACCGGAGCTGCCGGTGTCGAAGTCTGTGACTGATACACAGGCTGGTACCCACGAGAGTCATACGAAGGGTATGACGGTAGAGTGGGAAGAACTCGGGTACGAATTATACCCATAAGCTGAGTGGTACGAGTACCCCTGCGGCCCATAAGAGGGCATCCGACTATGCACCTCATGGCCTAGAGCGTCTAAGCCTCGATGGAGTTCCTTCAGGGCAGAAGCCGGAACTCGGCGGTCAACACGCCCATGGAGCTCTCGGGTCTCACGACCAAGAACGTCCAAATCTCGACGAAGGACCTCAAGGTCCCCCGGCTTGCCAGCCTGAGCGGCAGCCTGACCACCAGGTCCAAGCCCAAGGGCTATCTCGATCGCATAGACGTGATCTCGAAGCTGACGGACCTCGTCGCTTAACAGGGACCTCACAGAGTCCCGACCCGAGGTTGAGGGTCCAGAAGGATACGGCTGAGAAGGAGCCTCGTACTCAAACGCGTGCGAGAGCTCCTCCTGCCCTCCTTTATCGGTACGGCTAGCTCCACTACCATGTGGAGCAGGTCGTCCAAGAGCGGCGGCGCTCTGGGAAGCGCCAGCTGCTAGTGAAGTGGCGGGGTTACCCCTCGTCACAGAACTCGTGGGAGCCGGAAGACCGGCTCCGGGTTGACTGCCCGAAGGCTGTTGAGATTTGGGATCAACAGCCGGGGCGTAAGTAGTCCGCGGCTTCTTAGCTGCCTTACGGTGTACGGTTCATGGGTTGACGGAGCCGTACCGGCGCTCGTCTTGAGCGCTGGACTTAGACTGCTGTCTAAGGCCCTCCATAACGGAGTGGAGTTGCCGCTTAGCGATTAAGTGGGCAAACTCGATGCGAAGATAGCGCTGGTCCAAGACATATGACAGCAGACGATCTTCTCGGAGTTCCTTTAACTCTTGAACTGTGAAGTTCTTTAGAGAAACCCATCTCCAGAACAGATCTTCTGCCTGGGTCGGGTTGCGGTGTTCTCGGGCTGTACCCAAGGGTAGCCCCACACGGGGAAGAGCCCACCACGATCTTCCGGGTTTTTTCGGAAACTCGTGAATTCCTTAAGAGGAATTCGGTGTGGTGCGAGCAGCACACACCTAGCGGCCTCGATGTTGTTGACAAAGAGTGGTTCGTCCTGAACCAAGACACGCTCATAGGCGCCACGCGAAGTGCGCCCATGATTAAGACCACGAGGAGCCTTAAGGTGCTCCAAGAACATAGGAGACCCAGACCCCGCATCCGGTGGATAGTATCCGCGAGAATACACCGGCGTGGGAGGCGCAGGAGCGCCTTGCAGTTGAGCAGCTTGATAGCGCTCCTGCTGTACATCGAGATCGTTGATCTCTTGGGGCTCGGTGACAGCCCCCTCCTCTTCCTCCTCGTCTGAGGAGTCGAACAGGGATCGGAATCTCTTAGCGATTGAAGGCTCTGACGTAGGAGAGCCAGGGGCTGCGCGCTTCTTAGCAGCAGCACCCTCACCAGCCCGTTTTGGAGAAGCTGCTTGCGCAGCTTGGGCTCGAGCCTTACCTTCAGTTAAGGTAAGGTTCTTGGCAGGCGAGCTCGTCGAAGCTGCCTTTGCCTCTGATGATTTAGCATCATCAACAGGAGCGTCTTGTGAAGGAGCGTCCTGTGAAGGAGCGTCCTGTGCAGGAGCGTCCTGTGAAGGAGCATCCTGTGCAGGAGCGTCCTGTGAAGGAGCATCCTGAGAAGAAGATGGATCCTTGGTGGATCCAGGAGAGTTCCCATCAGACTCTGATCCCGTGATCATAGGGATATCGAATACCGGGGACTCTGACCCAGGACTGTGGTCCTGATAGGTGACCGAGGATTCGACCTATCGTCGGGCGACAAGGAGCGCGAGCGACTGCGTCGCGGGCTCACTCCTTGTTTGGCAGTAGCAGCGGTATACTTGCTGGCTGCCTCGGAAGCCGCCTTGCGGGCTTCCTTGCGCGGAGCGGCCTTGTCTTTCGACTTGGCCTTGGCAGTCTTCGACCTCGCGGTCTTAGACTTGGAAGGCGCCGAAGCGCCGTGGGTGCTAGCCTTCTTAGGCATGATGGGAGGCTGACGTGGAAGCCTCGGTGCTTGGTTCTAGCGCAAAAGGCTTAAAGAAAGCTGTAAAGTCACAACGGTGGCTCGTCGATGGGTATCGACAAGGACAGGAAAGAGAGCGGCGCTCTCCTCCTAACTCCTCCTTGGTTGGGGGTGTTTCCAACCTAAGTGGGGGAGGATGTAACGGGGTTACATGAGGGGTACCCTAGAAAGGGTACTGCCTCTAGAAGTAGATTTACTTCTGTGAGTATTCGTTTTAGATACTCTGTTGTGAGTGGTGTGGGCCACACTACTGCCACGTAGGTCTAGGTGGCTGAGGGCCAACCAATCGTATTTGACCTATCTTTTATATGCATAATTAGGATAAAGTATAGGTAATTAGTAATTTGTATTACAGGCCAAATGAACCTAATTAACTATAAATAAATCAGTCTAAAATCTACTCTAAACTGGCTATTAAGTCCCCTAAGACCAGGGACTAGTGAACTGCCGTTCACTTAGAGTTTGTATACTCTTGATAGCACGCTTCGTGCTCGTGAGGCCCCGTCACAGCCGAAGTGCACACCGAGACTATTCAGCGTCCTTCTGAAAGTCAAAACGATCTCAGGAAGGTATTTGCGGTAGTCGAGCTAGGATGATGACATGAATGTTCTCGACAGTCCCGTGTTCAAGAAGTGAAGTTATTACTTGGAAAATTATTATAAAGAGAACCAAGAATTTGTGGTCCACGGCCTACTACAAAAATGACAGGCTATTCACAATACTCACTGCTGCGAACAAAGACCCTATGACAGGGAAATTGGCCGCAGAATTGGAAGATGCATTGTTCAACAAGCTGCTAATAATGGCAAATCCTACAACCCTGAAAAGCGAAAATGAGTACGTCCCACAGATCGATGCAATCGTCAAGCGATGCAGCTAGAAGTATTATGAACAGCCGGATGATATGCTATGAAAAGTTGGACTGACATCTACATGTTGTAGGTGTACACTTTTCTAATGTAAACTACGCCGCGCATTCATCTTCAACGACAAGATTTTATGACCCCACGGAAGGTTGCGGTTGTACTCCAGATTCGACATAGTTTCGTACAATCCATGTATCATTTGTTTGGATATCTTCAAATCAACCGCCTACGTGAAGTGAATCTTATTAACGGTCTCAAGCTCTCCACTAAGGATTACCATTCTGTCACAGCGTTTCAAGTTTATCTGCGTGGACTGCAGCTCTTATCACAAGTTAGCAAGGGACTCAAGGCAAATGTCGATGCCTTTGTCTTTGCCCCCAAGCCATATCGTCGTGAGCTCCTCAAAATCCGCTACATCCCAATTCGAGATCCACCTGACCCTACTTCTATCACAGAGGTAAATGCTCCTTCGTGGACGTTCACAAGGGGCAGTGACAAACATCTCACAGCTGAAGCAATCGGAGTTATTCACGCAGGTGTTGAAGAAGAACCCGAGTTTAACGAGGAAGGTCGGTTCATCTTGGAGTCGATCGGCTACTTTCGATATTCTGGAGTGACTGAGACAGAAGACGTATCGTACGTTTCCAGCCCTTTCGTTCCACAATGCGTACGTAGCTTGGAGGCGTATCAACAACTCCCTTCAAATGCCAATCGAGCGCTGGAGGCTGCAAGCGGACGGTCTAATACTAATATCCGTGATAGCTGGCTAACCCAGTGAGGACATGTTGTGTAGGGCATCTCGTCGTGAGTTGGTCGGATGACGGGAAGGAGACGCCCGAAAGTGCTGACAGAAGGGATGATTTGCCACTGGATTTACTGATACGCTAGGATATCTGCTCGAGTCTCTCGAGTTTGTCAAGATTCCTCAAAATTCACCAAATGCGAGCGAGGAAGAGGAGTCAATCTTCAGCTACCTCGATCTGAAGAAGCAACACCATGATATTCTCCTTCGAGCGCGTGATCTGGAAAAACTAGTGATTGGGGCGAAATATGAGATCGTCAGTGAAGAAGGCGATTGACATTGACAATTCGAGGTGTTTTCTGGGAACTCAAACAAACAAGAGAATGTTTTTAACTTGCATCGGAAGTACGTCGGGTGGTATAGAAAGATTTGGGTCTTCAGGTCTACAACGATCGCTCACCCTAGCCTACGCGAAATGCTCGTTTTCGTGGAAACACAAAATTGATGGACATCTTCACGGCGCTATTGGAGAAGTGGCAAGCTCGAAAACCCAAAAGCAGAGATGTAGCCGCAGCTGCTGACACTTTAGCAGGAAACACTGCATCACCTCTCAGTACTTGGGCGGCTGGTTTGCTAGAACCTGGAATACCCTTGGAAGTGGAAGTAGAATACGACAGCCGCTATGGTTTCCTGCACTTCATCTCTTTTAAGTTTCACGTCCAAGAGAAGGAAATCCCACTAGTTCAGCAGATGCGAAGATACTGAAAGAGCGGATTCGTCTCGGGGGGCAAAGAGCTCTAAAGCCCAAACGAACGCTGGATGAGAATTTCTGTCCCCGAAATGAGACGTTGATCATGGAACAAGAACTGATGAGTTGGTTCGCGATAGAAATGAAGCAGCACGAGGTCATCAAGAGTGTGGACATGTTTTTAACTGCCCTTTGAGGCCTTCGGACTACGCTGAGAAAAGTGTATTTTATACTTAATGCGTTGATGGAAATATTTGACTACGACATTCCGATGGATAGAAACATCCACTAGGCAAACCATTCGTGGCATTGTTGTTCTCACTTGTCGACTCTTCCGGTTGTACACACTTCTCCTTCAGTAACTACTTTACCAAGATGACCAAGACATCCAAGAACGGGTTATTCGCTCACGTCAAGAAAGCACAAGAAGAGCGAAAACTGATCGATAAGCTCCGCGATATTGGTCTTGGGCAGTACATCGAGCTACCCCAAATTGCAGTCATGGGAGACACTTCCAGTGGCAAATCATCCCTGCTGTCAGCACTTTCGGGCGTCTCCTTCCCGTCATCCGACCAACTCACGACGAGATGCCCTACGCAACTTGTCCTCACCCGTGCCGACACGTTTCGTGGTACCGTACGGCTGGTCCGATTTCAAGCTGGTAGTGGTGCCCAAAACGATGAAGGTGAGGGGAAGGAGGATCTTAATCGACTGGAAGACGTCCCCGACGCCATCACCAAACTCACCAAGAAACTCATCGATGAAGGCCAGTACATCAGCGACGACCAGATCGTGATCGAGATGAGCGGACCTGAACTGCCTAACCTCACGCTCACAGATCTACCAGGACTTGTCCGCACGGTGGGTGATCACGAAGACCAGAGTATCATTCCGCGGGTGCGTCAAATGGTGGATCGGTACATGCAACAGGAGCGTACTGTGATCATCGCTGTTGTGCCAGCTAATGTGGACATGCACAACACGGAGATTTTGCAAGCGGCTCAAGAAGCTGATCCGAACGGCACACGCACGATTGCTGTGGTGACGAAGGTGGATCTGGTAGATGTTGGCGCGGAATTGGCAGTTCACGAATTGCTACGGAATAAGAAGAAGCACATGCATCTTGGTTATCACGCAGTGAAATGTCGTAGTCAACGCGAGTTGATGAAAGGGACAAGTATTGAGAAGGGACTGGCAAATGAGAAGGCGTTCTTTGGCCAGCACGAGTATTGGTGTCATTTACCGACGCATTTGTGGGGTGTTGCGAGGTTGACTGAACGGCTAGTATGAATTTTGCACGACAACATCCGTAGATCGTTGCCAAAAGTGATAATGGAGATCAGTTCTCGCATCACAGAGACGCAGAAATCGCTGTCAGATTTGGGTATGCCACTAGAGACACCTGGTACACAACGTCAGCAGTTTGGAAAATGGGCAGATCAGTACTTGCGCTTGATGGAAGCAGCTATGAGTGGGCAGTACGATCAATTGCCGACTTTGTCATCAATGATTTCGCGCAACATTTCGGAGCAGAGTGTAGCTCAACTAGAAACAAACGCTCGACTTCGAGCTGTGCTGCGTGTAGAGGAAGCCGCCTTTCAGAAGTCCATCAATGAAACGAAAGACCAGGTCGTTGGAGTTGGACGCAACAAAACTGAAGTAGAGGTTGCTATTGGTGATGCGGTGGAGATTGAAATTGATGGTCAATATCGCAGTGGGCATGTGAAAGAAATCAACGGAACGGATATATGTTGCGTAGAGTTTGAAAATCAGTGGAAATCAAAGAATAATTGGCGGTTTGACAAGCGCGCTATTCTGAAGCAGTTTATTCGAGATAACCGTGGTGACGAACTCGCTATCTTTCCGTCCTATCAAGTATTTTGCAACCTGTTTCGCCAGTGCGTCGACAAGTGGGGGCCACCGACAGAAAAACTCTTGAATGCTTATGAAAACCAGACGAAATTGGTGTCGGACTATGTATCTGGTGAGATTCATGCAAACTCTCAAGTGGTTCAATTCATCCGAAGCACAACTGCCGATGTGCTTGATCGCGTGGTCGAAGCTACAAGTCAAGAGATGAATACCTTGTTGCGCGCCGAATGTCGTCCGTATACACAGGATGGGAGGTTGTTTGAGGAACTGGATCAACAACGCTTGCAAGCTTTTGAAGACCAAATGAAGACTGCTGTCTCTGTCGATTTAGATGGAAAAGTTGTGCTCACTGATGCCATTAAGGCCGTTAAGGCGGTCGCACTCGCCACGGAAGACCGCGAGGCACTTGAGATGCAGGTGGCGTTGGAAGCGTATTTGGATGTGGCAATTCCTCCGTTTGTCGACGCCATTCCTATGCGCCTGAACGACTTGGTGTTGCGTAAGTTTATCTCGGAGATGACGAATGCGTTGAACGGTTTGACAGATGAAAAGCTAGGACGATTAATGCAAGACTCAGAGCAAAAAATTGCTGAAGGAAGACAGCTCCAAGAGGAATTGGTTTGTCTTGGCAATGCCAAGAGAGAAATTGAGCTGGTATGCTAAGGTATTACGACAGTGATCAAAAACATTATTCGACGAAAATATATAAGCAGCACGAGTTGAAGGAAGAATTTGTATTGCAAATGCGAAGAAAGAGATTGAACAAGTCGGTTGATGGACTTCCCCAGTTGTGCACTCAGTTCATTAGTGCAACAAGCGACTAATCTCACCAATTGATGCTCTTCTCAATTATTTGCTTCCCCTTCTCAAGCATGGACAACTTTGTGTTGAGTTGCTGACGGCTCATCGTCTTGTTATTGCTTTCCTGTAGCAACTTGACCACGTTTTCATCAGTTGCGCCACCTAAGAGCTCACTCTCCATTTCACGAACGAAGGAATCCACCACTAATCCGTTCAACTTCATTGGCACCACATCAACGAATCGGTGAGAAGCCACGTTCAAATAAGCACGCAATGCTACATCCATCTCAAGCGCCTCGCGATCGTCTGAAGACATCGCAAATGGCCCCATAGAAATCCCTTCAAGCGCTTTCGTGACTTCGGTCAATGATATCATTCCGTAGTTATCTCCTGGAGGAAGAGAAGCTTGCAGTCGATCGCGTAGAGCATGTTGACGAAGCCTGTCCAGCTCATCGTATAGCCGCTGGTCTTGTGTGTAAGGTCGAGCTTCGTGTTGCAGCAGTAGATTTACTTCCTGTTGAGCAATTTTTTTCAGCTCATTAAGCACTCGGTCAGTTGTTCCCTTAAAAAACTGTTCAACACGCGTATTACCACTACCCGACAGCAGCATTGAGATCAAATAATGCGAGACAAGCTTTGTTTGTTGATGATAGTACTCCAGTAATTCCATCGCAGGTCGTTCCCATTTCATCACGCTCCGCTGCACACAACTGCAAAACACTCGATACGATGGAAATATAGCGAGTTCGTCGCCACGATTGGCCTGGATAAACTGCTTCAAACTCATCGATCCATTATCCTGAGTAGTCCCTGTCGAATCTGACATCAATCGCCATCGTGACGCACCGAGCCACTCTTGTGGCAATTCTTCACATAGCACGTCGGTACCGTTGGTCTTCTTTACTTTGCAGATTATTTGTTGATACCCGACTTGGACAGCGATGCTATCTCCCACGCCAACACCAGATTTCGTGTGTGCTCCACATCACCTGATAACGTAGACTTTGTCGACAATAAACCACAAAACCCAAGAACGTCGTTATCCGTGGTCTCAATTTTTGCTTTGAAGATAAGGTCTTTTTGCCTTAGAACAGCTCGCAAACGAGCTTCGGGTATCCATGAGTTGGTACTATTCGACGAACCAAGAACGGAAGAGAACATTTCATATTGCCCGCCTACAGCCGCTTCCATGAAACGTAAATATTGATTGACCCACTTGCCATACTGCTGTCGTTGGGCACCCAATGACTCCAATGGAGCGCCCAATTCTAACAATTCGTTCTTGGTCTCATACATATGCGTGCTGATCTCATCAATCACCTTCGGCAGTGATCGACAAATATTATCTTGCAAAATTGATACTAGCCGTTCAGTCAACCTCGGAACACCCCACAAATGCGTCGGCAAATGACACCAATACTCGTGCTGGCCAAAGAACGCCTTCTCATTTGCCAGTCCCTTCTCAATACTTGTCCCTTTCATCAACTCGCGTTGACTACGACATTTCACTGCGTGATAACCAAGATGCATGTGCTTCTTCTTATTCCGTAGCAATTCGTGAACTGCCAATTCCGCGCCAACATCTACCAGATCCACCTTCGTCACCACAGCAATCGTGCGTGTGCCGTTCGGATCAGCTTCTTGAGCCGCTTGCAAAATCTCCGTGTTGTGCATGTCCACATTAGCTGGCACAACAGCGATGATCACAGTACGCTCCTGTTGCATGTACCGATCCACCATTTGACGCACCCGCGGAATGATACTCTGGTCTTCGTGATCACCCACCGTGCGGACAAGTCCTGGTAGATCTGTGAGCGTGAGGTTAGGCAGTTCAGGTCCGCTCATCTCGATCACGATCTGGTCGTCGCTGATGTACTGGCCTTCATCGATGAGTTTCTTGGTGAGTTTGGTGATGGCGTCGGGGACGTCTTCCAGTCGATTAAGATCCTCCTTCCCCTCACCTTCATCGTTTTGGGCACCACTACCAGCTTGAAATCGGACCAGCCGTACGGTACCACGAAACGTGTCGGCACGGGTGAGGACAAGTTGCGTAGGGCATCTCGTCGTGAGTTGGTCGGATGACGGGAAGGAGACGCCCGAAAGTGCTGACAGCAGGGATGATTTGCCACTGGAAGTGTCTCCCATGACTGCAATTTGGGGTAGCTCGATGTACTGCCCAAGACCAATATCGCGGAGCTTATCGATCAGTTTTCGCTCTTCCTCACTCGCGCAAACCTGGTCCAGCAACGTATGAGTTCCGTTCAACTTCATGGTACTTTTGGTAGTGAAAAGCAAACCACAGGTAGATCGAGATTGACGCACACTAACCACAAACCGTTAGACCAAATAACCGGAATCAAGGACGTATTAAGTAAGAGAGGTGTATTTACGCATCTTTGCCTCTCCAACACTAGACTGGTCAAACGTTTTCGACTAAGAAAAGTATTCAGGTCCAATTCTACGGCTGTTCTTCTTGCTCTTGCAGGAGGTTTAGCTGAATTCTCCCTCTTCTGCTGTGAATGTTTGTTGCTTGCTTGCTGTGCCATTCGTACCAGCTCAAAATGTTAACGATGGTGTTGGAGCCCAAGTCGGAATAGCAGTCGTTATTAGAAACAACCCCTGCTCGGCGTCAGGAGCACCAGGTTCTATATGCAACAAAGTAATGTTAATTACAACACGGTATATACCATATTTACACAGGATATTCGATTCACTATTAATAAGACTCTGGATATCCAGAGAACATGTAGCATCAACTGTGAGGACGATCTAGGCCTCATTGTAAATAAATTCCTCCAAAGCTGCAGGTCAATTGCGCACAAAGTGACAAACACATTGTAACCACGGACCGCCAATCAGAGTGTTAGGTCGATATCCCCTCCTTCAGTGTTAGGAGTAACTGTTGGTGCAAATATATTAGACCAGTTTATCTGTTGAAACGTGTAACAACTTCCACCTCGAGCGTTCTAAAGACGGGTATCCTACATTCCTGATGACTACAGACGCTGGTGCGTTTGTATCCTACATCACCGGCTGGATGCTTGTCCAGATGGCACCGACCATATCAAGCTCGTCACCGCTTCTGCCAACAAAGCCACTCAACTGGTAGCCCTCCCTGGCAGTGTCAGTTCCAATATTGCCCGTCCGGGTCCCCCCATCGATGAAATTCCCCTTATTGGTGGTGAATTTGATGTACTTGATGCGAGTGTGCCCTTTATGTTTACCCGAGTGTGCCTCCATGGATGTGATGTATTCACCGTCAGTCAGCGCTAGTGGTTCCTTCAGATCGCCACCACCGCCTCCATGAAATAGCGTAGCCTCTTCCCCTGACGGACTCACTACGGTGAGTATGACAGCATCAACGCGCTCCGAAGCACGGAGGTTGATGGACAGTACTTTTTGTCCAGACTTGACCATGGTCTCGTCCGAGAAGCCTTCTCCGTGGGGACCACCGAAATTCTGACCGAAATAGGCACCGGGTGGCAATTCAGCAGATTCATCCACATCATCCCCTCCGGCTCCATGCCCTCCTGCTACTGGATGATAGTATCGAACTCTAGGCCCGCCTCCAGTGGAAGTTCCACGCCCTCCACCGCCACCACGCCCCCCACCGCCACCACGCCCTCCACCTCCTCCACGGCCTCCGCCTCCTCCACCTCCACCTCCACCTCCTCCACCACCACCTCTTCGTTCTTCAAATGCCGTTTCATCACTGTCCAACAGACTGCCGACTGTCGTGCCATAAGTTGACTCCGACCTCAATGCAGTCCTGGCAGCAAATGTGATACCATCACTGATAGTCACGAAGGCCACAACAGTGGTCAAAATGAGGGGTAGCACGTGCATGTCGATGCACACAATTGGTTGGTGAATCGAATGCAAATTTTCAAATGGCTGAATTGACGAGTTCACCTCACAGGCTACCTGAGAAAAATCAACAGACTACTATTTTCTACAATACATGTACTATTTTAAGAACATTTTGGTTCGAAGAATACCTGTGAAGTTGTATCAATTTGGCAGTGATTTCACAGCTCACTGCTTACTGCTTGTAAAAAATCGCGCGACTTTTTTTACAACGTTTCTAGTCTACGTCGTCAATTGTTAGTCGCACGATCAATGATTACATGTATCAAGGTAGTCACTATTACCACAACCTGAAACATCTTGGATTAAAGAAAATTTTGTATTGGAGTTCATTTTCGGCTGTACTGCCAAAAAATAGAAGAGGGGGTGAATGCGCCTAGCTCTGCTAGCTTAAAAAATGCCTGCGGTTTAAGATCCGTGTGCGAAGCACGCGGGGCTAACCCAGGAGCTACCAAGCCCTCCAGCAATTGTTTTCCGGTTAAAGCTGATGAAAGTATAAATACCGACTCTAGTGGTGATTAGTAATCCGTGACATCCGTTTCCACCTCGTTGCAATAGTCCATGCCCATACCGTAAAAATTCCAACCTCGTCTGACCGAGTTCCAACCGATACCGGTATTTGTATAAAAAGACCTTCAGTGCGAGGCACTGGCTATGATAGTTAAGATTAGACAAAGGTAGGGAGTCTAGGAATGCAAATCACGCTGTGGGAGGCTCTAAAAGGACCTGTAGGCCAAGAAATGGAGGAAAAACGTTTTTTACACGAAAACAACTGGGAGCGATGTTCGCTCCAGGAAGAAAATACGATAATGAACACCAAAACAAAAGTTGGAGCCCACTATTTGAAGCATAACATTACAGTTGCAGACACAATAAATTGGTGAAGGAGGTACCGTAGTTAACACATTTGTAATTCATTTTCGAATTGCTACTGACTTGTGGTCGTTAAACACTTTGACTTTTGTTCAATCAGGGCCACTGACATCACGATATTGCGCAGCAAGAAGTACTCAGCGTGTACTAGTGGTAGGCTGTTGGTATGGTGACGGCGACGTTTACTCGTCACAAAGCGCGTACTCATCCCGTGGCGATCCTTCTGAATGAAGGAGCAGCTCTTGCTGTTGGTCGGTTCGATTCCGGCTATCGTCTTTACTTAACTATGTCTGTAAGTTGTGTTGGTTCTTATCTGTAGGTTTCTGCTTTGGCTGAAAGCGAATGAACGAGGGGAGAGCAGAGGAAGGTGTGTTGGATCGACGATGCTGCCGCTGTGGACGCGTTCATGGAAGAGGGCGATGTGCGTATCAAGCTTACCAGCCTTATGAAGTTTCCGAAGGGCTTTCAAAGCAGTACCGGCGGCGAATACGGAGGACCCGTTGGTTTTCAAGAACGCCAGTGCATGTGTTTGTGCCTCCTCTCCAAGTTCTAACACCTCACTCTTGAATGCAGGGGACGAAGCATCGAGCTTGAACCCGGACGATAAAAATAGCATCATATACCCCGCGATATGCCTAAACTCGTAAAGCGTCGTTTTCTTCACAGAACGTGATCGGTACAGACGCGGGTCAGCGGTGAACCACTCGTACCAGATTGCAGATAGCAGCTGCAACCCCTTCTTCTTTGG
Source organism: Phytophthora palmivora (assembly GCA_008079305.1). Classification (NCBI taxonomy): domain Eukaryota; phylum Oomycota; class Peronosporomycetes; order Peronosporales; family Peronosporaceae; genus Phytophthora; species Phytophthora palmivora. The sequence continues at coordinate 68,591 of VOQZ01000101.1, read as the reverse complement.
ACGTGCAACACGGGAAAGCTGGGCTGTTGTTTGCGCGACCTCCGGCATGCTTCCATCACGGCGTACGGTATCGCCTCGTGAATCGGATAGCGGTCTCTCGGAAGTCGCCTTCGGCGTCTCGACAGCTAATAATCGTTCCTCTATGCGCTTGTTTTGCAGTATCAGGATGTTGATCTGCTCGGACTGCTTCTTCAAGAGATCGACTAGAGCTGTGTATTGCGCGCTGCTATCGTGCGACTCAGCGGGTGCCGGCGACGGTGTGAATGCACGGCGAATCGCTACGCTCCATGCCAGCAATTCTGCCTCCCCGATAGCAAGTGCTGCCAAGCTCTCACGCATTCTGACGATGAATGCACTGCTGTCTGCTAGCAGCAGCATATCTGGGTAGTGCATCATCAGGGTAGCTGTCAAGACTTCAGCAAGTTCTTCATCAAGATTGAGAGCTGGATCAGCGAATCCAAGGGTGTTGGCAAAGAGGAGAGCCTGTAGCTTCAGCGCACGGGAGAAGTTTGGTTCCTCGAGAGCACGCAGAGATAAATGTCTTGCCCCGTCCTTTGGATTCCAGCCGCTCAGGACACGCGCGACCTTCTGGTCAGCCTGGGTCGTACCTAACATGTAGGCAAAGGCCTTGTTCACACGGTCTAGCTGCCACCCCCCTCGCTCGATTATCCAGTTCTCTGCCAAGCTGCCGTCGTTTGCGTGCATGGAGATACCTTGTAGCAAAGCTATTTTAACTCTATTAAAACGGAGAAAGATAACTCCACCTATCAAAACAATGTGCAGCATGAACTTAGATTAAATAACACAATGTTTAGCCACAAATTCTTACCAGGTAGTATAGAGAGTTGCTGTTTCTCAAGTTGTTCAGCATCCGAGCTACATCCATATAGGTACCACATCATAACGACCAGAGTGGCATCAACGTAGCAGGTTTCCGCATAATCAGATGTATACAGCAGTCGTACAATTGTTTCTAAGTCTTGTTTGGAGCATGGAGGTGCTTTCTTTTCCAGTCCTCCTTCTTCGCGATTGTTGCAATATTTTCCAAGCCTGGATAGCATGTTTTGAAGCAATGGCTTCACAATTCCTCCCTGTTGTGGGTACACTTCTAGTAGCCAGTTCTTCACGTTTCCAAAGTATGCTAGACACGTATTTGTAGATCGAAACTTGTCTGTAGACCTCGCTAATGAATATGCATATTTATCTAGCATAATACGAAGCACCTTACCGGTCTTGTCTCTGTCGATGAGTTGATGAGCAGCATCGAGCGTTACATCTTCTGCTGCTAGAAACTTGGTGAACGATTTGATCGCAGTCTGTCTTGCCTTCTTGGTATTAGCGGGAGCTAGGGACGCAATCGACATGTCCACTGCATTTCTAGTTGTACTCTATTGTTAAACCACAACTGCCGCCATCTTGGATGGAAACCTTAGGATATTTTCAGAATATGCGCTTATATGAAGATTTGTATATCTTAAAAGATATCCTCAAAACATTCCAACTAAATATGGTCGGAATGAGTTGGAAACGTGCCCGTTCTCTCACTGTCCTATCATTGGACAAAATACCGGATTTGAACAAATCTCATTGGTGAAAACAAAAGTCGTGACTTTCAAAAGTTGGAATGTAGTGGGTATTACTCCATACCAAAATCTATCCGACCTCCGACCTCTCCTACCTGATGTAGATAAACTTAAAGTATACAAAAATTAAGATGTAATGTAAAAACTCGTCGTAAAAAGGTAATTACGAAAACAAAAATGATTGGTATTCAGTTGTGGGTGTTCAGTCAGACGCGGTCAGTGCCCGAGTGACCACCCAGAGAAGAGTGTATTGAGGGGGCCGTGCCAAACGCGGTGCGGCCAGCAGGGTTGCCGCCTCCACGAAGAACTGTGGAGGTTAATTCCCCCTCGGGCCTCCAGATGAGTACCCTGTTTTGAGTTGTGCTTACCCCCCCCCACCTTAGTAGCTCAGTGGAAGAGCCCCCAAAAGGGACGGTCGTGGGTTCGATTCCCACCTAAAGTTTATTTGTGCTTGCTTTTCTGTGTATGTATGTCGCAGCGATTGAGCCGTTTGTGTGACGCAGTAAGTGGACCCTGCTTGAGTATATGTGAGTGTGATAGCGTGTGTGGTTGTATTGACGCATGTTAAGCTTCGTAAGTCATACTTATTCTTTAGTCTGCTCGAGGATATTCTGTGTATAACCTGGAGCAGGGTCTTGGATAGCTGGCGTCTGGAGTAGCTGTTCATGGCGCTCAATTTTGGTGTCGAGTGGACCAGCAAGGTGAAGACTACGTAGGTGCTTCAGTACAGCGCCAGATCCACGTGAGCTGATGTTGTGCTCTTCAAGGAACATCAAGACGGACTTCTCAGCACGGGTTCCGAGGGACAGCACCTGATCGCGATAGCTGGCTTCTGTGATGTCAAGTATGAAGCCGTCATCGAAGAACAGCTTCATGTAGGCGACAAGCTGCTTTGCGTCGGACTTCTGCTGCTTCGAGATGGGTGCCCGCCACAGTGGTGGCTCTTGAGCGTACCAATCGTACCAAGTGGCACGAAGGTGAGTCACTGCTGATCTGCGCTACTTCTTCTTAGCTTGACTGACATCGCATTGGCTAGTTTCCGATTTTTGCCGTTTGTGTGTTCCTTGTCTAGGGCCGTTCATCTTAGCTTCCAGTGCGTCCATGCGAGCATCCTGCAGCTTCACATGCTCGATAAAGTGGTTAATGACAGCAGCTTGGTGATCGATGATCTTTTGTTCTGTGCTTCGTGTCAATGACTTCTCGGATGTCTGGTGCGCGCTTGATGGCTTGCTGTCTTCACAGGGTAGCTCTGGATTCGCGAGATGTGACGACCATGCAAGTAATTTAACGAGCGAGCATCCGGCGTCAGCGGTACAAGCTTCGATGCGCTTGATCGCAGGTGCTTCGGCGTTCAGGCGTTTCAGCAGTGGGTAGTGGCGGATCACAGTCGAGGTGAGCACATCAAGGACAGCTTGGTTAACGTTGTGCTGTGCTGCTTGTAGGTCGTGGCATGTGCTGAACAGGTGGTACTGGAAGCTGGATATCGAGCTCCTTGTTTGCGAGTCGAACGAACGCAAGTCCTGGATTGCTACGTTTGTGCTGGTGTCGTGTCCACTGAGTATCTTGCTAACCATGTGATCTGCTTTGCTGGTGTTGAAGATATAGTTGAAGCCCTTGTTTGTTGTGCTCATGTTCCAGGCGCCTCTGTCGCAGATCCACCGCGCTGTGAGTTCGCCGCTACCATTGGCGTGTTGTGCCCCCCCCCGCGCCGGAAGGAATGGGATGTCAGCGCAGGGTGACTCCAGAAACCGCAGCTATGCGGTCGAGTACGCGGTTCACATGTGAGTAGACGGTGGGCGTCTTCTCCACACCAGCAGGGGACGGTGCGCCAAGTCCAGTTGTGTCAACAGGGGGGTCGAGAATATCCAGGAGCGGGACGTCCGGAGAGAGAATGATTGCAGCTTGGTCTTGCATTTCGGGCAGGTTGTCGACGACGTCCGTTGATGGGGCGGTCTGCATTAGCATCGCCAGTGCCATGGCGAGCACCGGACAGGTCTCAAACTCCGTTCCAGGGAACAGTGAGAGCCCTTGCTCTTCGGATGTCTTCATCCGAATGAAGCGTACGAAGAGCACATTACCGGCGTCTATGGAGATGTTGGGCTTGCGGAGGAGGGCGAGGTCCGAGGCTCTACCGAATAGGTACCACAGCAGGCAAATTAGCGCAGCATCTTGGTAGTCGCTTGAGCAGCTCGCGTTAACATACAAATACACAAGCATTTTCTTCAAGTCAGCCTTTGAACATGGTGGTGCCTTGCTTATGAAGCTACCACCGTCACGCTTCAAGCAAAAGTTATCTAACGTCTTCCCCATTTTAAGCAGACGAGCTTCTAACGCAGCCCGGTGCTGAGGGAACTGGTCGACGAGCCACAGTTTAACCTGCCGATAGTACTGCATCGCAGTGTTTCGGGCCAGTGGCTTTCCTTTTTTGCCCTCATTAAAAGCTAGATACATACCAAACTTGTCCATTACGGACACAAAACACTTTCCACTCCCATCACGTTCAATACAGACACGCACATACTCTTCTGTCACACCCTCAGTTTTCAAAAACTTCACGAAAGACCCCACAGCAGTTGCCTTCGCACGCTTGATGTTTCCAAGCACCAACTCTTCTAATCCCATGCAATTGGTCGGATAAACAGCAAATATGTGAGTGATAGGCTATTCACTTGCTTTTTGGCTAGACATTTACATATTTTGGCCGGCGTTCCGACCTGATACGTCGGAACGGCTGGCCTACAGGACCTGCTTTAATATCCTCATCCTATCGGATAAAATTGTGGTATTCATGTGATCTGATTGGATTAAACTACTGATGGGAGATCTTATTGGCTGTTAATCTCTATACAACTAGTAGTATAGTCGGATAGATGATCATATTCAGCCATACATGTACAATCAGTGATTGCATTGCATGTGCCAATCGCACAATCAGTGATTACCGATTCTCAGGCTTCAGCAAATGAGGATGTGAAGCATAATTACCTACTATGGTAAATATAGGTGCTCCCGAAAAAGTCAAATTAGGCAGTGCCAAGAGGAATGTATGGGTGGCTCCATATCCAATTATAGGCATAGCTACTGTTGGCTAAAATAACAAGATCAAAGTACTCTCTAGCTTGCATCTGACCTTCCAATACATAGTTCCGTAGAGTTCTTCGCTGACGCTTTTCACCGCTTTTAAATAGCTGAAATTGCCTTCTAACGTGTGAGTACCAGGCGATATGGCTGCCAACCCGACTGCAAACGATTTCAGGGTCTTATGTTTCAGTCTGGTATCCAATTCTTCCCAAGCAGCAACAGCCATTGCGGATACGCTGTCTATTCTTCTTCAAAACGAACTATCCTGTTGATAGCGGTAGATGAGGTACGCATGTTGGCTCCAGACGTCTGAGGCAGCCGAAATACCCAAAGCATCTCTGAGCCTCTTGGAGTGTTGTTGCAGTAAATTGCTAAAGTCAGATTTCTCACTTTTGATGATATCCATGGGCGTCATAGGTCTTTTTGTGTTTTGGTCACCATTCATATCAATCTTAATCACGTGAATATTGCTTATAAACTCTGCAATTCCATCAACCATCCCTCGGACTAAATAACACCGATCCATATCTTCCAGTCTTTATACAAAAATCGGCGATTCTACACTGCAGCGCGCTTTCCGCGCAAGGTTTCTTTAAACATCCCCACTTGTGAGGCTACTCAATTGCTTGATTTGGCATTAGAATAACGTTGAATTGAGCTACCTTCCAGACTAAATACTAATAAAATAGGATCTGTGACGACGTTACACGAGCACCTTGCTTGGAGGAAGCCTGCTATCAGGCGCATACAAACTCCTTGTGAATGGCCATTCACAAGTTCCTGAGGGAACTAAATAGCAAGAATAGGGTTGGTTTTTAGACTGACAATATTTTTTAGTTAATTGGGTAATTTATCCTGCAATACAATTTACAAATTATCCATAGTTTGTTCAATATAAAATCCGGTCGCGTCCCATTAGGTGCATCACAGCCACTCGACCTACGTGTCTGCAGTGTGTCCCACACAACTGACTATGGAATATCCCATAAGTGAATACTCTGAAGTATATCTACTTCTAGAGGCGGTACCCGCTATGACTGGGAAATCCTCCCAGCCAATGAGGAGGTACGAAGAGAGTGCCGCTCGCTTTCCTTCTCATGTCGATATCCACTGACAAGCCACCGTTGTGGTTTTGGGGCTTTCATTAAGTCTTTTCTGCGCTTTGCAAGACGTACCTGAAATTTCCACGTCAACCTCTCAAGTATGCCCCGGAAGGCAAGCTCCCACAGCGCTTCAGCGCCTTCCAAGTCTAAGACCGTGAGGTCGAAGACTACCAAGGCCATGTCGAAAGACAAGGCCTCTCCGCGCACGGAAATCCGCAAGGCGGCTTCCAAGGTAGCTAACAAGCACTTGGCTGCTGCTGCAGCGCAATTAGGGAGCACGTGACGCAGTCGCTCCCACTCGTTGTCGTCTGACAACCGGTCCAACCCCCGGTTCGCCTATCGGGATCACAGTCCTAGGGTTGACTCCTACTCAGGAGCCGTCTATTGCAAAAGAATATCGTACCCTTCTCGATTCTGAGTCCGAGGAAATCGAAGAGGAGGGAGTTGTTGCTGAGATCCTAGAGATCTCCAACGATTTCAATGAGCAGCAAGAACACAATCAAGCTGCTCAACAGCAAGGTGCGTCAGAGGTAACATCCTCTACGCCATCAACGCCGGTGAATCATCGCGGATACCTATCCACCAGATGCGGGGTCAGGGTATCCAACGTTCTTGGAGAATCTCAGCGCTCCTCGTGGTCTTAAACATGGGTGAGCTTCTCGTGGCACCTGTGAACGTGCCTTGGTGCAGAACGAACAACTTTTTGTCGATTGAGGCCGCTAGTTGTGTGTTGTTTGTACCACACCGAATTCCGTTTTTGTAGTCTCCGGAAGAAACCGGAAGACCGTGGTGGGCTCATCCCCGTGTGGAGGTGCCCTTGGGTGTCACCACGACCCAGTCTCAGGCAGAAGACCTGTTCTGGGGATGGTCTCATTAAATGACCTCACAGTTCAGGAGTTAAAGGAACTCCGAGATTATCGTTTTCTGTCCTGTCTCTTGAACCAGCACGAGTTTTCCCGCTTAATTACTATGGTCACCCCGTAACGGAGGGGCTTAGACAACAATCTAAGTCCAGCGCTGATGACGAGCGCGGGTACGGTTCCGTTAATCCTGGGACCGTTCGTGTAAAGGAGCTAAGAAGCCGCGGCCTACTTACACCCCGGTTGTTGCCTCTGATCCCAGATCTGAACAGCCTTCGAGCAGTCAGCCTGGAGCCGGTCTTCCGGCTGCCACGAGTTCTGTGACGAGGGATACCCTCGTCACTTCGCAAGAAGCTGGTGCTTCCCAGAGCGCAGATGCTCTCGGGCGACCCGCACCACAAGGAAGTGGATCTCTCCGTACTTTCCGAGGAAGGCGGGAAGAGCCCTCGCATGCGTTTGAGTACGAGGCTCTTTCTCAGTCTTATACTCCTGGAGCCTTACCTTTGGGTCGGGCCGCTGAGGGTCCTACTTGGAGAACAACCACGTCAGCTTCGGGATCGAGCTCACGTGATCGAGATTACTCTTGGGATTGGGCCTGGTGGACAAGCTGCCGCCCAGTCCGGCAAACCCGAGGCTCTTAATCTCCTCTGGCAAGATGTGGACACTCTAAGTCGCGAGACTCGGAACTCCACGGGCGTGTTGACCGCCGTGTTCCGGCTTCCTCCCTGAAGGAACTCCGTCCAGGCTTTGGCGCTCTAAGCCATTGAGGTGCACGGGCGTATGCCCCTTTACAAGCCGCAGCGATATTCGTACCACCCTGATATGGATATGACTCTTACGGGGAGATCTTCCAATGCGACTCCACCTTACCCTTCGTATTAACCACGTGGATACCAGCCTGGCTTCTAGTCACAGGGTCTGACGTCCGCTGTCTTATCATCCACGAGAATCAATCTCGGTTTAAGGATGTGGGCTCTCGCCTTGTCTACCTCCGGCTGAGGAGAACGACCCTGTGGATCATGGTACCGCTTAAGGCGCCCCACGTAGAACGATGGGGCGTCGCCATTGACATCGGAAGGTTGATGCTAAAGGCGGTACCGTGCCTGCCGATGGCCGCAAAGGGTACGATGAAGCGATGGTTGAATTTGTTGCTCCCTGGGTACATAGTACGTACTGCCAGTAGTACCGGTGCACAAGTAGTGCTCAACACAAAACGTTTGTCTAAGCAATAGCATACATATTGCATGTTAAAGCAATCTATAGTAACATGCAAGAAAGTGTAGTTCTCAACTGCTACTCTTCTTTCCTCGTCATCAATCTACGAGGTCCCTATTTGATCTCACCGTAATGGTATCGTTTAGCATAGACGGATTGAGTGAGCTTCGAGTTTTGGTTATGATCGTTCCGGCACTCGAGAAGTTGCTTTCGGACATTGCGCTGGATGCTGGTATACACAAGATCGATCGTGCTACTTTTGCCACTTTTGGATACGCAACGCTGCCGGTGGCGTCCCACCAGTCCAACACGTTTAACTTGCCTTTGTTTTCTTTGTTAAGCTTGCTCTCCAAATACGCATAAAATTCCTCCTGCTCGTTCACGTACGTACATGGAGCTGTTTTTCTGTTGCATCATCTCGAACACTATTGCGCAATGTATTAGCGACCGGAAGCAACTCACTCAAATTACACTGTCGCTTCGCTCGCATACCAATATCATACACAACTGCAACGAAATTTCTAAATCCTTCCCCTGTCACAATGTTAAATGGGCGCATATCGGTCGAGCACATCCGCGCACCCGCTTTGATGACACGCTTTTCGCCAGCAGTGGAGTTAATCTCGGTGGAAAAATATTGTTCAAAGCTGCCATGGACCACTGTAGGAGTGATGCAAGTCTTCATGTGTTCATTTAATGTCTTGTTGCCGTGTGATTGCAAATATGCGGATACTCTTCCGCAGGTATTGCAAGCAACGTATCCTTTCATGTGGGCGGCGAACTCGATACCCTTCTTCTTTTACTAAATATGGCGGAACTTACCCCAACACTTCGCTTTAGCGTTTGAGTCGTCACGCAACGTGAAGAGTGGGCGATCGGTCTTCTGATGGGGAATCTGAGACAGTTTCTTCTTCAACTTCACCATGGATAACAAGCGAAGATCGGCTAGCACTTTGATCCGATCTTGTTCTCTAGCATCTTGTGTCTGAGTTGGTAGTGCGTCCGGGAGCTTCTCAACCTCCATACTTGTGCTTCCAAGCCGTAACGACGAGAATGAGCTTCTTCGGAACGGTTGGATCAGCCTTAAGAATGACTACCCTACATCTATCTGCTGCTTCTATTTCCCCTTCGGGTATCCTGGTTTACCCGATCAATTATTCCGGGTACTCGAAACCCACCCGAACGCGGGTATTCCCAGGTGGGTAAAAGTTTTACCCGCACTCGGGTACCCGACTGCGAGCTCTGCAGAACACATCTACCGGTTTGTCGTGGCGTTCAACATGGATCATGTTGCGATGCATGTAGCTTAAAACCGGTTCTATCGGCTCAATAAACCTCTACGGTTTAATTCTCACAGAAATCACCAAATATGCGCGACTTGATTTTACTATGGACTGTACAATCGAACTAGAGGAGGAAGCTGGTAGTGCGTGTTTAAACATACTAACCCTAATCCATGACTTCTAGTATTTATACACCTTCAAATCCGATGCTTATTTGAGGCAGTATTAAGGCTCTGTACTTGAAATTTGTATGCCAAAAATTGGTGTACGGCACTTGAATTTGAGGGAACCGAATTAATCCCTATAGGGCTGTCCGTACAACGGTACCCATTGCCCTATCAGGATAAACCTTTGATAAGGGATTGACCACTGAAGCTTAACCAATCGGTAAACCAGTTGTATCGAGCATTAGACTTAGTTTCACCAGAAGTATGCGCGGTAGAGCAAAATCACCCGGCTCGTAAACACCGGTATTTGTACCGGTATCGCAATCGTACCAGGCTAAAATTGCAGATTTGTCATACTGCTGAGAACCGGTGAACCGGTAGAGCACTGTCCGTCTTTTTGGGGTTCTTTATACTCTTTCTGATTAACAGAAAACGAATGGGCACTTTTATGGGTGCCCATTGGTTTTCTACCAATCAGAAAGAGTGATGCGAAGCGGTTTAAACAGGAAGGCCGTGTTCGCGCACAACGTAGTTTCATCGAGAACAAGTTTCCAGAAGAAAAAAGTCCAAGTGTTTGATTTTTATTTAAAATGAAAAACACCTCTTGGTAGCTAGTGTGTTCGCGCTGAAAATCAAGTTTAGCTCAGATCTTATCACCTTCAAAAAGAAACCCAATGGACGGATCGGTGGAGTTTTTGCTGCTTCTCGTTTCCATCGCGTGTCTCCCCCTGCTGTATTCTCGAGGTTCCTCGCGCAAGGCAGCGCACAAGAAAGCCGTAAGGAAGTTGGGACTGGTGACTAATGACGGAGAGCGCTTCTTTGAAGCCATTCACAAATCTGGAAACAGATTTCTTTTTCGCGATCACTTTCGCATGAATGCAGAAGCTTTTGATGCTCTCTTCGATCGGTGCCAACCCTTCATATCTGACACAGTGTGTAATCAGCGAGAGGTATCAGCTCTCGCTTTGCATTGGATTGGTACATCTGCAACGTGCAGGTCGCAGGAAGTGTTGTTTGACTTAGCGTACTCAACTGTGCACAAATATCGAATTAGAGGCGTGAAAGCTATTGTTCAAGCTCTTCATGATATAATGCTGATCCCAACCGCAGTACCGAGTTTTTTATTTCAAAGCACCCGTATTTTGACCAAGCTCTTGGCGCCATTGACGGTAGCCATTTTCGTATTGAAGTGGCTCTTGATGATGTTGCTCGTTACCGCAACCATGAAGGGTCTATTAGCACGAACGTTCTGCTGTTTTGTGATCGGGAGATGAAGGTATGCTTTTGCTTTGTTGGTGCAGAAGGTAGTGCCCACGACTCAACCATTTTGAACTGGCCGCGACTCATAGATCAGATACCGGAACACTACTACGTGCTTGCTGACGCTGGTTACGGTCTAAGTGACAAAGTGTTGACACCGTTTCGTGGAGTAAGATATCATTTGAAGGAGTGGGCGCAACGGCCGTCGGGTTGCCCACAAAATGCCAAGGAGTTGTTCAACCTCAGACATGCTAAAGCACGTAACGTTGTTGAGAGAGTTATTGGTATGTTAAAGCGCAGGTTCAAAGTACTCCGATCTTGTATGGATTTCGAATTGATGACTATCAAAACCGTGATATCCGCTTGCGTTTTAGTTCACAATTTTATTCGCGAGCACGATGCCAACGAAGTTGGAGACGATTTTAGACGTTTCAGGCATTCACCCCAGCGCGTGACCTGGTTTCGGAAGTTGTCCAACCTATTCCGTTTGATTTTGAAAGTGGGACGCATTGGCGATCGTGGATGGCAAATACAATGTGGATTGAGTACAACAATTTCCGGCTTGGACAAGATGGAGGAGTTTTGTCGAGAGAAGATGAAATGGAAGCTTCTGAGTGTTCCTCAATATCCGGGAATGAAAGTGAGAGTAACAGCGACAGTGGAAGCGAAATTGATGACAACTGTGTCGGTGGATAAAAAGGTAGCCGCAAAGACTAGTACATCGAGCCGGTCACCTAGCTGAGCTCTTCGCACAGTCAAAATTCGTCAAGACAGGTGGTTTCAGACCAACTTCACTTCGTGAAACCTGTAACACGTTGAAAAGGCAAATAACTAACGACCATACCATTTTACTTTTAAACCATCAAACTACTTTTCCTGTTCTGTATTAGAAGATCAAGCGAGTAACTAAACGAATGAATATCGCAACGTCGAAAAGCAATCACCAGTCCTGCGAGGGCCGTCACTCACACGTGCGCCTGAAAATTGTAGTCACCTGTCAGTTGGACGATTATTGCTGAATCTGGTTCCGTGTGTTCTGCGACCCGCATTTCCTGTCGCACCTTGTAGGTCAGATAATCTTTCACCACCTTGACAAGTTCCTTGACATCCTCCATACTGTCGTCCGAGTAGTATCTCTTTCGGGATTTTTCTTGCCGTGACGCCCCTTGGAAGCGCCATCGCAGATTCGCTTGATGTTCCCAATGCGTTGTTGCTGGGAGGGTGGGTCGGGAACAACATACACTTGCTCACTGTCAGAAATATCAATGCTCGCGCCTTCCATTGTACTTTTAGATGCGAGGAGGACCCCCTCCACGTTCATAGAGTCGCCATCTACATTGTTGGGTGTGCCCGAGCTGCTTTGCAATACTTTCAACACTTTGGGCTTCATCTCCTGTGGCGCGCAAATCACCTAGCATAACAATAGCAATATATTAGCTTTAGACACTATACACGAGCAAGTTGCTGACGTACCCGCCGCCATAATGCAAATGGTAGCATGCTCGAAGCCTTTCGTCCGGATTTCCTTAATCTTGCCGGTTTGAGCTTTGGTTTTGCCTTTACGAGCCTATCCCAAACATCATCATCAAACATCGGTTTGCCCGTTGTGATGCATATGCCAGCATCGGTCAAACCCATGATCTCTTTGTACAGATCGTAGTCGCGCATGAGCCGGTTGAACTTGGCTTAATATTGAGCTGCAATCAATATTATCACTCCATGCTACTTGCACTCCTGCAACAACTTACAGTACCTTTCTCCAGCGTCCGTTTGCGCTTGAGATCGAGTTCGTTCGTCAGAGCTTGCCAACCGGCGGTGGTAAGCCCCTTGTCAGTTTTCAGTGATGAATTCTTGCGGGCCTCGGCGTACTTCTCCAGCAGATCGAACTCTTCGTAGACCTTCCATGTTGCGCGCTGCGACTTTTCCATGGCTTCTTGTGTGGTCATTGACTTTATGCCAAGCCCGGTAGCTTTCTTGACGGTGTTAATCTCTCGGCAAAAGCAGGAATGTCAATGATCGAAGCCTGAACAGTCGTTGCAATATAGGGAGGGGAAACATCTCTAGTTAGAAACTCTTTTGATACGAACACACCTTGCTACACAGACTTAAACATGCGAAATTCAGGTGGTCACCTATTTTTTAAAACCAAGCTTCAAACAACGTTTTAGAGCGATAACCGTACTTCGAGGTTTTCGTGTTCGCGGCGGGTGTTTTGGTCATTAATATCGTTACCACCACGAAAACAGTGTTTTAGAGACCTCGTGAACACGGCCGAAATGTTTTGAAACCGCCACGCTACACGTACACCTTTTCCAGTCCTATTTCGTCAAGAGCAAGTTACATTAAGCAAGAGCAAAAGCATGATTGTCAAGAGCAACCTCAAGTTCGGGGGAAACCTGTAGCAATACATATTCGAACCGGAATCGCATTATAGAGAGTATGTTTAGCAAACTACAAGCTGGACGCGTGCCAAGAACTCGTTTTTCGCGGTCACCTCGAGCAGTGAATGGCCCTGGTGGCTCTGGTTTCGCGCCTTTCATGGCCTCTTGGCGCGACGACTTCAGCTGAAGAGACCCCGATAGTCCCAGTAGCATGACCACTTTCCTTTTTACCAAGCCGCGTAGTTTGCGAGGCCGTCGCGCGGTGAAGAAGGTATTTGCTGATGGCGGTCAAAACATGCACGTCATCGCATGCATCAGTGAGCATGTACTTTAAGACGCGATTTGGTTCTAACCGCTTTGACAACACCAACGATTTATCCGCAATCTGTTGCGTCACGTGCGAGACACTAGTGAGTTCAATCTCACCGACGTGGTGCTTGTGCTGGACAATGCACCTTGCCACTGCCGCGCTGAGCAAGTTTTTGAGGAGACAGAGTTCCTGGATGCAGCACTCCTTCGCCTAGGGCAGTAATCGCCCATGCTAAACCCCATCGAGAACGAGTACCCCACGTTCAAGACGGCGGTCAAGTCCTTCATGACTGAGAGCCGCATGGAGATTCTAAGCTTGCCTGTGGGTGTCACAATGAAAGACCACCGCCAGTTTTTTCTCCAGACTGCGACTAGTCGGTTCCTTCCTGAAGTGACTACTGCTGAGCGCTGTCACGCCTATTACCGCCATACGCTCCACTTTCACACGCTGGTTACCGATTTCCAGGACATGCCCGTCGGGACTTGAGCATCGGGCCGTTAACTGCCGCCATGCATATCATCTTTCAGTTTGTGCAAGTTTAGGGTGGTTATGGTTTCTCGCGACTCGCACGAACATGAAGTTGCTCTTGATAATCATGCTTTTGCTCTTGCCTAATGTAACTTGCTCTTGACGAAATAGGACTGGAAAAGTTTGATAAAGGGTGTCACTATTTTCTGATTGGCTGAAAACAGCGCTTTATGATTGAGAGTTCAAACGTTTGAAAAGGCAAGTACCTTTACGACAAGGCTCACGTCAAGCTGTAGCCATCATCGGATGCGCTGTAAATGGCAGTGCATTGCACAGTGGAGTTGCAATTGGCAGACGGATGCACTGGACGCAATATCTCCACTATGCTCTACCCAAGAGCAACGGTAAAGCCACTTCCAAGATCTAAAATGCTATAAACAATGATGAATAACGTTGTGCAATGTGTGGCTGCTATCAGCTTATTCGACGGCGAGGCGGACTGGAGGTGATGAGTGACGATCCACCACTACACAAGGCGATCAAGATTCAAGCACACAAGTACGAGGTTTATTCCAGTTACGCCGCCATGGGCAAACTTGCACTCATCAGGTTGGTGCTACACCGTTGCTGCCCTCTACACGTTTAGGTGCCAATATTGTTGGTGTTCTTATGCTGCAGACGTGAGAGGACTCGGATTACCCAGTTTAATTTTCGTGAAGGCGACCCGGAGGATATGGTTGCATTGAGGGACTTTTGCATTCGGACTGGCGGTATATCCAAGTCGAAGACTGTTGTCGCAGCACCGGTGGTGAGGAGGCCTGTGGTTGCTACGCCTTTGACTTCTCTTCATGACCATCGCATTGGCGTGAAACGTCCTCGGAGTGTACTTTCAGATTTAACCAACAGTTCGCAGTCGCCAGGATCAGACAAAAGGGATGTCCGTCGACGAAAGACATCGCATCACGTCACTTCTCCTTTGCGATTAGACCACAGACAAACACATTTGACAGCGGAGCAAGAACATGTGCTGGACCTCGTCGCTCGGGGCAAAAATGTGTTCTTCACGGGTAGTGCAGGTACAGGCAAGTCGTTCCTACTTCAGCACCTACTGAAATACGGCTGCGGACACGCGATGGGCCGCGTATTTGCGACTGCAACGACAGGTATCGCTGCCTACAATATTGGTGGAACGACGCTTCATCATTTTGCTGGAATTGATCCCCGCGTTCACACATCGAGGCAGGAGCTGCTGAAACAGATCATCCGCAAGAAAGACGCTGTTACGCGATGGAAGGCTGCTCGAGTTCTTGTTATCGACGAGGTTTCCATGCTGGATGGACGGCTGTTCGATGACTTAGAGGCTGTTGCTAGGCAAATACGACGCAGTACAGCTTTTTTCGGTGGTATCCAGCTCATTCTTTCGGGCGACTTTTTCCAGCTGCCACCAGTTGGCAGACGTGGGCGAGGCCAAGGCGCTGATTCCGCTCCACCACCACTGCTTTGCTTTGAAAGCAGTGCGTGGGTCAGAGGTATAACTGACACGGTTGTATTGAAAGAGATTTTCCGACAGCGGGACGACGAATTCGTCCGCATCCTAAATGCATTCCGTGTTGGACAACCTACGTCTGCAATGATCAACAAGCTGAATGAGCGCTACAAGCCGTCAATTGCCAATGACAGTGACGACGCCATTCACATCTTCTCTCACAACGATGACGTCCTACGGGTAAAATTCCTCAGTAATTTTTGCTGTGTTAGTGCTAATGCTTATTTCTTGTTGTGTGGTTTGTATACCGGCAGACCAACACCCGAGCTCTAGACGAGCTGGGAGGGAAGAAATTCAACTATCTTTCGGCCGACCGGTACGTTCAAGTCGCAAATTCCGCGTCATTGCCGACAACTAACGATCGTTTGCGTTCGTGTAGTGGCAAAACTGAATTCCTTAGCGCATGTCCAGCATCAGCAAAGTTGTCACTGAAGAGTACGAATATTGTCTCCACCAAGCTCCATGCGGTAGTTGCTAATCTACTTTGTGCTTTACTATGCTCCATACAGAAAATGCGCGAGTCTTGTTGATCAAGACACTAAATGCATCTCGCGGTCTGGTTAATGGTTCGCGAGGAATAGTTGAGGGATTCACAGCGCAGTCGAACCTACCGATCGTTCGTTTCTCGAACGGTGTGACGGAGACCATTAAGCAGGAGGAATTCTCTGTGAGCGTCGCTGATACCGTGTTGGCATCTCGACGGCAGCTTCCATTGGCACTGGCCTGGGCCATCAGCATCCACAAGAGTCAGGGACTGTCGTTCGACACTGCTGTGCTGGATCTGTCGCGAGTCTTTGAGTTCGGCCAGGCTTACGTTGCACTATCCCGCGTGCGGTCGCTGGAAGGACTACAACTTCGAGCTCGCATTCGTGACAAGAGTGGAGGCCGATTGCTGGCGGATACACGTGTGGTGGAATATTACCAGGTCATCTCAAGTAATTGAGGCAGAAGACACTTATCACCTTATGGTACATTATTTATTACGTAAGTATACAATACCGTTCAGCTCCCAAACGAGTTGCAGTTAATGGAGTTGGAGAAACGCTATTGTTGATCCAATTCATTCCTCGTACCTATTCCACTACTCACTACCCGTCGTCGGACAAATCTACTCTGTACAATACGACTGAAATATCAGCAGTTATGACTAAGCACTTGCAACAGCTCCATGTTCGAGCAAATTTGTCTGTAGTCTAGCAGCTTACGAGTTTGCATGAAGCACAGTTACCAGTTGAAGTGGACTTTGAAGCATCTTCACTTTACCACTTCAACATCGTCAATGTTGCGCAAAATTCCAGAAGCAACTTTATCTCCTTCGATTCATTTTTGAATCGTGAACCTCTACAATTATCATCCAATCACGACGACCAATACCGCATTTCCAGCGCTGATTCGTCGAAACCCCTCGACATCGTCACCCCTAGCCCGCCTGCATTTGGTTGGTGTGAGTGAAGCGGGGCTCGTTTTGACTTAAACTTTGTATGGCGGTCGTTTTGAAGGCCCGTTTGTATGGCCAGCACAGCGCCTCGCTTCCCCGCCTCCGCTAGACTTATTTTACCCTTCCTTCCGCTCCGCGTTAAAGTCCCAAGCCCGCATCCAAGATGGTACGGCCAGCGTTGTCTCTTTGCGCATGATGGCGCTCCGTCTCCTGTGCCTCGTGGCAGTCACAGCATCGCAGCAATCAGAACAGCACAGCCATGAAGGCCTCACAGGAGACGGAGGACCAGACAGCCACTGCAGGACAGAACTGACGTGTTGTATGTAGACGAAAGGTACGCAGAGTTTCGGTATGCGCCACAACAAGACCCACACCATCTGCAGACGGTGTGGACGCAGCTCTTACCACATCCAGAAGAGCACGTGCTCTTCGTGTGGCTACCCCGCTGCCAAGATGCGCAAGTGTAAGTTGCTCTGTTGTTTATTACGTGCCGTTGCAGGGATATTAATGAGAATTTGATGCATTGACACAGTCAACTGGAGCCAGAAGGCCCTGCGTCGCCGTACCACGGGCACGGGCCGCATGCGCCACCTGAAGAACGTCCAGCGTCGTTTCAAGAACGGCTTCCGTGAGGGTTCTTCCGCTGTGTCGAAGAAGGCTGCCACCAACTAAGTACGCTCGACACTCGAGAAGAACGGAACTGGCAGCTTGGGGTAAAAAATCAACACACTAGCTAGCGAAGCGACAGGAAGACGGCGACGAGGAGCGTGGAAGACGTTGGAGACGAAACGAAAGACGAACGTGGAGCTCTTGAGTACGAGTGACGACTGACGACACAGGCAGAAACGTGCGAAGACGGTGGTGGCGCGTATTGGGCATCATGAGACGCCTTCGACCTTCCAATCCAATATTCACATCCTTTAGCCGTTCATCCACTGTGTTCGTCTTGGTGTATGACGTTGTATGTATGCTACGCTGCTGTGGTGTCTTCTCCTAGGTTCTCGAGGATACTAGCTTGTAGGCGGCCGAATGAAGACGACAAGTTGTCGAGGATTTCGAGGTCTTCCTTTTCACGCAGCGTGCTTTCAGCTCGAAGTTGAGCGTGTAGTGCCACCAGTCCCTGTATTTGTGTAGACTGGTCTCGTTCGATAGCACGATTGTCAACGCGCATAACGTGGTGGAATTCCTCTTCACGCTCCTGGAATTTGGCCACGCGGCGTGCAGTCTCCGTTCGGAAGCTGGCGTCTGTCTTGCGCTCATTACTCTCCAGTGCGTGCAAAGTCTTCTTCTCGCGCTTTTGGATCTTGGCGTTCTCGATGTCGAATGTCTCGTGGTTTTTCTCCAGTTTCCGCGTAATGGTGCCCTGTAGCTTCTCCATAATCTCAGGCACCGTCGTGTACGCGAACGTGCGGAACTCGGATTCGCATTCGTGAAGTCTGTAGACATGTTCATCAGTGCAACGCAATTTACCAGGTGTGAAATCGAACGTACTTCTTCTCTTGTGCAGTAATTTCTTGTGCCTCGAGCCGAGCAAAGTGCGAGAGTGTCTTCTGTTCTAGAGTGAGGAAAGCGGATTGGAATTGCTTCGTAAAACCTTGCCGCAATTGTTCAATAGAGCTCAGCATTGCTTCATGTTCCGTTCCTAACTTCTCCTCGAGGTCACGACCACGCTGCTTCACTGCATCCTGTACAGTTCACACATCGTCAGTGCTTCTTCCTCTAAGGAGCAACTAAATAACGTAGGTGTCCTACAATACGCTGCTGGAAATCGACGTTATATGCATGCACTGCATCCTTGAGCTCCTCCATGTCAACTTCCAGATCTTCTTCAGCGTCTTCGATCAGGTCTGCTCGCTTGGACTCGGGCGGGAAGTCGTTTGGAGGTCGAATCTACAGCATAGTGACGTTGTATAAGACTAGGTCTTAAACGTATCGACTACGAAGCATTTACCGCTCGAGACATGGGGCTGGTGGGAGGTGCGATCGTTTCATTGTATCTCGCGCGGTAGGATTGCACGATAGGAGCAGGAGTCACGGTTGGTACAACAACCTTAGGCTCCACTACCTCTTCATCTGCCATTGATTCCTCCATCGTCGAAGGCACATCGGATTCCATGATATCTATCTAACCTGTAGACGTTGAAGTTATGCTGCTTTTGCAATGTTAGGCAAACACGTTAAAACGGTCGCCTATTTAAACCGGAGATCAGTAGCAAGGTGCCTTACCACTGCATTTTCAAGTGGACTAAGCTCATCGCTCAACACTCATATCGATAGTCGTCATACCAGTTGCATCAACTGTATGATGGCTACACAATCCGATCAGTTATTTTTAGTGTGGTACACTTTTGGCTCGTCCAAACCAACAGCTCAGCAACTCCCCAGCTCGAACGCTGCCCAGCTCTAAGCGTCTGTAGCAGTTCACAAGCAAGCGTCTTGGCCCAAGAGTCCAGTTTATCTACGTCTCAAGTACCTACTGCAACATGGCGAGCGACGAGAAAGCTGTAACCAAGCCGTAAGGGCGCTTTATCCACTGGTTCTTCCTATTCATCATCCGTATTTAACTCTGTTTTGAATGTTACATGCAGTGCTGAGAAGGAAACTCCCGGCCAGAAGCGCAAGACACCAGAGGACACGAAGATCACGTCGTTCTTCAAGGCTGGAGACAAGGAGGAAGCCCCTAAGAGCAAGGGCAAGGTGGTCAAGAAAAAAGAGGAGGAAGAAGAAGATGAGGAGGAAGAAGATGAAGATGCCGAGGAGGGAGATGACGATGAAGACGAGGACAGTGACGAGGAGGACATGGCCCCCAAGAAGAAGAAGCGGCGGACGAGCGAAGACAGCGATGACAGTGGGGACGAGTCGGAACCTGAGCTCAAGATGACGGAAGACGACCTGGTGGGTGTCGACACGTCCAACATCATCCCGCGCTCACGACGCCGTGCAGCTGTGGCTGCTGAGGCGTTGGCGTCAGAAGAGATTGCCGCTGCTTCGGGAACGGCTCCTGCTGCAGCTGCTGCTGCGAATGGAGATGACGATGACGGCGAGTCTAGTGACGAGGCCGAGTTCTAAGGACAAAGGATGACGACTGGGTGACGTGCTGATTCATTGAGATATACTCTTTTCACGCATTACGCATATCTATTGAGTTTTTTTTGCCAACTTCGATCCCATTGACGTGGTTCATTGCAATGAAAACGGTGCAAAAGTCTAAAGTCTAAGCAGATGATGAACATCAGTGCTTTAAGGAGCAGGACCAAGCAACTTCTCGAAATGCCAGTAAGCAGCCTCAGCGGCACGTCCTCGCGCAAGCTTGTACGAGACCGAACTTGCTTTCAAAATTGGCTGCAAGAACAGCAATTACAACACGGTCAATATTGCATCTTGTCAGACGTAAGAACAGCCAGGGATCCAAGCATTTCGTACCCTTCCTTTCACATAGAGCTCCACGGTGTACTCAGACGCACCTAGGGGAGCCGGTAGATATCTGCACATGATCACATCAAACGTTAACCCTTTTTCGCTTGATCACAAAGCCCAAGCAAAATCATACTTGTAGACAGGTTGTCCATAATAATGACCTTGTAGCAGGTTCTGCAGCTCGACAATAGGCTCCCAAATGACGTCACGGGTGGCGTATTCGGCTGAGCGAGGAAGAATATGTGCAGACACAAAATTCATCGCTGCCTCCATACCCTACAAAAACAAAAGCCCCAAGCCACGGTTCCTCCACTGTCAGTAACATCGCGGAACGATAACAACCTGGCACATCATACCTGGTCCAGATAAATGGCAGCAATGAGTGACTCGACTGCACCTGCAGCAATCGTAACTCGACCTTTGACATTATCAGGCGCTGCACTCGCTTCGTTAAATCCTGGTGGCCAAAGCAGGAGCTCAGTAATCCCCAAATCTGCACTGATCTTCGACAGCGTCTCATTATTCACCAGCGCCGACTTGGCACGTGAGAGTTGTCCTTCCTGGTGTTTTGGCAGCATTTGATAGACATATGCCGCCGCCGCAGCACCCAGCAGTGAATCTCCTAGAAACTCCAGACTACGGTTCGACAGACGCACCACCGGCACTTCATCTGGCACCGGTTTGTTCGGCAAGCATCCATGATGGATTAATGCACTCTGGAGCAGTGCCACATCTTGGAACTTGACTCCAATCTGCTCTTGCAGCGTCTCGAGTCTAGTTTCCCAGTCCTCGGGAATCGGAACCTTGTCAAAGTGCTCGGGCTTGATCAACTGCCAATCTGGAGTGTGCTTCGGGTACAGCAGTTGCTGCGCTGTGATTCGCTTTGTGGTGATCACGTCTCCCTCCAAGTGGCGGCGCTCCAGCTTGACTGGTTGGTTGGGATCGGCTGGAACTTGACTTTTTTCGCGTCTAGCAGCGCTCTCAGCATCGTTCTCGAACGCTAGCGCTGCTGCTACTGCGTCAGCCACGGCTTGTGGACTCCTAAATCCATCAGGAAGTGAACTACGTGAATTAAACCCACGGACGTTGCCTGGAGCTAGAGCACGACGACGACCGACAGTTAACACTTTGCGCATGATTGACTTGTCAATAATTTGTGGTGATGAAACGCAAAGAAAATATCAATATTACGTACTTAACTCGATGCAGAGAAATGTGTGAGTGAATTCCGCATGTTCGATCAATCACCAACCAATCATTAGACTCCGTCGGGTGTGGGTGATGTCTACAGAGTGAAATGTACGAGCAGATCAAGATGAAATGACGCAGTATGAGCGCGTGCGTCAACGAAATACCCTTTGATTATGAAGGGAGGCGCTGCTACCACCGAATCTAGAGTTTAGATATTGTGTGCGTCCTGTAATATTTGGTTAAGTTTGGTGGACGAGATATATCCGGTTTCAGGGGTTTAGGTTGAACTAGATTCATAAAATACTTTGCGGTGAGGAGGACCTTAGATTTTTCAAAAAATCAGTTCCCGCGCTGGTGGTTGCTATTCATCGATTCCCTCCATTCGACACAGACCAAGGCGTGAAGATCCCCCAAGTACATGCCTCACCTGGTATGCGATTTCTGCTGTTTTTGACGACACCTCCGCACTAATGAAGCATTGTATAATAGAATCGCACTACACACCCCACAGGCCCTCTGCCTGAACACGACCATAACGTGCTGGGTGCATATCGCGCAGAAGAGGTGTTTCGAGCTCGGCTTGAAGAACAAGAAATTCGACTCGCGCTAGAGGGCAGGACAAAATTGACTCGCCAAGCCACTGCGATGCTACGGGATCAATATGCAGAGAGTACTGATACTCGCGCAAGTAAAAGGAGACGACAAGATCGTGAGGAAGAGCGTGAGTTGCGTGAAACATTCGGCATCGATCCCGATTCAGACGACAGTGCTGAAAAAGAAGAGATGAGTTCCTCGGGGGCCAGTGACGATTCAGTTTACGAAGACGAGGGTGGACCATCAACAGAGGAAGACCTCGATGACGAAGAATCGACAGCAGATGCAGACATCAGTGACAAGGAGATGCCACTGAAAAGCGGCAGTGATGAGGTGAAGATTACCGAACAACCGAATTTACACCGAATCTCTGGCCGAAAAAAAGAATCCGGTGTCGCCACTTCTTTAGTGTGGTTTTACGGCTTCAAAACTCTCTTCGATTCGTGGGAAGAATTCGATGAAGCTTTTGATGAGTTTCAAAGAGTCTCGTTTCAGCAATTTTCCAAGCGCACGAGCACATCGGTTGCTACTCGGAACAAGCAGATCGTTCGGACGACGGAAGAGAGAAGGGCTGGTGGAAAAAAGTCAAGGAAGGAAGTAATTCTGGTTCCGGAGAAGTGGGAGACTTACTCCAAGACTTTGGTTTGTACGCACGGTCAGCCTTATGAACCGAGAGGAGTAGGGAAACGCAACCACAGAAAGGTCCGTGACACAAAATGCTCCGCTCGAGTGAATGTGTGTGTCACTGCGACCGCACGTGGAAGGTGGGTCTTACGCGCGAATGCTACTGGGGATTACAATCATGATCTCAACCGACACTTATGGGAATCCTATGCCGAGAATCGCGTTGTGACAGACTCTAGACTGAAGAATGATGTGGTAGTGATGCACAAAGCGGGAGCAAACGCGTATGGAATCCTACAATATCTTCGAGAACGCACAGGTCAAAAATTTAGTTTTGGTGTAGATTTGGTAAACCGAACTGATTTTGGTGTATGTTTGGTGCAATGCTACAGGAAAGAAAACGATTCTGCGTGACGTGCACAACATGGTGCAGCGCCACAAACAACAAGAACAGGCTGGCTTCTCGGATGCTCAACGAGCTTTTGCGGTTCTAGAGGAGTTTTGCAGACAAAACGATGCCAACTCTGCCGAGGTGGTGTTGGATACCGAGACAAACATAGCTCGTATCGCAACATTCCAGACTGCACGGATGAAGCGACTGTTCAAGGCTTTTCCAGAGGTAGTTATGGTTGACACCACACACAACACGAATGCAAACCGCTACAAGCTTTTCAGCTTTGTAGTCCATGATGTCTTCGGCAAGGTATACTCGTGATCCTTTTACTATGATCAATTGTACAGTAATAAAGTTATCTGACGAGATCTACAGGGTCAATATGTGCATCACTCTCTTGTAGACAGCGAACATAAGGACAATCTCCGGCGCGTGGTGGAAATCTTCAAGGAAAATAATCCTGACTGGACGAAGGTTCAAGTCGTCATGAGTGACAAAGCCGTCCATGAGAAGGATGTGCTTCACGAGATGCTGCCCCAAGCTCGGCAGCTGCTGTGCCAATGGCACGTTATTACTTGGTTGAAAAAGCAAACAGCTCGGCTAGCAAAACCTGTGAAGAAAGAGGTGAAGGCCCTGATGCGGCTTCTCGTTTACGCTGGTAGTCCTCAGGAGTACGATGACGCAAAGGGAGCCATGCTGCAGAAACTTGGGGGAGACGCATCACACGAGTTGTACAAGACGTTTATGGAGAACTGGGACAACTCACAAGACGAGTGGGTCTCCTACAGGCGTGGCAATGTCCCGCATTTGACGAACAACACGAACAACAGAATTGAATCAAAGTGGGGAAAGCTTAAGGATATCATAAACGAATCCTTCTCTATTGACCAGCTATTATCTACCCTCATCACCCTTCAAGAATACTCCGAAGAGCAATATCTGAAGGAGTATCATCGTGTTGGGAGCCGGCCCGCACGAATTTGCGAAGATCCTGAATTAAGTCGACTAGGACTTCAACTGAGTGCCTTTGCATTTGACTTAGTATCGAAACAACACACGCTAGCAACTGGCGAGACCGTGGACTACGACGTGGAACTAGGTGAAAATGGAAGAGCATTGGTACGAAGCTCGCGTACTGGAAGTAGGCATGTGGTCAACACACAGGTATGCTGTTTGGTGAATATTCGGTGGAGTTCTGTAACTGTATTCTAATGGAGTTGTGATGATAAACAGACTTGCGCGTGCGATTGCATCTTCATGAAGACGTGTCTGCTACCCTGTCGCCATGTGATGCACGTTCGTAGTGTTGGAAATTACGAAAGTGTCATCCCACCTTTGCGCTGCTTTCCAACACGATGGATTGTCCAAAGTCGCGAGAACGATATCAGCACTGGTGAAGTACCTTGTGGAGGATTGAAACAAAGTTCCTGCGCGCCATTAGCAAAGCATCGTGCGCTGTCAAATTTTGCTATGTATTGTGAGGCAAAGGCGTTAATGGAGAAGATTGTAGACCGCATGGCACTTCAGTCTACTCCTACGTTTCGTGTTGCACTTACGTGGCTCGATGACTTTTACGAAGCATTGAATTCTGGTAAAGTCGTCACCTTCGCGGATAGCGAAGTAGCTGTCTTTCCTGGACTCTCTCAAGTATCATCGATTGGGGGAGCACGTCTTTCACAGATGTCTTTTGCAGATGTGATCACCAATGCACCTGGGGATGACATAACCATCCCCGTAGTAAAAAATATCTCGACTGCGAAAGTGGTAGAAAACGCAAACTCAAGTGCGAACACTACGTGTGAAGTTGATGAAGCCGTGGACGCACCTACACGCTCGAGTACAAGAACTTCCTCTTCTGTAGAGGTTCAGGTATCACCTCATGAGAAGTCGGAAACTAAACCAATCGCAACAAAAACTACACCGAATAACACCAAACGCGAAGGTACCTCAGCAAAAGATACCGAGACTTTCACGTGGAGTTTTGCAAAGCGCCCAGTCATTAGTGGCATGACCAAGGCGCAACGCAAACAGGCACAAGCCAAACAGGATCGCGAAATTGCTCGTAACGTAGCAGCACAATATCGTAGTGGCACTGTGTCTAAACTAGTCACATTCACAGATGTAGCCACTCTTCTTGATGGCCCATACAGTTATTTCAACGCTAAAGCAATGGTGGACGCATTGGAGCTCCCGGCGGTTGAGATTTCGGGCTCGCTTTCGGTGAGACAGCGTAGCGCTGGACAGGATATTCCTGTTGTTGAGGCAATACCCCAGCTTCCTAAAATTATTGCAGCTATTGATGCTATTCGACTGAAACAGGATATCGATCTTCTTGCATACTGGTCGGACTTTGGGTACGCAACGTTTGACCAGCTCGACGCCATGGCTACACTCGTTGAAGCACGCACACGCTTTGGTTTGGTTATGCAGACGATTAAATGGATCGAAAACGTGGAATGGAATGTAGCTGATCTGCGGAAGCCATTTACGGATACTAGTCATGTTACCAAGGTACGTCAAACTGATCTATTTGTACATTACTGTATAAGCTAAGTTATTATGCCCGATCTAGAATGAACACATCGGTTACGTCGAAACGTTAAACCTCAGTGTGAATCGTGTGCCTGGCGAAGTTGTTGGTGGACACCAACTTTTAGATTTTAGAAGTAACCTCTGGTTGCATACCACTTCAATCCTCGTCTCTCTTATGGCGTTGAGAGACGAATATGTCGATGTGGGTATCATTAGCCCGTCCTTTCATGATTTCGTGCTCCTGGATCAACAACGACGGACGGCGGGTGGTTTCGGAGCTGGCAACCCCAAGTACAAGCGGGTTATGTGTTGTTTTAATGTTGACCGTCACTGGGTCGCATTTATGGTAGATAGGAACGATGACACGGGAGCTACGTGCTTCATGTTTGACCCTCTCCAAAACAAGCGCAACTACCAAGTTATCGAAAAGAGCGTACGCAGAGTGATTGAGCCACTGCTGCAGCTTGAAGGCATGCTTTCTTATGAGAAGGTGGAGTGGTGCAAGCAGCAAGATGGCAGCTCGTGTGGCGTCTGGTGTATCGCTGTACTGGAGTTGATATTGAGTGACTCTACGTGGGATGACTGTCTCTACAAGCTGGTGCCATATTTGCGCATGCGACTTCTTTACAAGGCTATTGCTTTTGTAGGAAAAGACTCTGCTTACGAAAGATAACCTCAACTTCAACACGAGATTAACTTTTGTACGTCGAAACTTGGGTTACCAAATTTAACAGAACAGTTCACCGAATCTAGTACTACTTCCGTGAAATGTGCTAAGTCCCACATTAGGCAAATTTAGAATCGTAGGAAAATGACAGCGTCATTATGATGTATTTTTCAAACACCAAACCGAAAAAAAAATAAATTTACCCTATTTAATGGGTAACAAATTTGCCATGTGTTTTGACAATTTCAAAACCAGTCCACGCCCACCGTCAAATGTCAAATAATGGCCATCTAGATTCGGTGGTAGGAACATCGTCCGATTATGAAGCAGGCATATCACCAACAATTAATCTATCTCGATCGAGTATTGGAGATACAAAGCAAAAGGAAGTCGAGAAATGAGCGTTAACTGCAAAGCATGTATTGCAAGATGACCTCAAAGCGGAGCATCAGAAACAGTCTCTATGAAAGTCACGGTGATTGAGAGGTGAACATTTCCGGATCAGATGGACGCGAAGGAAATGCTGCAGGATATTCCTGTGTGGAAAAGAATGGGTCGACCTTATTGGACAGGACAAATGGGAGAAATCCTTTGAACATTGGTGAGAAGATCAACTATTCGCTAGCGGACAGTGCTGTTGTCAGAACTATTCCAAGTTTCATCACTACGATGGCTTTCATCCACGGTCAGATCGACTGGTTTAGGTCTGTGGAGGAAGAGGGTCATGTTGTGATCTGGTCACCTCTTGACTTTCCAATTGGTCGTCTGCAGTGCTGCTTACACCACATGACGTCTCTGTACTCTTTCCAGACTCGTCGAAGTTATCATTCAGCAGCGTTGATGGTACTGTATCCTCAAAGCTGCGAAGACATCACTAATTGGTGATATCAGGGGCGAGACCTGGATTACTTCCCTTATTGGATCCGCCAACACATCTTTACTATGCAAGTTGTGCGGGCGACTGATTGATCGTCGAGAAAGGATTATTCGGACATCCGCTACGCGAGGCATCAGACGCGGATCCCAAACTTTGACTTGTAAGGTTTTGTTGAGTACGTCATATCATATGTATTGACAAGTGTTGCTGTGAATTCGTGCGCTTAGCTGCGCTGCTACATCATCTCAGAACGACACGAGGTGTTCGTGGAAGTTTTCTTCTTCCGAGATAGCCACACCATTGACAAGGTTACGACAAGCGAGTAGTGTGCACTGCGCACATTTTTTCTCTCCACTTGACGGTTCTTGACCAGACTCTTGGCCACAGCTCTTACATCGGCACATCTCATCGAGTTGACAGATATCAGCACTGGAAGATCCACTTTCGTTACCGAAATCGATCCGTGGTCAACACAACACGAAAACGGGAACATCGATAAAGCTCCGTCCGGCATGTGCCTGAAGAGTAAAGATCGATTCGTGATTGGATGTTTGGGTGAATCGTCCAGGTTGCGATTCATCCAGGTCGGAAACTGTCACCCCAGCCACGAGTTTCAAAATACAAAGTCGATGAGCAATGTCAACTATGACACGGTAAATGTGTTCACCCTCAACTATTATGGGCTTTACCAAAGCAGAAGGAGCATCAGGTGATGCTTAAAGCAAAGCATCAGCTGGTGCTCCTTCTGCATCTCGTTAAGTACGGAATGTTTCGTAGATTCGCGGTATTTTACCACCAACCATTTGTTTGCCATGTACTTGGATGAGAGCCCCGTGCCGCGTAAAAAGCGTCGTTGCCGTAACTCAAAGAAGAAGCGACTTCGTCTAAAGAAACGTGCCAGTCTAGAACCGAAAATTGAGGGCAAAGGTGACGAATCTCCGTTTAGCATAAATGACTTGAAGCAAATTCAAGAACACACTCAGCGTCATGTTAAAACTCAAGACTATAACAAAGAACAACGACATCAAGACCAAAAGCAAGCGGAAACAATTCAATGTCTCAGTCAAAAAGAGTCCGAAACTCAAGTTGAAACACACATTCTAGATGATGAACAGGACGTCTGCAATAATGGAGATGACCTCATGGGAGCAGAAGAGGAAGAGATGACAGAGTATGAACGAAGACGTCGAGCTAATATTCTGCGTAACCAGGCGTTTATGAAAAAAGTTGGCATGTCTATTGCCAAACTTGCTACTCGAACGACAATTGGCAACGAAGCTGAAAAAGATGCCAAAAGGAAGCAACTAGCAGACAAACGTGAGAAGCGAGCTATTCAGGCTGCAAAAATGCCCAAACCAGCACAACGACTCTCTTTAAGAATACAAATGAAGCCATATAGTGAGAACGTTCGTGCCAGAGCTCGGATGATGGCATCAAGGGGTGTTGAGGTTTCTCTGCCTGCAGTCGTGGGTCGAGATATCGAGACCAAGAGAAGTGAAAGAAGTGACAAGGAGAAAGAGACGAAGGAGTCATCGCACAAACACGGTGAGAACATTCGACAAACGAAACAAAACATGCTGAAGGGAAGGAAGCTATCAGTTACTTCTCCATTTCGTTCTGTAGCGAACACAGTAGCCAAAAATGACACGAGACGACAAGAACTGGGTGAGTTCCAACCTGTACGAAGAGATGCCTTTGTGCACCGCATTTCACGTACGGCTCACAAAACTGAGACTAAGAAGGTGAATATTACGTCGACAGACTCACCACCGACAGAACCAAACTCGTTTCAGAAATTAGAAGCCAAGAAATCAATTAACCAAGACGAAGTGCAAGGTCATCATGTTAAGAAAATTGAGCACGACAAAGACACAGGATACGAGTGCAAACGCCAACAAAATATCGCACGGAATCAAGCACCTATGCAGATCGGTTTCACAACCAATCCCTCACTTCGTAAGCAAGAAGCTGAAAAAGAAATCAAGCGACAAGCGCTAACTGCTAATCGAGTTCTTCTCAAACCTGCACAGGATACAATTCTTAGACGACCAATCCGCAAGTCGCGACAACGGGGACACGAGATTGAGGTGAATTTACTAGATCGGGGCCACCCATTGGATCTGCTCTCGTTGAAAACAGGACGTCAGCGTTACGGCAACAAGGTTCACTTTATGGATGCGATGGATGACGAAGGGAAATCCTTCTTAGAGCATTTTACTTCAGATTTCCATGCGTCGCTTTCGTTGGAAAAGAAGACATCTAGGGCTGATTGTGATAGCATTGATTATTCTTTGGCAAAGAGAGATGTCGTCAAGACCATGTCAGAGCCTATTCGTGCAATGGCTTTCCTTCCGCGAGCAGACCGTATTGTCGTAGCGTCTGGGGACAAAGAGGGGCATATAGCTCTCTGGTCACCTTCTAATAAGGATGGCAGCGATTCGTCTGTGGTGCTCTATCGACCGCACGGCTTTGCAGTGAGCCAACTAGTGTTTCCAGACGCAGCAAGGTTAATCTCCAGTAGTTACGATGGAACTGTGCGCGAGTTCGATCTGTGGACATCGAAGTTATCAGTAGTGTGCGATGCTGGGTTTGGGATCTCTGCTGTGGCTGCATCGATGAACCCGCAATTCTTCTATGCAGGATGTGACGACGGAACCTTGAGACTAATTGACCGTCGGGCTCGGACGTTGGATAGATCGGGCTACCCATTGCATGAAGCAAGAATTAACACACTGGATCAACACCCAGTTCTCAACTAGTACGTACAAGATTAGTGTGTCACCATGGAATGTCATTGTTGCTAACAACCTTTTGATTTGCGTTGATGTAGCTGCATTGCGACAGCTTCGCTGGACAACACCGTGTGCTTTTGGGACAAGCGTAAAATTTCTTCGGAGGCCAATTTACCAGTGGTTACGCTACCTCATGCTGACAATGTGGGCTGCGCATATTTCTCTCCGCGCGACGGTGAATGGTTGGTCACAGTGAGCCAGGACTCGTACATTAACATCTTCGACACGTCAATTATATCCGAGCGCAATGATTCAGATCCGCTCCCGATACAGTTACCCAATCCAATACGTACCCAGCACAACAATTCTATCTCCAGCAGTGGAAGCAAGTTTATGCTACACGCAGCATGGGACCCCAAGACGACAAACAAGTTTGTAATTGGGTGTATGGAGAAGCCGCCAAGGATACAGATTTTCAACGCTGGGAACTGTAGCACTGTTCGTGAGTTGACAAGCAGCAATTTCGACTCCAGCCACCCCGTCAACGTGTTCCACCCGTACTTGGATCTCATTGCTAGTGGCAACTCTACTGGACGCATAGCACTTTGGCGCGGTTAACGGAAAGGATTAAACGGTCATTTCGTCACAAATTCGCTTTCTTACTCAGTTTCTCGCTGTAACTGCTCAAGTTCTCGTGTTGTGGTTAGCCTCACGAATGAAGTTCCGACAAGGTACCATGATATTGTCTGCTCACTCGTCAAACCACGGCACGATAATTGGCGCTAATCAGAGTATTACAAGAAATGGATAATCAGTGTGTCAATCAGGAACACCACTGCGAATCTGTCCATCAGTATCAATTCTCTGAGCTGTACGTGCGGGTGTTATGATGCGTGCAAAGTCACAGGAAATACTGATCCAGCTGGTGGTTTGCGATGTAGCCTTCGCAATTGACCATCCAACACACGATCTTGCTAGTGTTGTACTGGATCGAAGTAGATCTGCAAGTTTAGAACGAATGGTTTTGACTATCATATAACTATTTAGCTGGTGTGCACTTAGGCTACACTATCCCAGAAATAATGATTTTTCGCTTAGAAAACTGCACGTTAGCAATACACACTAGCTCTACGATTTACTATCAGGCTTCATAGCTATTATAGTATTATAGTTCCTACCGCTGCAAAATACGGCAAATTGGGTAAAATGAGCTACCGGAGGATGAACCACCGGTACTAAGAACAGACTTGTGTGCTGGTTCTTGTTTTTCCTTTCACTTTACGAAGTGTTGTTGTCATCTTACTCAAACCACGACCTTGAAGATTCACAGTAACTAGCAACACACGAACTCGCGATTGGAACCGTTGCCGCACATGTCAACGGTGATGTAGGGTGCACAGCTACAAGCGATTTCTGGGCTGATATGTTGTAAGGCAACTGGTATCTAGATGGCAAAACAAGTTACTTCTAGATAACATAATACTGTATGACACTACAACCAACGATCTAGAGCGAGTTGACGATGTATTGAGTTCTCTAAGTGACTTCCTTGTACCCCATTGGATAACGAAATCGAATTTTTTGGTGTATGAGCCTCATCAAACAATCCTAATGCAACTTGTGTGGACAAATAATTGGCTGAAGTAGCCTTCCTCCAACCATTTTGATGCTCATTTCCTATTAACGGGCTGTGTTTATTAAAGGGAGAGCGTTCACCCCTTCCATACTAAAACCAAATGTCTATGTAGCATTCTCAGAATCTTGGTTCGGAAGTTACTAGTGTGTGAAACTGTATCTAGTCAAAAGGAAGCACACTTTTTTACTTGATTTTAGTATTGAACATTTATGTGTACACACAAAAATGGATCAAGTTAGGTGTGCTGGAAACTCTGAAGTACGTCAACTTTTGG
Source organism: Phytophthora palmivora (assembly GCA_008079305.1). Lineage (NCBI taxonomy): Eukaryota > Oomycota > Peronosporomycetes > Peronosporales > Peronosporaceae > Phytophthora > Phytophthora palmivora. The sequence goes on along the minus strand of VOQZ01000101.1, from coordinate 36,958 downwards.
AGGTATATCCGAACTGGTGAACCCCTCGTACAACAATAATGAAACAACCGTCCAGCTATTGAGCCCTTAACCCCCCCCGCACTCACACGTTGTATTACGACATGTAATGAAAAGGACATGTCGTCTATTTATACATGAAATGCACAGAATTCCTACAAAAACCTAGCTTGAATTGCGAAACCAGACTGCGGGAAGGACACATCAGTACCATTGGATTGGTACAATATTTCTGGCCACTGATTTGGTGGCTGCAAAATCTCCCTCATTCTAGAAAACGCCGAAATCGACACAACGGTGACAGGATGTGAGACTCCCAGCGAGGCTGAAGCCTTCCTTGTGCGACTGCAGAATAGGACGGCAGAAGAACGAGCGCGACTGGCGAATGAGCACAATGCTTATCTGGATGGAGAACGCGATGAAGACACTGACTTTGGAGAAGACACCCAGACAACGGAGCCAGCGAGAATTGTTCGTGTACCTGCACCAAAACCACCAACGGACAAGACAGCCGTTTACATTGCAGCAGTTAAAAAGCGCATGGTCGACCGATTAGTAGCAGAGGCAGCAGAGAAGAAGAAAACAGTTCGTACCAAGGGGAAGAAGGTTTCGAAGATCCGACAAGCAGCAATCGATAGGGAGGACAAGATAGCGAAAGACAACAAGTCGATCGAACGAGCTCAAGCTGCCACTGCTCGTCGCTGTGCAGAAAAGAAAAGGGAGAGAGGGAGAGAGAGCATTTCAAATGAAGAGTACAACAGAGGCGCGATTGCGCGCTCTTGTTGACATCAAATGGAAGAGGGACGGGATTTTGGCCAGTTCCGCGGAGAAAAGGAGAAAGAAGAAAAGAAAGTCACGTGCCAAGGATACCGTTGACGGTGACGCTGAGGATGAAAGTGTGAAGGATCCGTCTTCACCCGAAGTGGAGCGTCGGTTACCAATGACGAATAACAGGTACTTATATGCGATCACGCTGTATATACAGCATTTGCTAACATTTGTAATGTTGTATTATGTGTACCAAAGCTTTGTAACTCTTCATAGTGCTGACTCGTCGCCGGAGATACTGCCAAATCCGCAACCAACCACTTGGAAAGGATTGGTCTCATGGTGTACATACAACGTGTCTTTCACAGCCAAGTTGTATAATCACTCATGAATTGCGTTCATTGTTATGATACAGTATGGAATCAAGCCGTGTGAACCCAAGCTGGACTGATGCAGAACTACCTATGGATAAACAAGGGGAATTTGATGATGGAGATGCAATGAATTCAGCTATGGAAGATAATGACGGTGCTGGATCAGAGGAGTGGTACATGGAGACTAACCCAGTAGAGCTACCAGGCTTTTCCGTCGCCCGTCAAAGCTATCTTGCTGATGATGTCGTGTAGCACCTGGTACCTTTTGCTGGCGACGATATGAGGATGTGGATGGTGTTTTCACAGATGCCAGTGATAATGAAATTGACGGTGCGGCATTGCTTGTACTTCAAAAGAAGATAATCAAGAGAAAATTGGTGAAGGACGTCTGATAGCCGCTAAGCAGAAATCGCTGGAGCGAGATAACCGCGAATTGGGACATGCTTACACCTACCGAGATGAAGGTGCTTGCACAAGATGCGGAAGCACTGAAAGACATGCGTGCTGACGGGTGGAGTTATGGTAAGCTTCAGGTTGTATTGAAGCTTTATATCCGATATTAGCTAACTGTCTTTATGGTGTATCATTCATCTAGATATGTCAATGCGTCCCGTTCGAACTGAAGCATATTCTGGATTGTTTTCGGGCGAGTCTGGACCGACAGAGAACGTGTTGAGCAAGTCAGAGAACTAAAGCTCTTCTTTTTCTTTATGCCTCCAAAGTTGTGGCTGAAATTGCTAGAGAAAGCAATCGCTACTACAATCAGCACCTGAATGAGCGAGCGGATCGAATGTACCAGAAGAAAATGACTCAAAATGTTGATGTTTCAAAGAACGAAGTGATGGTGATGGAAACGAAAAGACATGAGCAAATCAAAGCGCTAGAGATTATTCACGGTATTGGATTACTCGTGGCAAGAATGCTGTGCCCTCACAATCGACGACTCGCCGACCATTGGGCTACAACTACAGTTGGTGCTGTTCCCAAAGGAACGTTTGGGCTATTTATGTCACAGGCACGTTCCGGAAGAATTATATAGAATCTGTATCTCACGGATAACACGGATTTGAAATCGGAGACGAATCGCGCTTGGAAAGTGAGGTCTGTCGTAGACGCACTGCAGGAAACATTTACACGTGAATACCAAATGCCTAGTGTGCTGTCATTTGACGAAGCTATGATTCCTTCGCGCAGTCGCTACAATGGTACTCGACAATTTATGAAAGATTAACCCACAAATGGGGCACAAAGCTGTTCCGAACATCTGCACGGAAAAGCCTACTGTCTTCGGTAGATAAACATGAGAAATGCTCTCCTTGATGGGGAGCGATTCTCGTTTTTGCTAAGTTCTATATGTTGTATACGATAACATACTAACTATTCTTCATATTGCCTATACAACTTGTTAGACTCGAAGTATTCTGTGGAACAGAGCAGCATGCAGGTGAATTGGGAGGAGAATCTCCGACGCAGTATTCCGCCGATCCTAACTCGGGATCAACTGCTGTTATCCGAAATTTGTCCAAGGTTCCACCACCTCGGAAAGAGGGGGTATTTCATGCTGTGGGTACCGATAGGTTCTACACGTCTGTGCAGTTAGTACTCCAGCTACTAGCTCGCAATGTGTACTCAGTGGGAACTACCCAGACTAACAAGAAGGGATTCTCGACCAAGCTCATTACTAAGGACAATTCACGCCCATCAAATGTTCTGCGGGGGTCATCTACTGTGGCAGTTGCGAAGTGCTGTCCTCAGATGCAGGCACTATGTTGGTGGGACCGACTACCTGTATACCTGCTATCGACATGCAGCACTGCAGTGGTTGAAACCTGCGGTATGTCTAGCAATTTATATTTGTCTTATTGTATTTATGATCTTGATAGCAATTTACTGTGAATCTAGCTCGGCTCATAGCTGGTGGTCAAAGAATTATCATAGCCTGTCCGCCCACTATGCGCGACTACCATAGTTGGATGGGTGGGGTTGATATTCACAACCAACTGCGCTTACAGCGGTACTCACTCACTCCAACTGCCTGTGCGATTTCGAAAGTAGTACAAAACTATGTTTTCGGAACTGTTGGATATGGTCACCATAAATGCGTTTATCGTATACCGAGAGGGGCAGCGCTAAAGAGGATACCCACCTGCGAATCATGCCGAATTTCTCACTCTGTTGCAGGATCAACTTCTGCATGTGACTGCCGGTGATTTGGTTTAAGAGGTATATACTACGTGTTTGGTCACTTATACGGATTACAAGTTGTATAATAACTTACATCGATGATTCGGCGTAGATCCAGCCAGATATCTTCGACGCAAGTCTTCACCGGAAATTAAGCGGTCATAAACTCATTGAATTTCTGTTGTGGACGCAAATTAGAGACCGTGTTCGGAAGCGCCCGCAGCATCAGTGTAAGGTCTGCTCTAATCGAAACGCAGAGTTGGAGACCGTCGTGCCACAAGATTTGCTGTGAACAATGCAGTGATGGAGATAAACGGTAAGCATATATCTGTGTTGTATATAACGATTCTGACAGTGTGTAGTTGCTATTTAGAAGCTATCTATATGATAAAGTTCGTCCTAAACACTATCCTGGCAACAAGTACACCTGCGATCAAATTTGGCATGAACTGTGGAAGAATGGAGCAGAGCGTCCACCACCTCGCGTCGGTCGCGACATTCAAATGCATTCCCTAGGTAAGAAACGACGTCGTAAGGACAGCCAAGTCCAGTAGAAGGTTGGTGAGGTGGCGGAGGACGACCAAGTCGAGGTGGAGGAAGAAGTGACCGAAAACGAAGGCGCGGATGGGGTAGCGCCCCCGTTGGAGACCGGAACGGTTGTCGATAAGGATGAGATTGACCGAGACGTTGACGAAGGAATGCGAGACGCTGGACAAGTGTAGGAGACGCGCTATTAGCAAATTTTTGTTATGGTTGGATGCATAAAATGAATGTTGTGTTCGCAAGGATTTCCCTTTGTATAGCCTGTAAATCTGTTTGTGTTTTGTTTGCTTATAATAAAAAGGACCTGTAAATATGTCGGATATACATCATGTTGGAATACTCGAGCCCAGCGTTAGCGTCTTAGACAACATTGCTGTGTATGCCCGTGTAGTAACTTCTGGCTATCTTCCCGCTGTTCATAAAAATACATAGTACTTATGAAAGGCAATACAAATACTAAGAACGCCCATTTCTAACATGTTGTATACAGCTTTAACATGTAGTATAACAAGCATAGTCAAGACTCGAAAAATCCCGTGAGTGCGCTGGGGTTAAGGGGTGCCCAAGCGGCTGAGAGCCAACCAATCAGGCAATGCCATATTTTATATACAACAAAGTATAGTTAATTAGTAATTTGTATAACAGGCCAAATTAACTAACGGAAAATACGGAATACAGGGCAATACTCTACTATTACAGTGCGGTAACAGAAATGTAGCGCACTATATTCTATACGCACTCTATTCTATACGCACTCTATTTTGAACGTCAATAGCACTGGCAGCAGAAGGCGTCTCGTACTCAAGCGTGTGTGAGGGCTCCTTCTGCCCTCCTTGATCGGAAAGGAGAGCTCCACTTCCATGTGGAGCGTGTTGTCCGAGGGCGCCAGCTTCTTGTGAAGTGGCGAGGATATCCCTCGTCACAGAATTCGTGGGAACCGGAAGGCCGGCTCCAGGCTGACTGCCCCAAGGCTGTTGAGATCTGGAATCAGAGACAACGGCCGGGGCGTAAGTAGTCCTCGGTGTCTTAGCCGCCTTGCGGTGTACGGTCCTTGAATAAACGAAACCGTACTCGCGCTCATCGTGAGCGCTGGAATTGAAGTGTTGTCTAAGTCCCTCTATTACAGAGTGGTGTTGCCGCTTAGCGCTTAAGTGAGCAAACTCGATGCGAAGATCGCGTTGGTCCAGTCCATAGGACAGTAAACGATCTTCTCGAAGTTCATTCAACTCTTGAACTGTGAAGTTCTTTAAGGAGACCCATTTCCAGAACAAATATTGTGCCTGATATTGGGTAGTGGTGTTTGTTTTCGGGATGTACCCCCCACACGGGGAAGAGTCCACCTCGGTCTTCCGGTTTCTTCCGGATACTAGTGACTTTCTTTAAAGGAATTCGATGCGATTCAAGTAGCACGTAATTTGCGAACTCAATGTCATCGACAAAGTGTGGTTCATCCTTAACCAAGGCACGCTCGTAGGTGCCGCGAGAAGCTCACCCATGTTTAAGACCACGAGGAGCACTGAGTTTCTCCAAGAACATTGGAAACTCAGTCACCTCATCCGGTGTAGTGTATCCGCGAGGATACACCGGTGTGGGAGGCGCAGAGGATGTTACCTCTGAAGCACGTTGCTGTTGAGCAGCTTGATGACGTTCTTGCTGCCCATCAAAATTGTTAGAGATTTCTTGAGGCTCAGCAACAGCCCTCTCCTCTTCAGCCTCCTCGGACTCAGAGTCAAAAAGGAACGATATCCTTTCGTGATGGAAGGTTCCTGAGTAGGAGAGCCAGGGGCTACGCGTTTCTAAGTTGTTGTCAAGTTCCCAATGTTTCAATGATATCTTCATCTACCTGTCACTTCACGAATCGTGTCGACAAGGAATTCTTCCTCATAAATCTTCCACTGCTCCCCTCAGATGAGCATCTTCTCGTCTGAAGAGAACTTGCTTATTGCAAAACCTATTGACTTATATGGTTTTGTTCCATTTCAATCGTATTTGATGTTCATTCCAAGTGTGAGATCGACCAATGTGCGGCCAATTAAGACGTGTGTTACTTCGCGCGCGCTTGTGAAAAAGTGAACTTGATAGACTTAAAGAGTACACCGGTGTTCACCTCTAGATAAAAAATGATATTGCATCATTTTGCTTCTCTGTTGAATCCGTTTTCCTGCGGATGTTACGGGCTATCACTATTGGACAAGGGATGCCATTTGGTTTACAAGGCGAGGTTTGTCAGAAGAGGAAACAACACGCTTCGACCCCGGATTGGCAGACAAGGATACTGCTGCTAAATCGTAGGTCAAGTGGAGCTAACCTAACTCTACTACGGCCTAGGCACTGTTTTCAAACGCAATAATGTTTTAACACGAAGCCACCGCAGACACTACCTTTCACAAGAACGAAGTCGCCCTACTCTATTGGTCGCCGCAGATACTACGACGTTACCTTTCGAAGTTGGAAGTGACCCTGCGGAGCCCCGTAAGTGGGGCTCTGTGTGCAAGCGTTACCAATGCAAAAAGTGATTCCCTCACTTTGCTCGGTGCTCGGGTTGTAAACTGTACTGTGACGAGCAGTGAGAAGCGCTATTAGTGGCTATTGCTAAACTTCTCTGAATTTTAGATCTGTGTGGCTCTTAACAGGAGATACCCGCAAGACGTGGGTGTAAAACGGGGATTGGTAGGTTGGAAACTTTCCCTGAATCCATTCCAGTCGCCTATTTGACCCCACCGCACTATAGCATGGGGCTCATGATCGTTTTCATTGCAATCAAACTAAACTAACTCATTTTGCTATGGTAGATCTCGAGGGATGATGAATGGCATCCGTTGCTATAGACGTTGCCACATTTCTAAAAAAAGAGGTTCCAGTTGACCTGACGTTTGGTTTGCTTGAAAATTGGCAACTAGAGATTTTCATGATTGAATCTCTACTGACAACAGTCATATGTTGACAGTAGTTTTTAGACACGCAGGTGACTATGTAAGCAGGGCTAAAGTAATACTACGAGATAGAGTAAGAACGCCACCACGAAGAAAATGCCTGTATGCTACCTTCTCAAAGTAACAGCTGTAAAGCAAATAGTAATACTTGAGTAACGTGCAAAGTGGTTAGCATCATGCACTATCAGCTGCTACTGGGTCACCCGAGGGTATTCAGAAGCACTGATTGTGGCCATGGTTATTACCTGAAGAGTGTAGGCCTCAGGACGATCTTCATCACGCAGCTTGCACTAGAAAGACATAACATGTCCTAGGACGCGTTAATGTCTTGGAACTGGGGTCACCAGTAGAGGCGGGGGGCCCTACTGGGGATATCTAAGTCCCCATGGTAGGGGTGCGGACGGAGCACGCCATGGAAGCTTAGCCACTGACGGCATGTGGTACACACGAGTGTGCGGGGATATGGAGATCACTTCATAATCCTACTCGATTCTGGGGCGTCGACGAACTTCGATTAACGCCAGACGGCCGCACGGAATAGCGACAAGTTTACCGACGCTTTGCGTGAAGGCGAAGGCAGGGGCTAGGTCACGGTGAGACTGGCCGATGGTACGGTGGTTAACGTACCTGGGGTCCGGATGGACCTGGCTGTAAAGTTTGAGGACTTTGACAGCACAGAGTTGTTCCTTGTGATAGACATGGATAAGTACGACTTGATCTTGGGCATGCCGCGGCTCGAAAAGCACGAGCCCTGGATCGATTGGCGCGGCAAAGCCATTGGGACTAGCCGGCCCGCAATCTCCGACAGAGCTTTGGTGAGTAATGTTCCCACCTCTGTCCGGGACTGGGGCGCTAGAGAGGATCGCCAAGGCGCTTAAGCATCTGAAGAAGTGTTGGGAGTCGCTGACTCCAACGTTAGGTGTTGTGATGGGCCTCACAACTGATCATGAGATCAAAACTCGTTGTCGAACGTGTGGGACCGCCACGACGACAAGTCTCAACGCTGAAAGTCGTCGGGCCGTACGGGCTTCGACAGTGGCAGGGCTGAACGGCACTGACCAGGTGGGTAACATATGCTGGCAAGCAGCAGAGACTGCTGAGGAGACCGCTGTAGGCGTCTCAAACGTGGGTAACATAGGTCCACAGGTGGGTAACGTAGTTCCCCAAACAGCAGAGGCTGTTGAGGAGAACACTGAAGGCGTCTCCGGTGTGTGTAATATAGTTTCTCGCAAGGTCGGGGAGACCGAAAGCGAGTTTGAGAGCGTTATATGCGTCACTAGCGTGGGTATTATAGTTCCACACAGGGGCAAGAGGATCTGTACGACGCCGAAGGACCTCCCGTGTGCTTAATCACGTACACACCCGGGATCTGAGACTCACTGGCACGGCCGGTCGAAGGTCAGTATCATATCTTCGAGGGCGTGTGCGGTCGTCAATTGAAGACAGGTGTCATTTACCTAGAGGCACTGCATGAGGTGTCAGCGTTGCTGGACCTTGAGGATCTGTCCATGATGGACTTCCTGGCCGCGTAAAGGCCACATGAGCAATGAACCCTCGCTCATATATGTCGAACGCTTTGATGCGTTTGACGTGCTCGTTGGCGTAGCAGCCGCCAAGCTTTGAAGGGCGTCTCCTCCAAAGCAAAGATGCTCACCATCATCCGGACTGACTCAAACTGAGTATTGGCCAAATAAGTGAACTCCCCTCTATCCATCTTGGCTTACCTTGTAGGAGCCGCAGAGGATTCAGATAGTGAATCTACCCGCGTAGGCGTGGTTTGACTACAAATACTACTAAGTGTGACGGATCACACGAGCACCTTGCATGAGGAAGCGTGCTATCAAGAGTACATAAACTCTTAGTGAATGACAGTTCACAAGCCCTGGTCTTTAGGGGACTTAATAGCTCGTTTAGGGTAGGCTTAAGACTGAACGTATTTATAGATAAGTTTAAGTTTGGTCTGCAATACAAACTAAAAACTACCTACTGAATCCTACATAACGTTGAGGACATTTGACCTGTAGAAGATAGTAACTCTCCACATACGATATTTGGATATATGGGGTAATCTCGACGGTAGATTCCGATTTTGAAATCAGATTCGGACTCCTACACCATTTCCCGATCAAATTCAGAATTCTGTCGATCAAAACAAGAACTACTCCAATCAATACAAGAAAACCTGTAAAACATTTTCACTTTTAGAACAGATTAACTGCGACATCTTATCATGATCCAACAGGCATGTCCAACTTGTCCATAGCGCGAGCATGAAAACTCAACGTGTGCGCTGCTTCGGAATCACACAGCTCTGGTGTAACCTTAGTGGCCATACTGTTTTTTGCGGTGCAAGCATGAAGTTAGTACGATGTTCAGCTTTTGTAATGCCCGGAGGAGGTCGAAGAATATCGTCTCGATGGTGCGCAAGATACGTCTTCACTCCCGACTTAAACAAGGAGAATACATTCTCAATTGGATTAAGCATTGGTGAGTAAGGAGATAGTTTAATCAGATGAACACCAACATACTCTGCAAGTTGAGTCACCTCTTTGACCCCAGTATGAATACTCGCGTTGCCGCAAACGACAACAACATTAAAAAGGGAAACACCCTCGTCCATCAATTCATCGAGTAGGTCACGGACAAAGTTGTCGATGGCGTCAGCATCATTTGCTCCCAACGATACTGTACGTGCTCCTGTCCTGAAGCCGAGATGCATGCGATAACATTGAGGTTCTCCCCCACGAGAACCAGGGCGGACAACAACAGCGCGAGTACCACGACGACTCCACCCATAGTTCCGAGTACAGAATAAATTGAAATTAGTTTCATCAAAATACACAATTCGTTTTCGCTGCACTTGTACTTGCATGATGTCGCTCACGTACGTCTTCCGTAGTTCCTTCACTCGATCCGAGTTCATCTCACTTGGTTCTGCGTGGATTTTCTTGACTGTAAAGCATATTGCATCTAGAGCACGATGAACGGTCTGTGGTGCAACATCCACATCAAATTGCACCTTCAGTTCGTCGACCAAGTCAAACAATGTCAACAGACAGTTGTCCTCCAGTAGCGACACCATGTAATCAACGTGCTCTTGTACGATCTTCACGCGGCGAGCACCACCACGTTGATTAAGAACCGGTGTCCAAGTATTCAGCGTTCTTGCTCGATTTACCCAACCCCATGCCGTTTGATAAGATACACCGCTGTGTATCGCCATTACGGACCAATTACCACCTTCTTGAGCAGCTGTCAGAACACGTTGGCGTTGATCTTCTGAGTAGCGCTTGTACCTCATAGCTAAAGGTAAAATGAATGCGGTGGCGCGAATGGAACCGCTGGTTGTGCTCGCGCGGATCGAGAGTTCTAGAATGATCGAATACCTCTGAGAATTAGTGCACATCCCTATATAATATAATACAGATTTTCTTGTATTGATTGGAGTAGTTCTTGTTTTGATCGACAGAATTCTGAATTTGGTCGGGAAATGGTGTAACCCTTGATATACCTCCTAGAAAATATCACTTCATAAACTCAAAAGTTTGGGGAAAGGGCTCTAGTAGGGTTAGCAAGTCAACAGTCAGAACCTGCGAGGATGAACGGCGCATTTGACAAAACATGTGCTGAAACATATGGTGCTTAGGTTTACACGGAGTGGAACGAGCGAGAGACAAATCTACAGAAGAATCGGGCATATCTACAGAAGATTGGGTAGGATTACAGAAATAGTGTCAAATCTACAGAATCTGTGATGTAATTACAGGAGACTGAGGCATTTCTACAGAGCAGTCCGACAAATATACAGACGCGAATGCATTCATTGGTGGATGGCTGTTGAATACTACAGAAGTGGCATTGGATTGGCCAGACTCGAAATAGTGTGCCCTTTTGGTCAAACAGACTATTTTTAGTCTTCCAGAAATACACAACTACGATATCTAAACTATTGTACTCATTCATCGATCCGACGCTTGTTGTTTTGCCAATGTGTAAGTACAGCTGGACATTCCTTCACTCATGTGAAAATGAAGCGAAGAAGGACGAGTTTCTCGACCAGCAGAAGAAAACATTAACCGCCAAGAACCAGTTAGAAAAGTGTCAAGTCTGTTCACCTAACACGAACATGCACAAAATTCGCTATATCAGATATAAGTGTAACTCAGTCACATGTGCAGCCCTAACTAGCGATGTTCAGACGTGTAAATGGTTCATGAAAGTGTTATTTTGTCAAGAATCAAAGCGCAGTGACATTTTTCAAAGCGGATATCATTTGAGCAACGTTTCGTCACCACGAAATCACGAAATTACTCTTGGAATGCAAGCGTTCATCCGAGAGCGAGCCTTGATCGGTGAAAAACCAGCCTGCGTTATGAATGCGTTGGTCAAGAAGTTCAACATCGAGAAGGCCGACCCTGAAAAAATGCTGTCTCAAGTTCAAACAAGAGTTCGCAACTATCGAAAGAATATTCTCCATGACAACGACTTTGTCGATGAAATGGAGAAACTTATTTTACAGCACCCGTATTCGATTTCTATAGGTAACAATGAAGCTTTTTCATTTGGCTACTGTGTTGACATGTATGGCAACCCAAAGTTAGGCAAAGGATCAGAGAACGAACCCCTGGTCGTCGGATTCGCCACAGAATCAACAATCCGGAGATTGAAGTTTGCCGCGCAGTATATGATTCATCTTGATGCAACATTTAAGCTCAACTCAAAAGGGTTTCCTGCCATTGCAATCGGAGTGTCGGATATGTGGAGACAGTTTCACCTAGTTTCGATGTTTCTTGTTTCGGATACTAAACAGCCACAATGGGAAGTCGCTATTCAATCGACATTGGATATGTACGTGAGGATCACAGGCGAAATAACATGCATCAGTTACGTGATGATGGACGCGGATGCAGCTCAGCGAAACGCGTTCGATGCCGTAGCTTTTCAATATCTGAACGTTGAGCAGGGACCAAAGTTCATAATGTGTTTCTTTCACGTCATGAAAAACGTGAAGAAACACACATCACAACTCAGCCAATCGAAACAGCAAAGCGTTTATCGTCATGTATACAGCATTCCCTATGCCCGAGACCATGTTGAAATGAAGTCGCGTATCCAGATCGCAGTGAAGGATTGGAAAGGAGACCCTGAACTACATGATTTCTGTAGTTATTTTATCCAACAATGGATAACTAGTCCATATCGACATTGGCAATGTATTGAAACACCTATGGGAATGGCGAAAACAAACAATCCGATTGAGAATTTCAACGGACAATTCAAACAACAGCAGACGCAACGACGTCTTTTGAGGTTGAATGTCCTTTTCACTAAACTGCTGGAATGCTGCACGCTGAAATCTGTCCTGGAGACTCCATTCCAGACAGAAACTCGAACGTCGCCTGGAATTTTGCGCGGATACCGCAAACTGCATGCAGAAAAGGCGTTTTCAATTGAACAGGTACCTGATAGCGCAATAGCAGTATCTAACGGGAAGTTGTTCCAAGTGTTCCAACATTATAAGCCAGTTACACTGGTGAGAAAACCCTCCGCTGTGGAGAGAGAGGCAGCTACGGAAAGAGTGTTCGAAGCCGAGTCACAACCTGCTCGCGGTTGGCTGATACATCCAGAGTATTCTAGTACTTGCAGTAGTAGACGAGTCATAGTATACTTGTTTTTCTGCTCCAGCATCGAATTAACAGTAGGTGCAACCCTCATTAGAATATTACGGCACCACGACGCAAGTTTCGGCAGATATTGTCGTACAACTACGCAAGTTCCGACACATATAGATCGCAAATGATCACTTGATAGGCTGAGATGCGAGCTAGCAAAAAGTAACCTACTTTCGGCCATGAATTGCGGATGTGGCTAATCGCTACATGCGGTTTTGTGACTCAGAAAGAAGTCATGGATGTAGCTTCAAGATCTAGATCCCGTGGGTGCCGTCACATCCCTGTATTATTGACTGAAGCGGTACTTCGTTGTCCTGGGCTTTACTGTACAAGGCACTTCAACCATCGCCACAGATTGTACTCTACGTCAAGCCCATACAATCATTGATATTATCGGCCGAAGGCAATTATATGCCATTGGGGTGCAGCAACCTTGGATGAAGCCGAACGATATGCCTACGATGTAGCTTCAACAGCTAAACCCCTCTATGCCAATACTGGAAAGACAAAGCGATTTTGACAGGTAGACACAAAGGCAAATAGTCCATGTACAATTCTGTTATCCCTACACCTTACCTACCCCTTCTGTAGAAATCACAGTTCTGCTGTATTTCGGTAACTTTCACCTGTAGATATATCATTCCCCCGAGTGAAACTCCTGTCGAGGTCTTCATGATTACAACACGGCAAATAGGATCTCGATTATCAATACTACCTCCGTTCGGAAATAGATGACCACTTGTTTTTTTTGCGCAGCGCTCCGCCTCGTTCATTTTCCTGATTATAAAATTGTGCGAGTGCTAGAGATCTAGAGTAGACACAAAGCGAAGCAGAGTCTAGAGAGGTGCAGGTGTTTAAGTTGTGGGAGGGCTGGAGATCTAGAGTTGACACTAAGCAACACAGTCCAAAGAGGTGCAGGCGTTCATGTTCCGCCGCACTACATACACAAGAATGGATCTAAGATCTCACTACATACTTGAGGGACACTTGATTTGGCTTCGGGTGCAGCAAGGATTCCACTTGCTGCGATGGATAGCAGGGAGACGCTCGCATTAGCGAGAGAAGTTGCATCGCATTGCAATGACGTGGGAAGACTGTCCGCACACACCAGCAGGACGATTTACACTTATCTTCTGAGTAATGAACCGCTCCACAACCGGCCAGAGGTCAACTTTTCCGTCCCAATCTCCATGCCACCGCGCACAAAAACATCATTTTCTTCACGTGGCGCTTGCTTTGAACGAACTGCACTGGAGGATTCTCGTGTGGCACGTCTTCTTTGCCAGTTAGTAAGTAAACGCGCTTTCCAATCTTCTTTATGTAGAACCACTTCTCGTCAATTTGGACGATGTCGTACATCTCACAAAACTCGTAGGCTCCGCTCGAATTGTTCCTCACGTGGTCCTTACAGAATTGCAATCACGCTATCTTGTGTGCTGGTGTGAGAAGAGGTCGGGTCTGTCTGAGCGCACGCCGTATGTAGCCCTCCTTGATTAGCTGTTGAACGAGGTAGCAGCTCGTGTTGGAAGCGACTTGGATCTTGCGCTGATTATCACAGTCGGTCACAGGTATCACAGCGATTTTCTTACACAACGCAGCTCGATCCACCTTCTTCCTACCGCATGCACTCTTTCTTGACTTAACCACAGCTGCTACTCGGTCTCCCATGGAGTTGATTCCACGCTTCCAAATGCGCTCGACAACTTGGTGGCCAACGTGGAAGTACGCCGCAACCCGGATGGTCTCCTCACGTGCAAGCACGCCTCCTACGCTGCGAAGTAGTAGGGTTTCCCAGACAGCTTGGCGCTCACTATCCGTAATTTCCCTCATCCACCAGCTTTCGAAATGAACGCAGGAGCCAGTGGGCGGAGGAGTGAGAAGGAAAGCGCGCTTTGAGCCTGATACTCTTCGTCGGATGCTCTCCTCTTGCACCCACCAGCTCATAATTTGTCTGTGCTACAGTTACAGTCGAGGATTTTATCAACGCTACAGCTTTAGTCATGGAGCAATCATTTCAGGTCAAGCGAAAAGTGATGCCCATCAAATTTGAGAGGGTCATGTCAAGAGGCAGGCATTTTGACTGGGTTTTTGTATTCGGCAATTAATTGCGTCCGATCTGACGGCATTTATCCCCCGCTTTTGTCAAATCTATGCAAAAACCAAGTCAGTCGAATCGCACTTAAACGTAATTCTGACCGGTAGTACCGTGCTGACAAAAGCGGCGTATAAAGCAACGTTCAAGCAACTTTCGGGCAACTTTGTATCAACATCCGCCAAAAATGACTTGGTGTCAGTGAGAGGACAAAAAGGGCGGTGAATTCATCGGCCCCCATAAATAAAGACTCGATCTTTGTATACAGCCCCGTATTGAAAAACGGTTTCGCGATGAATTTTATTTCGTCCACTAAATACCCTCTCAAAATCGATCAGCATTCGGTTATTTTCGAATATCGGGTGAACGAGGTATTTTTTCCAAATTGTAATAAGTTTAAAAATAGTTTTAAATTATAACTATTTTTAAACTTATTACAATTTGGAAAAGCGAGATTCAGAATTCAAACAAACCGGATCGGTTTAGAAGGGGAATTAGATTGGGTAGGCGGACATAAAATGGGAAATGGTCATCTATTTCCGAACGGAGGTAGTATCATATTTTATGGGTATTCACCCTGACTATCACTAAGTTCACTTTCGTCGTCAGCATCGGCGTATTCAACCTCCCCGCGTTCTAATGCCTGCAGGCACTTGTCTTCTTCCTTTAGAACGCTTTTGTATGCGTTCTTCTAGTCCTTTGACATGATATGTCCTTTACTTAAATCTACTTTCTCTTCCAGCTCACCTATTGTTTTTGCTGTCTTGGCGGCCTATCCAGCCCTTCATGTTGACTGTCTCTCTCTGTTACACTTCTTGATGTACGCGTTTATTGCATGCCGAGATATTTGAATGGAAGTGCGTCTAAAGACTTCTTCACTAAATATCCGAGCTGTAATTGACTGTCTCTCGATGTTGCACTTATTGATGTACGCGTTTATTGCTGGTGACACGTCTTCATCTTCATAACTCCTTGGCCCCCCTCGCGAATCTCCACTGGTTTGTTTCTAGCAAGGTATATGGTTATACAGGTTAGTGATATATATCGTTAATATGGCAGTCATGTGCGTACCTCGGAACTGTCGGAGTGTTCGCGGGCCTGGTGAGCTCGTCTCACGGCCCCAATTGTGCTTGTAGGTGTCCCTAGACACTGATGAACAAGCTCGCGCGTTAGTCCGGACACTTTATTGTCTTCTTGGCGTCCTTTTAAAAAGAAATTGAAAGCGTTCACAATCATTGCGTGCTCACTGTCATTTAGTCGCTTGCCCCTGGCCATCTCAACGTGAAAACTTGGTAACTGTTATCGAAAGAGGAGATCACAAATATTGTTTTGATGGTAGATACATTCTTATCCGCCTAATATTAGGGACGCAGTCGACGGTAATGTGGTCGTGTTAGTGTTTTTGGTACAAACTTTTAGAAATAAGTGGTTCCTAGCCGACACTAGTCACTAGTTCGAATGAGTGACTTATGTACCCATTCTCAAAAGAGTGACGACATTCTTCATGTAACACCGTTACATTGTGTTATCTTCTGTTATTGATATAACAGTAGTATTATAATAACGTCGTCACCTCGACTTGAAAGCTGTGCATATAAATAGTGCTGATCAGAACAAATCACAGGAATGCTCCAGCTCACGGGATCGGGAATCACGATTCGTGATCAGTCATCAGTGTACCTTTGAAGCCTCTCAAATTCACTTTTTCAGAAGCGCATACGTTAGTAGCTCGAGTTACTTAGTAACACCATTACCGAAGATGTTAAAGTAGTGTCCTCGTTAACGCTACATTGTTTGATAATTGAGGCCATTCTGGAAATACGGACACGCCGTGAATATAAATAGTGCTGTCATCTCTGATTGCGTTATACTACAAATCAAGGGGACAGCGCCAGCTCACGACATCGTGATCCAAAGTTAGGAACGCTAACATAGTGGTTAAGGAAGTTTTTAGTCTCTTTGATGATACCGAAGAAGACGACATCATTGCCGTCTTAGCCGCCTACACTGTTCAGACTCTGTTTGCTAACGGATTTATGCTAACCCCTCTCCGTTGGCAAAACTTGCCCAAATCGGGAGTTTCACTGATAATCTGAGCAATTTAATCAACATTTAGTCAAACCGGTGCAGATGCATACAACTAAAACTAAATTTTGGCTCGTATCTGCACAAATTTAGTTTTACACAAAACCGGTGGTACCCTAATATATATCAATAGGCACAGCATTTGCATGTCGTACGGTGTTATAGTACTAGTATCAAAACCTTGTTGCTTTCGTGTATCGTGATCCAACGTTACTACAACTATTAGCAAAATGAGAAACAATACATCATAGAAACATAGAAAACTTATTAAACTGTTCATACTTTGGTTAGATCGATTGAAATAGTGTCAACAGCAACGCTAGCTTCCCATTTCCACTTCCGTAATGAATTTTTGCATGCTCATGTTTTTTGCTGCCTACCTAGAGTGCAGAAATGTACCATTTAGAACTAAATGAATCACAAGTAACGATGTCGTCAGTATTGCAGTTCGCCCAGAACTATCTTACAACTCAACGATGCCCATCTAGAAAAGATTTCTTTGCCACTGTTATTCTTGTATTACAGTATACTCATGTGCTGTACTGCAGCCACCACGCGACAAGGAATGATAATGTTCAGATCCTAAATGGTAAACTGAACCTACGATTCAGTATGTAAAGCAAAAACTGTAAGCTCACTTCACAATTTACTCTCTCGACCTTCCATCCAAGCCCAAACTATGCGTTTCAGTTACCTCCTAGTCGTTGTGGCTACTGTTCTCCTCGCGGGCCCTGATGCAATCATTGCGAAGCAGTCCAGACTAGCTGGTGTTGAGGCAGATATGCAACCCAATTCGATCGGCGTTGATAATGCGAAGAGGTTTTTGCGGTCGCACAAGCGGATCGAGGACGAAGACTCTTTCGACTACACCAACGAAGAAGAGAGGGGCGCCAGTAAGCTGCAGTCTGCTACTGATAAGTTGGAGCACTGGTTGAGTAAAGGCAAAACAGCAGGTATGGTCAAACAAAAATTGCCATCGCATGGTATCTATGGCGACTACGCAGACGAATTGGTCAAGAAATATGCTGAAATGTACAAGAAGGAGTACGGCACTTTCAATGGCAGCCCGTACACTGGATGATTGACTCCAAAGGGGATTACGAAGGAACATCTTGGCAGAATGAGGAGAGTAGCCAACCGATTCATTCGAGTCTTTTGCCGGACAAAATCAATGAAAGACCCTGTAGACCAGTGCAACTGATTCTACTTCTAATTTTCAGTATTCATCATTCCAATCAGTCTTTCTCCTCCGCCACGGTACTGGTGACATAAATATTCACAACAACCGCACCACTAGCTCTTCTTTGCAGGCTTTCAGATGTATGGAGTCCGTCTTCGATTCTACGCCTGATGGAGATTTAGTAGCTCTTCCCCGGTGAGGCGGATAGAGACGACCAAACACTTTATCTTTTCTGGTGCACGTGCAACTCAAAATACGCAGAAACACAAAGAAATATGAGCAAAATTACAGTAAATGTGAACATTGTGACTTCACTTGAGCTGTCAAATGTCCAAGGAAATGGAGCGTGGTCAAAGAATAGATCGTTGAGCAATGCACTCGCTGAATCGGAATCATGCCGCTCTTATAGCTCTGTCACAAGCTGGAATGAGCTAGTGTCTACGCTGCCAATTAGCTTCCGTCGACCTGTTGTTAGAATTTGTATCAGATCAACAACAGCAAACGTCTGTTCATCTTTTCAGCATTCCGATGAGCACCGGTTCAACCATTCCGCGTTGACCAGTCTTCGGATTGAATGATCGAACATGAAGTGACCTTTTCCCAGTAAGTACTGGTGTGCTACTTACAGAAAGAACGTTTGCTTCGAGATGTAGCTTACAGTAATGTAATCCTACAACATGTTTTTCGGGTCAATAATATAATGAATCAGTGCTACATTACAAACTTATCCAGGTGACAGCTGATGATATGTGATCCGAGTCCTATCTACCACATGGCCCAACACACAAACTTTTCTTTCGCTGTATGCGCTGCAATTCAATGTCAACTATAGTGCTAAACTAATCCTTAATCAGAGTTCTATTGTTTTCTTTGTTCAAAGTCGTCTAATTTCGCCTATAATTGACTTTTGTGCTCCCGTCCGAATCACAAAAGATGTAAACCGCACTGGGCAACCTGAGGGCTTGTCGTCAGCCGTGCGTATAGCTTTAAAGCTGATATCCTCTGTATTAGTATCCCAAATAGTGATCGCCCCTACACACAATGACCAACCGTGAAGAAAACATAAGCAAATATAGCGTACATACTGCACCAGCACTAATGCTTTGTTTGATCATCAACCTTATCATATTGTGCATCCATCCCTTTGACAAATTCTTCCTACGTCATTCACCAACCGACAGCGTAAATCATCGCAAGTACGTCGCAATTTGTTAAACAGCAATCCAACTAGACCAAATGTAACGGAAATACCGGATTAAGACCCCGGGCACCATTTAATTGTACCCCCTCATATCTCCAAAAGGTTACGAATTTTTGAGTAGGTTACACCTAGGTTACTACTCGTCACTGATACTTCTTGAATGGCATCAGCATCTCCCCATTTCCCACAGAACTTCTCGTCGTACACGTCGTGCTGAACAACATGCCACTCCATGTAATCCCAGCAGTCGTGATGGAGTTGTTGACAGTTCTACTGTCTGTGTCACGCTAAGCTTTTCGCACACATTCACAGACGACTGTCACAGAAGGCATACGTGGATTGCCAAAACGCGTGTACTCAACCTTGCCACTCTCCTTCCATGTATTTATCTCAATTGAAAGCAGAACCTTAAACGTCTTGTAAATAGCGATGTCTCCTGCTTGTAGATAAGGAGCGAGACCCAAATGTTTCCCTTCATTTATATCAATTAAAGGAAAAGCAAGATCAATCCATGTGTATTGCAAAATTGAGTGTGGTTACTGCAGGGTTATGGCAAGGTTACTGTTAGAGGGTTCTATTCGGGTAAAGGGTATTAACCGGGAATCTCCGTTATTAACAATGGTGATGGGCGTGGTATCGGAGAGCCAATCAATCATCAAGGCCAGATTTAGGAGTTTGTGCACTCCTGATAGCATACAAGATGCTCGTGTGACCCCGTCACAGTACGTGTCATCATCGATTAGAATTGTTGATGTCCGCAGCTTAACTTTCTTTTCCTTTGCCACCTTGTGTCGTGTTTTGTTGTCGATCGGAATATTTTTGATGAGGCTTTACTGTTTCCTCAATCCAATTCCAATCAATGTTGGGGTTGACAGTTTTTAACCAGGGCATTCCGAGTAAAATGTCCTGATCCTCTGGAACCGGTAATACCATAAATTCTCCAATATAAGGATCAAGAGATTCAATGTACAAATGCAGTGTCACTGTCCACTTTGGAACTGTTATTTCTTGTTTATTTGCCAAAGTGATAGGCATAACTGTAACGGGGTGACATGAGGATATCCCAGACTGGGTACCGCCTCTAGAAGTTGATATACTTTTAAGAATATTCGATTTGTGAATGCTCTCATTAGTGGTGTGGGACACACCACTGCCACGTAGGTCGGGTGGATGAGAGCCAACCAATTAGATTTGGCCTACGTTTTGATTTGTATATGGAAAAATCTAAAGTTAATTAGGAATTTGTATTACAGGCCAAATGACCTAATTAACAAAAAAAACAGTCTTAAATTTACGCTAAACTGGCTATTAAGTCCCCTCAGACCAGGGACTAGTGAACCGCCGTTCACTTGGAGTTTGTATACTCTTAATTGCACGCTTCCCCAAGCAAGGTACTTGTGTGGCCCCGTCACAATAACTGTTTCATGACTTTTAATTTTATCTTCCAATCCCGCTCGACGGCAGAACGCAGGACTCACCGCATTGATGTTCGCCCCACTATCGATAAAGTTCGAGTTAGTCAGAATCAAGACAATAATAATCAAGAGGCAATGGTTGTATCTCATGTGACTTGCTAGCTCGATGCTCTTTGTCGAGAAATTCCATGCTCCTACCGGTATTTATTATGCTCATACGTATCAATTCATTTTCCGTGGTCTTCACTTCTCGATTCCCATACATACGTTTTTCTGCTGCTGACCTGGATGCTGCGTAACATTTTCACTTGTTCTTTTTCACTGACGCTTCGCAGCGTTAGTTATAACAGTTTAGTCGGCTGAACTTACGAGTGTGTCCTCTTAACCGCTCAACATCAAGTGGACTTACTCGTTTAACTGTTCCCCACCACGTGGTAACTCGTCCTTGGACAATGCCATTCGCTCGAGCATCGCGAGTTTTTTCTTGGCGAGTTTTTCAGACTTTGGACGCTTATCAGGGTATTTAAACACCTGCTGACAAAGCAGCCGAGGGCTTTTATCTCCTCAGCTGCAAATACGCGCTTGTCGATGTTGGCATAGAGCTTGTTAGCTCTCATGACCTCAAACACTCGACGGAGGTGCTTCAAATGCACCTCCATAGCCGTCTGGTCACCTTCGGCACGGCTATGGACGAATATGTCGTCAAAGTACATCTGTGCGAACGTACGCAATGGTCTAAACAGTTGTGTGACCAAGCGGTTGAACGTCGCTGGGGCATTCGATAGCCCTTGTGGCATCACTTGCCACTCCCAGAGCATCCCGCTCGGGGTGCTCACTGCGGTGAGAGGAATGTCACTCTCCCGCATCAGGATCTGGTAGTATCCGTCTACCAGATCCAGGGCACTGTACAGCGTACAACCCGACATGTTGTTCAACAACACATCCTTGCGAGGGATCGGTGTCTGTGCCGGTACCGTCGCATTGTTCAGCTTGTTGTAAGCGTGAACCAGGCGCCGCTTCCCGTTCGGTTTACGAACGCAGAAGGTCGGCGTCGAATGCGGGGACTTCGACTCCCGCACCATGCTCGACTTCGCCTTCTCGGCGAAGAAGGCATCTATGACCTCGCACTGCTCGCGAGGTAGAGGTCACTGCTGCCTCGTGACACAGTACTTTGTGCCAGGCACGAGGTCAATCTCGTGCCGTACTCCCCGATCCGGCGGGAGTTGGGATGGTGGGCGCTTCGACACCACATCCGAGTACTCTTTCACAAGAGGATACACTGGATCCTCCGGGTTCTTGAGGATATCAGAACCCAAGCGCGTTGCACGCTGCTTTGTGAACCCCTCCAGGACATCCTCGTCTATTACGGAGGAAGAGTTCAAATCTTCAGGAGAGGTCTCCGTCTTTAGGAGCACCGCCTCCGCAATCTCTCCGGCCTTCAACTCTGCCAGGAAGACCTTCATGGACTATTTCTCTAGGTTCGGCAATGCTGACACCTCAGGCGGTGCCTCCAGATGGACGGCACCTGCCCTAACTTGACGACCGGACACGCCGTCGAAGACATGGCATTGCTCTTCGACCGGCCGTGCCGGTGGAGTCTCAGACTCCGAGTGTGGTGCTTTGTTATTCACACGGGAGGTGGTTAGTGACACCTCCGCCCTCGTACTGGTCTTCATGACCCCGCGTGGAACTCTGTTACCCACGCTAGAGACGCACGCTGCGCTCTCATTCTTCTCGGCCTCTTCGACCTTGCGTGGAACTATGTTACCCACGCCGGAGGCGCTCTCAGCGTCCTCCTCAGCAGCCTCTGATGCTTGCGGACCAATGTTACCCGCCTGGTTAGTGCCGTCCAGCACTGCCACAGTCGAAGCCCACACGGCGCGACGACTCTCAGCGTTGGTACTTGCCGTCGTGGCAATCCCACACGCTTGGCAGTGAGCCTTGGTCTCACGACCGGTTGCGAGGCTCATCGCAACACCTTCATTGGAGTCAGCGACTCCCAGTGCTTCTTCGGGCGCATAAGCGCCTTGGCGACCATCTCTGGTGCCCCAGTCCCGGACAGAGGTGGGAACATTACTCACCAAAGCTCTGTCGGAGATTGCGGGCCGGCTAGTCCCAATGGCTTTGCCGCGCCAATCGATCCAGGGCTCGTGCTTTTCGAGCCACGGCATGCCCAAGATCAAGTCGTACTTGTCCATATCTAGGACAAGGAACGACTCCGTGCTGTCAAAGTCTTCAAACTTTACAGCCAGGTCCATACGGACCCCAGGTACGTTAACCACCGTACCATCGGCCAGTCTCACCGAGACCTGGCCCCTGCCTTCGCTTTCACGCAAAGCGTCGGCATACTTGTCGCCATTCCGCGCGACCGTCTGGCGTCGAGCAAAGTTCGTCGACACCCCAGAGTCAATCAGGACTCTGGAGGGATCTCCATATCCCCGTACACTCGCGTGTACCACGAGCAGTCCGCCGCTGCTCTTCCTCGTCTCGAGAGCACCCAGGCTCTCAGGGGCTAAGCCTCCATGGCGTGCGGCGTCCGCACCCCTACCATGGGGACTTAGATCTTCCCCAGTAGGGCGCCCCGCCCCTACTGGTGACCCCAGTTCCCCTGGATCTTGGGTCGTGGCTTCCGCCACGGGCCCTCGAGCTCTTAGGTTTGGAAGGGAACTTCCTTTGCCCTCCCGCAGGGCAGGCACGTTGCATGTGCCCGAGCTTCCCACATCCGTAGCAACGGATGGATCTCTGTACGGCTATACCGAGTTCCATGGGTACCGCTGTGCTAGCTCCAGCTGCTGGAGCTCCTTGCGCTGCGCCTGACGACGCATTGTGACCTTGCCACACTGACGTAGGAGTACTAGCCTGTCGGTGGCTGTACTCCTCTTGGAGGGCGATCTGTATCGCCTCCTCCATAGTGTTCGCATGCACGCGGAACAACTGTGTGCGGGATGGGCCCACCTTCAGGCCATCCATGAACACTGTCACCTTGATGTGTTCAGGTAGGGGGTTCCCCACCAGAGATGCAGCGAGCACTCGCATCTCTTGGATGTATTCGTGCAGCTCACGCTTCCCTTGCTTACAGGCAAGGAAGCGCGAGCGCTGGCGATACTCATAGTTCGCCGGGAGGAAGGCGGCTCTAAGCTGTTGACACAGCTGAGCCCAGGTTGTGAAACAACCCGGCGTTGTCGCCTCGCGCGTGTACGCTCAGGTCTTCGCCCGACCTCCCAGGTTGGATAGGGCGAAAGCGATCCGAAGTCGCTCGATCGAGATGAGAGCCGCGTCCATCGCGAGCTCTACTTCTCTGACCCAGAAGTGGAAGTTCTCTCCCTCCTTCCCCTCATAGAGATTAACCTTAAGCCTCAACGGCTTAGGTTGGGCTGGCTTCATCTCTGCCACGGGGGCCTGCAGCCCCTGCACGTGAGCGATTAGCCCTCGCTCGTACGTGTCGAACGCCTTGATGCGTTCGACCTGCTCGGCCGGCGTAGCAGCCGCCAAGCTTCGGAGGGCATCTCCTCCAAAGATGCCCACCATTTTCCGAACCGACTCAAACTGAGAGTCGGTCAAATGAGGGAACTCCCCTATATCCATCCTGGCTTACCTTGTAGGAACCACAGAGGATTCAGGTAGTCAATCTACCAGCGTAGGCGTGGATTGACTACAAGTGCTACCAAGTGTGACGAGGTCACACGAGCACCTTGCTTGAGGAAGCGTGCTATTAAGCGTATACAAACTCTAATAAACTGCGGTTCACTAGTCCCTGGTCTGAGGGGACTTAATAGCCAGTAGGAAGTAAGTTTTAGACTGATTTACATTTATAGTTAATTAGGTTCATTTGGCCTGTAATACAAATTACTAATTAACTATAAATTATCATATATATGCATATAAAAGTTAGGTCAAATGCTATTGGTTGGCCCTCAGCCACCAGACCTACGTGGCAGTGGTGTGGTCCAAACCACCCACAACAGAGTATCAAAAACGAATACTCCCAGAAGTATATCTACTTCTAGAGGCGGTACCCTTTCTAGGGTACCCCTCATGTAACCCCGTAACAGTTACACCTCCAACTTTTTTGTAATCGCTTTTCGCGTTCGTGCCACTTATACTCGTCTAGCCTGTTGTCTAGCTAGTCTCCTGCAAAGTTCGGCGTTCGCATGCGTTGAATCTTGGTCTCTCTCCCTCGTTAGGGGTGTACGCGATAAGGGACTGGGTGAGTCTCTTCCAGCCAAGTCAGTCTTGGGCACAGCAGCGTAGTAAGGTCAGATCGGCAGCCTTGGTGAGGCGATGTCCGTCGGGTAGGCAGCGTAGGTCGGCATCGAGGGTCACGGGAAGAGTCGTGCGTGGTCGGACACGGAATTTCTGTTGCTCGCTTGGCAGAAAGTAATCTTCCATGAACCGGTTGGCCGGAATAGTGGTTGGGCGTCGTAGGATGTAACCGAACAGTCTCCAGCGTTGTCGGAGGACATAGAACCGAAGTGGTTCCGTCTCGGTACGTTCGTAAAGCATCTTGTTTGTTACGACGCATGGGTAGACGATGCCAATCACTTTCCGGAGCTGTTTACGGTGGAAGCTTTCCAGCGCAGTGTTGGTCAGCGCCCACGTCCCGCAATTGAAGAGCAGGATGGGGAGCACGTAGCAATTGTAGAGCCGAACACGGGTTTCCTCAGAGACTTTCGACCGTCGAATCCAGAGCACCCACATGCGGTGTAGGGCCGCTGCTGCGAGATTTTTGCGCCTTGAGAGATCTTCTGAGTCCCCGAGAAGAGAGCCAAGCTTACGTTTCGTGCGCCATGCTTCGCATTCGGCGCGTTGTTTGCGGTCATTGGGTGGTTCGCCTGCGCTTGATCTTGGTGAGCTCTGTCTTGGATGTGTTCATCGTGAGCGACCGCCGTGCTAAGATAGCTGGGACTGCGGATTGACTTGTCTCTGTGGTTGCTCTGTTGCGGCAGATGAAGTCTGTGTCGTCGGCGTATACGTCATGTCTTGGAGAATAGATCGTGGGAGGTCGAGCTCGTTGGCGAGATTGCGGAGAGACGCTTCTAAGTAGACAACAAAAAGAACGGTGAGAGTGAGTCGCCTTGTGGCGTACCTGTGTTGCTTATAAATGGAGATAGGACGTGACGTCCGTTCCGGAGAGCGAGCGTCGTGTCTTGGAGAAGCAGGCAGATGAGGCGGATTTCATCGTTGTTGAGGAACGTCCTCAGCACGGATAGGAGCTTGTCGCGGTCGATTGTATCGAAAGCGCGGGACATGTCGATGCCGAGAACGTAAAATTTCTCGACGTAGGTCTGTGCTCGCGCTGCAATCCATTTGGGAGCCCATACTGCATCCGCAGTGCTGCGATTTGGGCGAAATCCGCTTTGGCATGGAGAGAGGAATGCTTCAACCTTCGGCGAGATGCGCATGAGAGTGATAAGCGAGACAGCTTTCCTGATGCTGTTCAAAAGTACGATAGGTCGGAGGCTGGTGCATTGACCAGCCGGCTTGCGCTGTCGAAATAGGGCGCGCGTAGCCTGGAACTTCTGGGCAGAATTGCTGCAGCTTTCGATGGCTTCGACGTGAGCGTCGAGGGCGTCGTTTGTTAGATTTTTGCAGCGTTGTCTGATTTGGCGGAGTAGGGTTGCGTTGTTTGCGGAGCAGCGTGATGTCTTGGTCGGTATCGTTGTAAATCCGAAGGCGACGTTTGCGTTGCTCGTCCGACAGTGTTGACAGGACTTGGTCCTGAAGTCCAGGGTGTAATCGTGGAGGCAGGTAGCCTACGGTATCAGCTGTCGCAATGAGCGTGCGGTTTAGCGTCGATGCCCATCGGTCTTGATTTGTTGTCGCTTGGTATTGTATCGCCTGGTTTGCCAGTTCGGCAGCTAGGCGGATGGAATACTGGTCGCGGAGGTCGAGGTCATGGGTAGTCGGTGCACGTCGAGACGGGTCTCGGTATGTTGATGACGGGCTTGGCCCTGACGGGAGCGGAGTTGTCGAACGCCTTCGAGGCTGTAGTCCATAGTGACCAATTTATGGTCCGAGGGCGTGAGGGCACCCCCCCCAGGACTGGGCATCGACGCAAAGTTGTTTATCCCGCTGGTGGCAGATAATGTAGTCGATCTGGTTGTAGATACAGTGGTCAATGTCTCGGCGGGTCCATGTTGTCAGGTTACGTGCTGGTTTCTGGAGTGCTGCGTTCGTCAGAAAAAGTTGGTTAGCTTCACAGAACGAGGCGAGGACGTGGCCGTTGCGGTTGCGCCGGCCGCGTCTCCAGTTTCCGAGGTAAGATTCGCCCTCGCGTCGTCGCCCGATTTTCGCGTTGAAGTCACCAACAATGAACGTGATGTCACTGCTGGGTAATGAGCGGAAGGCGTCGTACAGAACCGCATAGAATTTGTCGGCGTCGAGGGTCGTGTACCCACTGTGGGGTGCGTAGCCTGTGATCACATTCACGCGTTGTTTCTGGGGGAATCGGAGCTGTAGGATTCCGACGCGGTCGCGGTGTGCCCAGCATTTATGCAGGTTATCGCGAAGGTGTGGTGCGATGGCAAAACCAATTCCGTGGTGGGGGTTTCCTGAGGGAAGCGTGAAGAGATGGTCCTTACCAATCCGTGTCTCGCTCTGGTAGTCGAGGCGCGTTTCCTGGAGGCCCAAGATGTCGATATTGTACGCTTCCAGGTCGCAAGGGAGCGTTTTCTCCCGCTTGAGCTGGGAACCAATCGAATTGACATTGAACGTAACTATGCGAATGGGCCGGCTGGCTGCGCGTACGGGGGAGTTAGAAGGTGGAGAGATGGATAGATTCGATATAGAGCGACAGATGCCCGAGAGCATCTGCCGGAAGCGCTGGGTAGGCATCATGCTACCCCGCAGCTTCCCGGGGGGGCGTCACCCCAGCCCGTACCAGGAGACACCTCCAACTATCAGTTTGAAATTGACCAGGGGTATTTGCATAGCACGCTTAACAGTAAATATTTCGGATGAGGACCTCGATTACGTTGCTATGGCTGACTCGAGCAACATTGAATATGTAAAAAAAGGCAATCATTTACGAATCATCCAGTCCTCGAATAAAAAGTAAATGGGTGGCTTCAACTCACAGCGAGCAGCTACCTCGCCACGCGACTAAGGAGTTATCAGAGAAGAAGATGAAGTCATTGGCAGCTAAATAGTTCTCAACCCCGCGAGATATTTTACCTTACTTTCCCTCTGCCTCGATGCTAATAATAAACATATTATGACTATTGATTTTCGGACTTAAGCGAGTATTTGAGCCATTTCCTGTTTGAAACCGGTCGGTCGGTTTGAACCATTAATTAGCTATTAATTTCTAGCTACTAATTCCTAGTCCTGCGAGCCAACCAAGTCAGCAGGTGCTCCCATGCGGCGCACTCGTTCCAGCGCTTTGGCTGATGCACCGGCACCTCCACAACGCCTTCGTTCTCTTCGATCTTCGTCTCGGAACCCTCCGTTATCGCCTCCTCCAGTCGCATCACTACGCCGCTCGTTACGACGGACTCCAGTAGTAAATAATCCTAAAACAGAGCAGGTTGCACGTGAAATTCAGGATCAGGACGAGACTGAAGACAGTGAAGAAGAAGATGCAGGACTCACCGAGTACGAACGCAAACGTCGGGAGAATATCCAGCGTAACTTGGCCTTTATGCAGCAAATGGGAGTATCCACTGCTAAAATTCAGGCTAGGACAGCCGTTGGGGACGACCCTGTAAAAGAGGCTAGAAAGGAGCAACAAGCAGTCAAAAGAGCTCTTCAAGCTGCTCGAAAGGCGGAGCGGTTGACTCAACCGCTTCGTAAATCGAGACGTTTGGAGGGCAAGAAGGTCGAGGTGGAACCTATTGAGTCCATTGACCAGTTCGAGATGGACCAGATGCGTGGTCCTCGTCCTCCTAGAGGCAGTAGTCTCCATGTAATGGATGCGGTGGATGGAGAGAGTAAAGCTTTTCTCGGGGGAATTACGGCAGATTTAGAAGAAGAGTTGGAAGAAGACACCATTTTGGATGATGACGATGGGATCGAGTACACGTTGGCAGATGAGGATATCACTAAGGCAGTGCAAGAACGGATCTATTCCGTGGCTTTCTTACCACGTGCGGACAGGGTGGTTGTTGCGTGTGGAGATAAAATGGGGCACGTGGCACTGTGGACCCCACCTAGTCAAGCGAACATGAAAGTGGAGAACTCGGCATCACAATTGGCAGTTTACAGACCGCACTATACTCCTGTGAGTCAATTGATTTTCCCAGACTCGTCGAAGTTAGTGTCGAGCAGTTTTGATGGAACTGTGAAAGAGTTCGATCTGCGTGCTGCTGAGTCGTCAGTGGTGTATGATACGAGTGATGATGCAGGAATTTCATCACTGGTAACTGCGGGAACGGCGCAGTGTTACTATGCGAGTTGCGATGACGGTACAGTTCGACTGATTGATCGACGTGCGAGAAAGGTGCAGAGCTCAATCTACCAGTTGCACGAGAAGAAAATTAACACGGTGCACCAACATCCAAGACTCGATTTGTGAGTACCTGTTGCCGCGTTGTCCTGATTTCTCTGATGTTTACTGACTTTCTGAATTGTTTGTTTGAAGTTGTGTTGCAACGGCTTCTCTGGACCGCACGGTGTGTCTGTGGGACGCTCGCAAGATGTCTTCGAAGAAAAACACGCCGCTTGTCTCTTTACCACACTACCGTAGTATCAACTGCGCGTACTTTTCTCCACGAGATGGTGCGTGGTTGGTGACTGTGGGTCAGGATTCGTATATCGACATGTTCGATACGTCAAATCTCACAGACCGCAAACCTTCGGACAAGTCAGCGATTACACTGCCGGACTCAGTCCGTGTTCGGCACAACAACGTGACTGGACGGTGGCTAACCAAGCTTCATGCGGCATGGGACCCCAAGAGGCCAAATCAGTTTGTGATCGGATGCATGGAGCAGCCCCGAAGAATTCAGATTTTCCGAGCGGGACGTCGCCGCCCAGTGCGTGAGCTGATGAGCGACAACTTTGCGTCAGTGCACTCTATCAATACTTTTCACCCACATCTTGAACTGATTGCTGGAGGCAACTCATCTGGTCGGCTTGCACTCTGGCGTGGTATGAAAACGGAAAAAGCTGATGTTAAGACTGAGTAACATATTGGTCTGAAATCTCTTTTTTGTCTACCTCATGCAATGAAATGAAGGGATACATGTATCTACATGTACAGTAGCAATACTCATATCTCAGATCATTCTACTCATCCGTTCATATTGCTATCTCTTTACGCATATATCCTACGTTGTATCGATCTCGTTGCCTCCTTACTTAGACGTTTGCTGTGTTCTGTTCTTTGGCAAGCGATTTCTCGTACATTCCTGTTCAACAAATATAACATAACATCACTGTAAGAGCCAACATTGTTACGATACCAGCCACACTGCCGCGTACATTCGTACCTTTCCTCCGAAGTTCCGTGTGCTTCGCCTGAACACTTTCGAAGTGCGCGAGCAGCGCATCGGCATCAATACGTGGAGCACCTGATGCAGGGGCATCATTATCTGATGTGCTTCTTGGTGCTTGCCCACTCTTACGTAGCCGACGTGCGTCACCATTCAAGTCAATGCGACCGATCGCCGTGGCCATGCTGGTCACACTTGCTAGACGGTCTCGCAGCACACGAAACGCAGCACTTTGTGGTAACAGCATCAACAGTCCATATAGGCTCTTAACCAGGTCTGTGTGATAGTCCTCCTGTATCTCGAGTAGCTGTAGCCGCATGTGGATGAAGATCGGCGATTCCAACAGCTGCACGAGCTTGTCAATCTGCATCAGAAAACCGACGGACGCGTCAATGTCTGCAAACTTGCTGATGAGCGCTGCAGACACCGAGTACGACTGGGCCAATAAACAGAGACTAAAAGCGGCAATGGGGTTGTGGCACCACGAGCGGAAGAGTGCCGTGAATACTTGAACATCATCCTCTGATGCACGTGGCTGGAAACTGCGCCGTAAAATGTCGCGAAGATGTTCCAATTCGTTTGCTGTCAGCAAAATGAGGTTCAATGTTTGGACCATCACGGCAGCAAACTCACTGTCGGCTTGGCTATCCAGATATACAGCTTCAGTGCCCAGCACCTTTGCAAATATGAGGTAAATGTTCTTAGAATCCAAAAGCACGCACAATTTGCGCACGATCATGCTGCCTCGCATTTCGAGCAAGCGTCGATCTTGCGCAAACAGCAACAGTATCGCATTGAGCACCTTTTCAAACTCAACTTTGTTGAGCGAAATCCGAGCGAGAACTTCCAAATCCAGCAACACTACACTGTCGGAGATATCCGACAGTGTCCTCAGCAAAGCTGGTAGCAACTGACCAATATGCGCGGAAAGTTGGTTCGGATATTTCTCAAGCAGCATCGAAATCCAGCGCAATGCCGCCATTCGGGTAGGAACATGATCACTACTCAACTCCAATGTGAGTTTCTGCATAAGTGGCAGTAATTCCACATCTTCTGTCGTAGATTTCACGAGCTGCAACAAGTCATCGTTCGCGCGCTCCGCCACCTGACGGATTTCATGCTCAGCATCCGAAATACAGTGCATGATAGCTGCCAGCAAGTCAGCATAAAACTCCACGAGCTTCTCACGACCAAGGTTGACGAACTCTTGCACCCAACTCACAGCAGTCAGTCGGTTAAACGTTCCTTGCTGTTGCATTGTCCCACAAGGATATCCACCATTCGCCCAAACTCGACATCCTCCGTTTGCTTGATTTCTCTCAAAAACTCTGCCAACGCACTATCCGCTGCCTGTCGAATCTCCCTATTCCCATCACTCAGCATATTGAACAGTCCATCCAAGAACTCTGGCAGCCAGTCCAACATGTCAATGTCCGGCACGGAATCCAAGACTGTAATCCATCCCACCAGAAGCTGGCGAATGTACGGGTTCGTCATCCTAATGTACTTGTGCAGTAACGGAATGAACATATCCACGTCAAAGTATTCACTCTCCGTCACAATATCCTTGACCAATCGATCGAGCAAATTGGCTCCATTCTTGACATCCACATCCACATCTGCAAACAACTTGCATAGTCCATCAAAGATCTGATTAAAGTACTGGAGAATATGTCCTCTTGCCACTTTGGCAATGTTGTACAATGACTCGCACGCATAGTAGCGTACTCTGCTCTCAGGGTCATCAAAACAGTGCAACACTGGAGGCAACAACTTATCTAGATACAAATGAGCGTCGTGCATGAGCCCAATAGCTGTAGCTGCCAAGCCAATCAACCCTCCTTTACGATGGTTGGCATTGGAAGAGCAGGCAAAGTCGTTGCCTAATAGTTCGATGATTGCAGGGATCCGTTGGCGACTGGGATTGGCCAAAGGAGCGTCGACGCTGTCCGTCTCGGTAGAATCTGGCGAGTCTTGAGTGAGTTGCAGCTGGTGTTGCTGGTGGAATTCAATGGACGCAGCGTTCTCTTGCAGTTGCTTGATGAGGTTCTCGAGCTCCATGGCGGCTCCTTTGCGTTTGTCATAAGAGCGGTCGCCTAAGTTGCGCATGAGGTTCGGGGACATCGGGAGCTGCACAGAGAAGCCGCTGGCGTCGGGGGAGTCACTACCGCCTAGACCAAAGGGCATCGCAGCGGCTGCAGCTGCCGCAGCTTGCGTTAAAGCCGACTGCGGCAGCATGGGCGAAGGATCCGTCGAGGAGCTCATGGCTGATTTTGGAAATGGCTTCAAGAAGAAGATGGTGTGGAAGACACGAGATGGAGTGGGACACGTAACGGCAAGTTGAACATGACATGGCTACATTTGAGAGTATGGTGGAATTGGTAAATGGGAGCGCTGAGTTCATTCTTGATGCAACAGTCTTGAAACCCTTGAAGGATACCAATCGTACTATCATACCATGAAGGATTGTACGTTGTTTTAGAGTATCGTGAGAATCTCTTTTGCAGTTTATCTCCAAACCAGACCATCTGTGACGAATCGGGAGGCCATCCCTCTTAGTCTTGTCGCTTTGAATACCGCTACAATAGAACATGCAGCAACATCGCTGGGTGAAGTCGAAACGAAATTTCAGCCCACCGACCATCAGATACATGCTGGTCTGTGTACATGGCAACCACAGTATCAGCAACATTGTTGATGTCACTGTCCCGTTGAACGTCATCTTGCTTGGTATTTCGAGACGGAAATGAAGTGTGGTAGCACTTCTGCCAAGACACTAAGTGCTCATGCAATTGATTTTCAATTTCCACGGATGATGTCATGGGGAGATACACCACTTGCTGTCTCTTGGTGTCACCATAGGTATCTAGTTACGTCAACCGTACATTCTTTCGTGTTAACATTTGTGGAGCGGCTATACTATCCCTGTCGATGCCAATCATGAACATCGGGGTGCGAGAGGTTTTCCCTGCTCGTAGTAAGTTTCACTTGCGGCAGCAATGGGGCCCCCACCGTAACACAGGCCGTCGTCACGGTAGAGCACAAGAGCCTGCTCGGGCGTGACACCACGCTGTGGATGGTCAAAGTCTACTCTCAAGTAGCTGGTTTTCTGTAGCTGCATCCCTTCTTCATCATTTTCGTCTGCGAGCGGCTCTGGCTGCCAGTCGTGAAGTTTGCTAGCACTTGCACGAGCCTCGCGGTTTGATACCAGCGAGATTGTACATTCGTCCAGGTCTTGGCGATAACGAACTCTGTAGAAGCAGCGCATTCTGCCAGTGTCACGAAGCTCTTGGGGTAAGTCTCTTGCCATCCAGTTGAACTGTGCTGCTGAGGCAAAGAGTGCATCCGAATAGAGTGCCGGGCTTCGCGTGCCCTCAGCGACGATCACAGAGTGGTCTGACTTGTGCTTGCCCACGACAAACCACTTAGCGCTCATCCCTTGAAGTCGAGCGCCTTGACCCACTGTGTACGCTGTGAAGCCGTGATGAGGGTGCATTTTCTGCCCATCCACCGTATAGAAGTATCCTTCTTGACGTTGAATATACTGGTGAATGAAGTCCGCAAAGTTGCGCTTACCAATGAAGCAGATGCCTACTGAATCCTTTTTTGTCGCGGTGCACAGACCCTCACTCGTCGCAATACGTCGCACTTCCGTCTTGCACATACCTCCGAGTGGGAACAGCACGTTAGTGAACGCTCGTCCATCCACGTTCGACAAGAAGTAGCTTTGATCCTTTGTGTCATCTTCCGCCGCACAAAGGTTCGGTGGTCCACCCTCCTCCGCAGGTCGTAATGCGGCATAATGCCCAGTTGCCACATAGTCCGCACCGATTGTTTTCGCATACTCCGTGAAAGCTTTAAACTTGATTTCCCGATTGCATAGAATATCTGGATTCGGGGTCAAACCTTCTTCATATCCCTCTAGACACGGCGCGAATACCTGATTCCAGTACGACTGTACCAAGTTCACCTAGAATCACCACATGCACCATCATTTAGCACCAATGCCAGACTTATCAAGCAGTTAATCACGTACCATCTGAGCCTCAATACCAAGCTGCTCACAGACCTTCTGCACGTCTAAATACTCCGAGTCCACAGGACATGCTGACTCTCCTTCTTCATCGCTTGGATCCCAATTCTTCATATAAACACCAGTGACTTGATAACCCTGGCGTTGAGCAGTAGAGCAGCTACTGAAGAGTCCACACCGCCAGACATTCCCACTACCACGTGCTTTTTGCTATTTTCTGAGCCAATGGAGACTTCAGAAGCTGTTGCAATACTATATACACATCTTGATGACTTATACAGACAGTTAGAAGTGTTGACAAGCGCCTGAGAGCGTCGATATAGCGCTGAAGAGACTGCATTTGACCATGTGCGGCGCAGCATTGTTATCGAATGAATTGATTGGCGAGTGTACACCATTGACACATCATTTAAGACTGTAGGTTGGGTCCTAGAATGTAGATTGAGACGATCAGCGAAATGTAGCCATTTTGACATTTACCATGGGTGGAGTGCAATGAGACGAGAGCCTAATGCTGAAAAATGGTGTGTGTGGAAAAGTCTTCAGCAACACGTGCTTCCACGTCGTCTTTTTGCCAGTGGTCTGCGGGAAGCAAGCGATTTTTGTAGCGATGTAGCTGTAGCTGTTCTTGGACGTACGTGCGGTTCATCGATGTGTCTGGGATAAAACCAGTGTAGATGACCTCGCGCGGAATGGTACCGACGTGTTTGTAGCTGTTGGCGTGTGGGATCCGCCAGTCGAAGAAGATGACACTCCCTGCTTCGCAACCGATGGGCTGGTAACGGTCAATCAGTGCTCGGTCCTCTTGCATTCGCAGCGGTGAGAAATCACCGAGACAAACTTGCGGACGGCGCACGGGGGCTGTCAACGGGGCTTCAGTCATGGCGTCAGGCTGATGCTCAGCTACATAATCTGCAAATTCCTTGTGGAAACCTGGCACACATTCGAACCCGCCTGTGTTGGGCTCTGTGTTGCTGGTGAGCACCGTGATACACTGAATAGGTCTCCAACGCGGAGTGTCTTTGCCTGAGTCAAACATCTTGGTCGGACAGCAATCCCAGTGTGGCGTCAACGACCGCTGCATCGGGCGTGACTTTTTCTTTGCAAACTTCTTGGAGATCAAATCCGGTACACGATAGCATACGCGGTTAATGTACATGTATCCTCGTTTTCGTCAAAGTCTCCGAATGGATGTTGAAAATCTGGATGATTGTGCGCGTAGGTTGCCTCCCACAAGTCAGTCATAGCTGCGAAAACCTTCTCGTGCTCTGCCACCTTGAGTCTCCACGACGGATAGAACAAGTCCAAGATGCCACCTGCACCGCCAGTACTCGACAACTTTTTTAGGTTATCACCAGTTTCTCCAAGTTCTCATGATCCTACATATTTAGTACAATTACAACACCGTCAGAAATTCACGGTGACCACATAGTCTGCGCAATTGCAGCAGTAACGCACCACTCCGTACTTGGCCAGCTCCTCGTGGAGTCCTCGACGTGCTTCTTCCACCTCCTCCGGCGTTAGGACATTGGGCACAACCAATACACCCATCTCCATGAACGTCTGGACCTGCTCCTCTGTCAAATAGCGCTCAATCACCGTCGGAACAGCATCGTCACCAGCGATTCCCTGTTCTGCAGGTGGCGTCATGGCCACAGACTGTTGTGCAGTCATTGCTCCCGATTCCTAGACTATTGACCAATGATCATGCATTTTAAGTTTAGGGTCGATCCTATAGCATTGAAATTTTCATTTCCAGCATACACGTAAAAGCGCACAGTCGGCATACGCTTTTTGGCAGAGGGGCATTCTACTGTCTCCTGGGCCAAAGACAAAGCGGAACCATGCTGCGCAATGTGCTCATCATGGCGTCCAGCGGCATCGTGCTCTTCTCCAAAGAGTACGCGAACGCTATTGCCCAGGTACCCATCTCCGCCTTTGTCTTGGCTTTCTAACGGTGCAAAGTGCACTCTCTAATTCGCTCTATCCATCGAGTTCTAATAGAAAATATGGGTCTATGTGGATGTATGCTGTATTT
Source organism: Phytophthora palmivora (assembly GCA_008079305.1). NCBI lineage: Eukaryota > Oomycota > Peronosporomycetes > Peronosporales > Peronosporaceae > Phytophthora > Phytophthora palmivora. The sequence goes on along the minus strand of VOQZ01000101.1, from coordinate 1,012 downwards.
TAGCCTCGACTAGTCGGCTCCCTGATCACTGCGATGCTCGAGTTCTCTAATAAAGCAAGCGGCGCACCCGTGTCGTATATTCAGATGTCTTCTGGTGCGTTGATTCGCTCGTTACAACGCTCGTGTCCTCAATATTGACGTTGTGCGATGTGTGTTTCGCTGCTGGTAGTGGCTGTCACGGTGGTGACGAATGATAAACACAAGGTTTTCTGCGCCATGTTCCACGACACGACGGACGGTGCGAGTTTCTCGGCTTTCGTGGCGCAAGAACTGCTGGCAGCGTTTATTACGCAGCATGGAGACGAGCTCGGCAACATGGGACGACACAACTTGCGGGATTTCCACCGCTTTCAATATAGAATCCTTAGCGTTATACGTGAGTCGGTCAAGCCGATTGTCAGAAAATGTGAGTTATTGGCTCGCTGCATTGGTGATATCGAAAGTTGACTGAATGCTTGATGTTTAAACAGTGCAAAAGCAGCGCGGAATTTTAAAGGCTATGCTCGTGGTGGTGGACGGCGCAGTAACATGTGCAACAGGGGACGTAGATCCGATTGGAGTGCTTGCGAACCTCCAGGCGCTCGTGAACAGCTCGATTGATATGAGTATGTCGGACGGATTAATTACGATAGTAACCTCGAGCATGACTGACTAGTGATGTTCGTCTTCACTGCAGTGTCTTTTTCGCGACGGTTGTAAGTTCCATGACAATTCAAAGCGGACGCAATTCGTGTACAAGTGAGCGTTGTAGAAGGCAACGATGCGTTAGTCGTAGTCTACAGGAAGGGCGCACAGGCCTCCAAGAACACGGCGGCAATAGAGGAGTGCGTCCGAGCACTACGCCATGGTACGTACGACCTTAATTCCTTGTACTGACGCGAGATAGTGTTGGCTAACCTTCTTGTCTGCAGTTTGCGTATTAACGCGTACATTGCAACAAAACTCGCGATGATGGAGACTCAACTACCAGCTCCGTGTCTCATTTAGTAGTATTAGCATCCCACATTTTACG